>JAGKQA010000012.1:0-464191 GCA_022609195.1 Plenodomus libanotidis | reverse complement strand
TAAATTAAATTACGTATTATATTGCTTATAATGCTTAGAACTATTATATATAATATAAACTTAAGTTAAAATTAATAAAAGCTTTTTTCCCCAAAAAAATTCCTATATTAGTAAATTTATTTATAATATTTCTAGGGGTATTCTACTAAGTATATTATATTAATAATATAGTACAAAATACATCTGTTACTAATACAATACAAAATACAATACAAAATACAAAATACTTCTAAAACTCTGGCCACAAGTCCAGTATGGGCAAGAGGGTCAGGTGACCACGAGGGCCTCGTAGGGAGGAATATCGTGCCTTGTCTCCTTGATGCTATGGAAAAAAAGCAGGAAAGCTCGCCAGCGTTGCCGTTCCTTTCCCAGATCGATTGCCAAACCAAATTAAGACCTTCAATTCCCCGGGTCAAAACGATTCCCGAATTCAAAATGGTCGAATCACGGGACGGACGGTTCCATACCCTTAGCATTTCCCGGTACAGTCAAGCTGTCCAAAAGTTACAAACATGTAATCCCGATCCAAGAACCATAGCAGAACTCTATTGGGAACACCTACACGCAAGATTCCAGACAGCATCAACCTATTAGTGCTCACCCGATGCTTATTACATTCCCAAGATTCCCATAAGTTGCCTATATTCGACTAAGCCAGCAAGAACCTGTAAGTCGCCTGGCCCCTTGGTAAAGGCACTTCAAACAGAATGTTTGGGACGTCTGCCTGCACATCATATGACTACGCTGTCTTGAAATAACTACATCTTGCGTGCCCGTAGTTTTGTTCGCAACGCAAACTGTACACGATGTTTGGGATGTTGATGACTCCAGATGCCTCTGTGCATTGGCACTATGGAAATGCAAATTCATTCAAATAGTCAGTCGCCTAAACTAATAGTTATATCATAAACAAGGGAATGGTTTACTGTCTTTTCGATGTTCTACTTACACAGTACCAGTTACTGTTGAAGAACTGGACCTCTCGCCTGAAGGACTAGGGGGGGGGGGAAGCCGTGACATCTGACCCTCACCTACAATCCCGTTGGCTGCTGTCAATATCGGACGAAGAATTCTCCTTCAGTCTTGGGTTGTATGAATCTCACAAGGGTGCAAGTGGCTGGCTATAGGTTTGGAAAACCAGTGATGGGTGGTAGAGGGCAGGCGCATAATTGCGATGAGAATCTTGACTGTCGCGATCGTCAAGGGCACGGAAAATGAATGAAGAGTGGGTTCAGTGCGGGCCTAATACCAAAAGCAACAGAGATGACTACCCACTTGACTGACAGGCTTCGCGGGTATAGTGCTTATGAGAAACTGCTCGACAACCGTCTGATTGCACGGTAGACTTGCCGGGCAGGTGGCGTGATGCAGATTACTGTGATTCGTTAGCAAGAAGTAGTCATGCTTTATGCAGGTTGGGACATTGTACATCAAAGGAAGGCAGTGTGGCCAGGCGTTATCTTAGGTCACAGAGACTGTCCAAACGTAATAATCGCGCAGTGGTTGTGTCCCTGCGAGCCTGATCTAAATTTTGTTTCAGTTCTGCCCTCCTATTACCTAGCCCTTGCACATTCTCAATCAAATTATTTGCTATTTTCACGGCAAGACTTCTTCCTTCCATGGCAGATCCACTGACAATAATCGGCGGGCTCGCTTCTCTGGTCCAGCTGACTACTTCCACTGTAGATGCCACGCGATCGACCAAAGCATTCTCCGAAGATGTTAAAGATACCCCTGAGGAGACCTAACGTCTCTTACTGCGGCTGCAAATCCTTCAAAGAAGCCTCGACGGCCGCGTGCTGTACAACGGTGATGGGCCTGATGAAGTCATCTTGCCGCAAGATCCCAGAAACCATCTCGTGGACTCTGTTGCGCTTATCAAAACAGACATCAATATCTTACGAGCCATGTGTCCAAGTATGGGCGGCGCAGCAAACACACATTTTGCCAAAAGGCTGAAATGGTGCGCTTTGCAGCGTCACAGTGCCGGTAGAATCCTTCGACGCTTGAAAGATTACGAAAGCACCTTTTTGTTTTTTGAGGTTCAAATGATGATGCTGTAAATCTAATTCCTCAAGAAAAGACAGAATCTTACGCGAAGTTAACCATCCGCACAGCCGATATCAGCTCCTACCGTCCTCATATTCTACGAACAGTCATTCGACGACAAAACCTGCAGGTGACCGGCGGTCAAAGGTACCCACATCTACTGGGCCAATGACCTTCATATTCGCCATGATCAGGGTGGATTCATGGCTGCGAAAACATGGCTTCTGGGGCTCTTAAGCAGCCACTACCTGGCAACATTCTCGAAGCTCTAAGATCGAAATCAGGTTTCGCTCACCTGCACGGATGTGTTTGAACTCAGTCCTTGTTAGGTGTCAATACGCAAGCATAATCTCCGGGATCAGAATCCTACCAGGGTTCATATCGGTCCAGAATCAGGTTCTAGAAGACGCACCGTTGATGGTGGCATGTCAATAGGGTAACTTGGCGGCCATCAAGGATCATCTAGCCAAGCGGAATGGCTCTATCTCGGACCGGACACTCACACGTGGACAAACTCCCTTACTGATAAGCTAGCAATGGGAATCGATAAAAGCAAAAGCTGACAATTGTTCTTCAAAGCTCGCAATCCAAAGCTGTAACCTGACCGCTATTGAATATCTTCTTCAATCAGGGGCTGATCCGCCTATTGGCGATGATGACCAAATGCAAGTGGAGAAGAAATACGCAGTACTTAGCTACATTACTACAATACTACGTCGAAATGTAGAATACCGCTGTTCTCCCTTCTTGGAATGTCACGAGTATATCCCTGCAGGAATGAAAGCTTCGTCATGCAATACGCCCCAACATGGCACCTTTGGCCACAGGCCATGCAGCTTCTTATCAATAGTGGTGCATCAGTCCATGACTCTGCCGATGGGAAAAACATGGCCATGGTCAGAATCCATGATGAGCATACAGGTACAGAACCAAATCGCACATTAAGTTCATCGATACCTGGAAGTCAGGTGGTTTCCTTGACTTTCAGATGGCCAATGTTCAGTCTACTTCGGCATTTGTTGGCAACGCTCTGCAATGTACAAAGACTTTAGGGTTTGTACAATAGCAGACTGGTATTTTCTTGAACATAAGGTTCACGGACGGGAAGATATCGCCGCATCATGCAGCCGAAACAACACTCAGCACTCGAGTGCTAGAATATCTATGCAGCTCTGCAGTGTATAGTGACATCAATCGTCAAGACCGCTTTGGCTGGGCGCCTTTGCACTATAGTGTCATGTCTGAGTACTATGAAACATGTCCAGAGCGACTGGGAAAGTTTGGCGTATTAATGGGCAGAGGGGCACAATTAGGTGTGAAGACTTGGAATTGCTCATCATGGCCGATCAGAGAGCTTGAAGGGAGAGACCTCACAGGATTGGAATTGGCTTGCGCCTTGAGGCCTTCACTGTGGAACCATGTCAAGAAACGCTTGACATGAGGAGGCTATATTGTATCACAAATTCAATTTGAGGGTGTTAGCAGCGACGACGAAAAGCATGAGGTGTACTACGATGCGGTTGAATACATCCCAGCGTTGATCATACGGTCTGTGGATCGGCCTCCTACCTATAGATAAAGGACAGACGCTGAAAATTCCTTCATCTTCACATCATCTACATAGTCATACAGTCTCTTCTTCTCCAGAGTATTTTTTTCAACAAAATGAGCCCATTAGCCCAAACAGCACACAGTGGCAGTGGGGCCGAGTAAATGGATCATGGAAGAATCAACCATAGCAATGTTGACCTTTTCGCCAGCTCCCGATATCCTCTTATCCCGTCATGCAAGTCTATAATAGTCATGGTTGGATTTTTTTTTTTGCAAACCCTGTGAGTCAAGCCAATACCTTCTTCAACACAATAAAATGCAAATCCTCCCGCATCCCCGCCCTCGGGTTGACCACATGCTCATACGGAAACGGCAGCGTCTCCCCCTTCACAATTTCATATCCCCTCCTCTCATAATACGCAATCAACTCCATTCGCATCCACAAAACATGCATCTCCATCGCCTCCACCCCCATCTCCTCCCTCGCGATCCTCTCCGCCTCCGCCAGCACCCGCCGCCCGATCCCGCCATTCTGTGCCCTCGGATCCACCGAAAACAGTCCGAAGCAGGCCGCTTTGCTCGGGCTCGGCTCTCGAACGATCTCGCAGCAGGCTAGCAGCTCGGAGGATGAGGGCGAGTGGGAGATTAGGATCTAGCCGTTGGGGTCGGCGATCTTGTGCAGCATGCCGGCTTCGTCGATGCGGTCGTCGGCGACCAGCGTGGCTTCGGTGGTCCAGCCTTGGACCGTGTCGCTGCGGTAGGCGAGCCTGACGAGGGCTATGAGGGCAGGTATGTCGGCCGGCGTGGCCCAGCGGAAGGAGAGGTCGCTGCTCATGTTGTGCATGATTGTTGTGGAGTTCTTTTTATTTTTGGAGAGTTGTCACGATCTGTGACCTATTACACAGTTCTCAAGTTTTTGTAGATTATGTGTGCTCTGAGTGTTTTTGATGGACTGAATAGGCCATGGTGTCCTCCTGCTCGTCAGTGCTTACACAATCAAGCAGGCAGGATTCAGAAAAGGCGCAGAGATTGTGCGCATTTGCGCCCTCTGAGGCTGGCTTACGAATTGTGAAGTATCGCACAAGTCTCAAACCTCGAGTGACCAACGCGTCAAAGCCAACATCGCTGGTAAGCCAACTCCGGATGAGCGCATGAAGATGCATGAAAAGAGTTGTCGTCGATCGCCTAGTGGACCCACCTAAACAGGGGGGCTAGTGCACGATTCTCAAAGCACGTAAATTCACGGCCCCCTGAGCTCCTAATCGCACTCCCCCATGCGCATACAAGATCTACCATCGCAATGACACCGCCTGGGTTGTGGTTTCTTGGGTCGTCTCATGCCTATGGCCGGGGTTTACAACCTGACTTACTTGCTATTCACCTTGTGTGGTAAGTGGTCAACAGTAAAGTAAAAGCACGTCGAAATGTACTCGTATGCGCGCTGAGTATGCACGTGTTTCTGTTATATTCTTTTAAGTCCAACATCCAGAATGCCACGCCGTCGAAGAGAGTAACAGAACGGGTATTTGCCTTTTTCAAGACCCACGACCTCGCCCATAGAAGTCACTCCACCCTTATCCAAACCGAATCTGTGAATTCGGATCCCACTTCCCACCCACAGGTCCCTGGCCCCTCCCACCCTGCGCAGACGGACCCTGCCCACCACCACTACCCGCAGCCGGCGATGGCCCAAACTTGATGCCCATCGCGGGATTCCACATCTGTAGCGGCGGCATCGATGCTCTCGGCTGAGGTTGTTCCGGCGGCTGCGCGTCGTCCTCGCGGGCCCAAGACTGGATCTGGGCCTCGACGGGTGGCGACATTGGCGCAATTGGACTGGCTTGGTAGTACTGCTGCGGGCTCGTTGGTGACTGGTAGGCTGACCGAGGTGGAGCCTGCTGCTGACCGAGTTGGAGTGTCGATAGAGGAGGCATGGCAATCTCACTATTGGGTGTTAGTACCAAGCTGGACAAGATTCAAGCGGGCGCGTTGACTTACTCTTCCAGCTCCCGAGCGTCCTTCCTCCGCGCGCTGACCCAGTCGCGACAACGGTCCCTGAACGACCCTACAATCTTACTAAGGTCGTTGTAGAATTTCCTGCCGACTTCCACGTTGCTGACAATCTCCTTGTACTTATAATAAGCGTTGTCAAGCGCCTGGAGCGCGGCCTCCCGTTCCCTGGTTCCTCTGTCGCCTGCGGTCTTCTTCTGCGACTCAAAGTCGCGGTTCATGCGCGTCACATCCGCCAGCATCTTGTCCTGCTCCGCGGTCTCCTTGTCGATGAGCGCAAGCTCCGCCTCGTACATGCTGTCAAGGCGCTTCTCGAAGAAGTCCTCAAAGTGCGCGGCAACAATTTGAGTGTTTGGATATGTCCGTTCCAGTCGCGCCGCCTCCCTCATGATATCAGGTCTGATGTCGTCTGCTTTGGCTTTGTCGTGGAGTGCTTCCGTACGCCGCCTGCGTCTTGACTCCAGCCGTTGAATGTCGTTGTATGCACTTCGTAGCCGACCGAGCGCGGGTTTAATAGCCTCCGGGATTTCGGTTCTCCGGCTTTGAGGAATAGCGTCCATCAAGCTGCGATCTGATCCGGCGAGAATGCACAGCGTGCTTTCGACAGCCAGGTACTTCTCCCGCACAACGCCATCACTAGATGTACTGGACCCAAAGTAGCCCTCAACATCGGTTGCTTGCTTCCATAGCTTGACGCCTTGGGGATCCTCCCTGCTTGCGGGTCTCGCCCATCGCTGGGTTCCATATTTCATCCGCAATCGCTGGTCCTCTTCCTCCTCAGTCGCCAACAATGACTTCCCCTCATCAAATATGGCACGGTTGCTCGCTCGGAGCTTGTCGATGTCGGCAAAACTTCGTTGCACGCGGTTGAGAGCATCGGCTTGCCGGATTTCTTCGGCGTGTTGCACCAAGGTGCCCGGCAGGCCTAGTGGCTTCTCCAATGCCTGTAGCGAGCCTGGAAGATTGAGTGAGGACAGGATCTCGTGTAGCTTCTCATTCAGCACTTCGAGCTCCTGGATGATGTTCTGATTGACCATACGATCTCTCCTCTCCTCGTAGATCGACACTGCCACATGAACGGAGTATGGAACCAGCTTGCTGAACAACGGCGTGCCGAATTCGGTGTGGTCTCCAAGGTACTCTGTGGGCGTCGCGATCTCTGGCGGGACCCGAGGTATAGCCATGTTCGCACGGTCCAGTATTTTCAGCTCGGACTTTGAGGGCACAGGATCTGGGTGAAGTCAGTACTGTCCGCAATCGGGGCGCGAGCATGATCTTGGTGGACTTACTCAGATAGATGAGATCGTTGTCCTTCTCAGCTCTCTTCAGGTCCTCTTCAACTCTTCTCTTGAGGCCGTTCAAGTCGTCCAGTACAGCCTTGTTCAGATATCCTCCTCTGCTCTCCTTCAAGCCCTCCTGGACGCAGGTCACGGCATCCATCAAGCGAGCCACCTCCTCGCCGTACTTCCGCTTCTCCAGAGAGTCACAAGCAGCCCGATACTGCGCCGCCGCAGCAAAATGGTGGTGCTTCGCGCTCATGTGGTGTATCCAAGCACTGCTGACAGACTCGCTCTTCATGGCTGCCTCGCCCGCCAGATTGTACAGGTCACTAACCCTAGCAGCAACCTTGGAAATCGAAGCGTCTTTGTAGCCGTCGATCACAGCCTTCTGCCAGAAGCACTCCTGACTCTGAGCAAGCTGTAGCTGCATGAGGGATTCGAGGGTGCTCTCATCCATATCCTCGGGCGCAGTCGCCATTCGTAACTCCGGTAGAATGCCTTCCTTCATGTGCTTGAAGACGCCCGCCGCGTAGCTGAAGTTCGCAGCAGCAGACTTGAGTCCTTCGGTGGTCGTTCGGTTCGAAGCAAGAGCGAGCTGGGAGTAGAGCACGGCAAGATTGAAGAGGATGCTCATGATTTCGTACTTGAGATTGTTCTGAACAAGGGGGCGTTCGGTGTTGTAGCCTATGGCCGGATACCAGGTAAAGTCTGCGCCTATCTACAACAGCGCATGGTCCTGTTAGAACTGGCGCATATAGTGTAGCGGAGTTTGCAGAGAGCCGCGGCACGTACATCGATGGGGAATTTGCCCGATATCCAGACGAGCTGGGCAGCGTAGGCCTGCAGCTTCTTGACACCGCTAAGGTGGGCTTCGCGGACGTTGGTAGCATCTCTACGAAGGGCGTCGATGACCTCGAGGTCATGACGGAACATATCCGGGTGCTGGTCATATTTCTTGGAGATGTACTGGCGGATGGCGGTTGACAGGGAGAGTGGTGTTGACTTGCGGAAGGGGAGCGACAGCTGGTTGTTGCTGGACGTCATGGCTGAATTAGTAGATGGAGGACCACCATAGCCTCATAACATGTGACTGTGTGCGAAGGTGTCGAACTCACGAGGACATGGCGGCCAGGAAGCTCAGTACCAGGATCTTCACTAATCCAACGGCGTTTCTGGGCCATGGGCGGGATGACGTCTCTTTCTTTCCGGCCAACAAGGCTAACAAGGCTGCCGCCAAGCCTTTAAGCTCATCCCTGCTGACATAATCCAGACATGCTCACAGGCACGACCATATGCTTCTGCCAAAACCTCGACTCTGCGAGCTGACTGAAAATCAGGTCCCAGATGTGCTACCAGCCGGACCAAGTCAGACGCGACGTGCCATGTCTGCGGTGAGCCCGAGTGCCTGCCCCCTTCAGTCTAGGTTTCGAAATACTTCACGGGCCAGCACCTCGAGCTCAATTGGGATTGGGAAAAGCCCTTCAAGTAACGCTAGCTTCCGCCCTCACAGCGACGTACAACATATCCTATGGCACGGTCAATCGGTGAATGAATCTTCATGGCCCCGAGGAAGGCCACAGCACGTTTCAACCACCATCTTCAACGATTCGCGGCCTGACCGCTTCAACAGCAAGAAGGAAGACACGAACAGTCGTACGTGGCTGAGACCTCCCTTGGAAACTATGATGTTGATCATGCCGCTACGGAGTCCGTAGCCACAAACACGAATCGAGGCATCAAATCGTCACGATCACCTATTCGAGGGTTACAAGGCCCTAATGCACGTCTCGGTGCTGACTTGCGCTAGGGCTTCTTGTGTGCCGAGACAGCGGCCGCCATCTCTGTACTGTGGTTTCGTACTTTAATAAAATCATCCCTTTTAGGTACTCATGGCGGCTCGTGCACACACCACACTCACTAACAAAATATGGCCCCACATTACCTGACATGGAGGCTTTTATTTGCCCATCCCACCATAGTACTCGTCCGTGCCGTGGTGCTTGGATGCTTTTCTGGACGCGACTGAGAACTTTAAATTGATCCCAACCTGCGGAAGCAATCATCTCCACCCTAGGCAACAGCGTTGAGTCTGATGGGCGCAGAGTAAAGCTCCCTCTTCAGCTTTCTGGTCTGCAAGGAAAGTGCTCCGCTGCCTCTCGAGTTGACCAAGAGTGGGAGAGTGGGCAAGACGGAAGAAGGGTCCTCTCAATGGCAACGGCCCAAAGCTTCGGACCAGGTGTACGGTGTGAGGTGCCTTCCGGCGTTGCATCGAAGCTTCATGATTCCGTGCCGTGTCCACCGGCCATGGACTTCTCAGCAAGTGCTGAAGCTAGTAGTTCCACTTCGGGGACTCTCAGCTTTATATTTATCTTCGCTGGCGCAGTCCTGCTTATTGCCCACACCGAACCATCTCGTTCCTATGTGACTTCAGACCGAGGGTCTGACGGACATCCCCAAACCACGACTTGTGCTTGTGACACAATCACACCCCCTTGAGGGTCGAACACGACATCGGGCCTTTCTTCATCAGGCTGATCGGCCCGTGACTCTTTGAGCAATGATAGTGTCGGCTTGTACTTGGGCCACTCATACATATGGCATCCAAGCAGTGGACGGCCGGATTGTGCATTCGTGGCAATGTAAGTGGTTTTTGCGTACTGCTGCCACGATGGGCTCTGGTCATTGCTCGGGTGCCGGGAAGCAGTCTTGGACTCACTTCCTATATGCTTTGCACTCTATCGTCTTGCATCTTTTCACATCAAGTGATGTCGCGATCCGAGGATTTCTCTCGAGTCTCTAGGTAGTACTGGGAGCCAGAGAGACCAGTGCAGTCGGCGTAGCATCGACTGACAGGGATTCTTGTTCATATCAGTTGGCCCACTTATGCAGGCCTCCTGCGGATGGTCAGCCAGCTAGCCCAGGCAACCGGTACTCCTAGAGGAATGATTACAGTTCCGGAGCTGATGTCTCTGTCCGACAGCCATGGACAGCTAATATCTTCTTTTGTTGCTCACAGCGACTAGGGTTGATACACTGCCGGACTAGGGCGATGGTCCGGCGTGGCTTCATATAAGTAGACAGTCCGCAGGATGTCGTGAATACTCCTCTGCTTGTCGTGCCTTTGTCTTCAATCGGGTGTTCACCCCATACTCCTTCAAGACGTAACGACGACCTTTAAGAGCGACGATGGCTTTCGAGATCCCATTGATTGTGTTTTACTTGGCGGTGCCGAGCCTTCTCTTTTCAGCAATAAGTCAGCTGTTATCATGGAAGCGAGGGAAGACCACCGAGGCCAAATTCCCCGGGCCACAACAGTTTCCCATTGTTGGACGGGTCCATGATCTGGATAGGTTTGGCATGTGGTTGAAGTTCAAGGAGTGGGCAGATATTCACGGCCCTATCTACCAGACAAGCATGGCGGGACAGACGTTTCTCATCATTTCAGACGAGCAGATCGCAGAAGAGCTCCTCGTGAAGCGTGGTCACATTTATTCCGGCCGACCTCAGATCAGAGCCTTGTTCAACCACAAGGAAGGCGTCGGATATCTCGCCCTTATGGACCGCACCGGTAAGGCCTCATCACTTCCAAGAAATCCAGCGCCCAAAAACATTAACGCGCCCCTCAGACCACTGGACTAAGCAACGCAAATGGGTCCACGCCGCCATGGCCGACGCGCACAAGCACCACTTCTACGGGCACATCGAGTCCGAAACCAAGCGCTACCTCATGATGCTCCTCTCGGATCCGGTCCGCTTCATGGACCACTCACGCGAGCACTGCGGGCGCATCATGTCGCGGCTAGCGTGGGACGAGGCCTCGCAGGGGAAGACGAACGGCGAGTCGGCCGACTGCACGCTGCACTGCATGTCCGTGTCCGGCCCCATCGTCAACACCATGACGCCGCTGTGGCATCTCCCCGAGCCGCTCAACAAGTGGAAGCCGTTCGAGCGCAAGCGCGAGGCGGCGCAGCGCGGCTGGTGGGTGAATAACTACCGCGTGGCCAAGGCCAAGTTCGTCAAGGGGGAGCTGCCGAGTGATACGTGGGCGTATCGATATATCGAGCAGGTGATGCGGGACCAAGGGGGCAGCTTGGAGCAGACGGAGGAGCAGGAGGTGTTTGCGGCGTGTACGATCGGGTTCTTCAATCTTGTGGGTGTCGTGACGATTGCGGGCCCGTTGAAGTTCTTTTTGATGGCCATGACTATGCATCCGGAGTGGCAACGGAAAGCACAGGAGGAGATTGACCGGGTCTGCGGTGATCGTATGCCTGTGGCTGGGGATTTTGCCGAGATGCCTACAGTCAGAGCTTGTTTGAAGGAGACGACGCGGTGGAGGTCTGGTGTTCCCTTGGGTGAGTCCTTCATAAACCGTGGAGTGTACTTGGCTGAACTGATTGCTGACCTGCTACACGGTGTGTAGGCGTCCCTCACCAAGCTGAGAAGGATGATGTGTTCCGAGGTGTCCCGATTAAGAAAGGCACGATTGTCCTCGCATGTGAATGGTAAGCCGTCCTGCACTGCACCCAAACCACAATTCCAGGCTGACACACAACCTCGCAGGTCCATGAACCGCGTCGAAGCCAAGTACCCCGACCCGGAAACCTTCAATCCCTCCCGCTACCTCGAGCCGTCCTACCCAACCTACCAAGAGCCCCTAACCAAGTTCCCCAACTTCCGCGACTCCAAGCACGGGCAGCATACTTTCGGCTTCGGCCGCCGCAAGTGTCTTGGTATGGACATTGTCGACGACGAGCTGTTCGTCACGGGCGCGAGCTTGCTATGGGCGTTCAACATGACACAGGCCGTATGCGCGGTGACGGGTGAGAAGGTACCGATTGATACGATGGCGACGAACAGCCATGTGATTTTGGAGCCGAGTGAGTTTAAGATGCGGTTTGAGGTGAGGAGTGAGGAGAGACGGGAAAGGGTGGTGAGGAATTATGGGGAAGTTGCTGGGGGATTGAAGGTGTACTAAAGTGGTTGGAGTTGAGCGTAGGTTTCGTTGTAGATCATTTGGACTGGAGCTGGAGGGCGTTATTCTTTCGATTGCGTAACTTTAGCCAGATGTGTTTTATTATTGATGGTGAAAACATTGGAATACCTAGGTAGTTTGAGAACCTTGGTCGCATTTCACATAATTGCAGCTTCACGAAACAAACCATGTCAACATCTGTACTCTACATGAGTCTGACACTTGCATTAAAATCATGAACCAGCATTTCTCTTTCCGAATCGTTTCCCAATTGTCACAAAATGAACAGCAAAGCCGTCAAAATAATAGAGAAAAAGTGCGAATACTGTACTTCGTATCCGGCTTCGCTTTCGTATACCTGCGTACATACTAGGCACTTGAAGGCCACGCTTCAGCCACACCCTGTGGCGATCATGCGCGGCAGCGGCGGCCTCGAAGCTTCAGCCACAAGATGATGTCAGTGCACTGCCTGCGAGCGTCGTTGTCTTTGGTGCTTGGCGAGGACTTGCGCTGCTGCGAAAGCAGAATGGCCAAGACAGCACATGCCCATCTGACGCGTTTCGAATGTGCGCAGTGGCCGTCAGATCACGGCGGCGACACAGATAGAGAAACCTTAAATACATCACATCGTCGACCGTATAGCTGGCCAGACTGGCATTTGACCATTTCCTCCCCATTCTCACTGCCTGTGTCCTGACTGACTTGTACTTGCACTTCCCTTTTTGGAACAGTAACACCAGAACGCATACCTAAGCAGCAGCACCAGCATCACGAACCTGACCGTCGCCATGACAGACAGCAAACAGCCCGCAGGCCCTCAGAGCGACTACTACCCCCCTCCTCCTCCAGGCCCTCCTCCAGGCCAAAACGGCCTTGGAATGCATCCCACCGACCTCCCCATCCCGGAGCCTCAGCCCGACCGCTTCGACAACGGCCCGATGTCGTCTGGTGCCCAACAGCAGCAGCCCATACATGCCGAGGAGCTCCCCACCCAGGAAACCGCTCATCAGCCTCCTCCAGTAGACAGCGATGGCACTCCTAAGAAGACAAACTGGGCCCAGCGCTTCTCAGCTATAGGCACCAAGGCCGCCGCACCCTTCAACATGCTCGCCAACAAGCTGGGCTCCGAGACATTCCTGCCTGCTACTATGGACAAGGAGTGTGAAAAGGCTGCCAGAATCTTGAGGAACTTTTGCAGTAAGTAGAGCACACGTTAGCACGACTCGGAAGAGTCAAAAGCCACACGCTAACAGGTACGGCAGAGGACGGTATCTACACCGACGCCCAAGCTCCCGAGACTGTCGAGGCGCCCGCAGTCGACGCAGACGGCAAGCCCATCACCGCGCCTGCGAGGCCTAGGAAGAACCGCACGCTCCTCAGCATTCCCTCCTCCGTCATCAACAAGGCCGCCGGCCTCGCCATCTTCACCACCTTCCGCGCCGGCTTCCACGTGTCCGGCGCTACAGGCTCGGGCGTGATCATCGCTCGTCTACCCGACGGCAGCTGGTCGCCCCCGTCTGGCATACAAGTGCACAGCGTCGGTGGAGGTCTCATGATTGGTGTCGACATCTATGACTGTGTGGTGGTGATCAACACCAAGGAAGCTCTAGAGGCTTTCACCAACACGCGCATGAGTCTCGGTAGTGACCTGGCTGTTGTAGCTGGGCCATGGGGCGCGGGTGGGAGTGTGGACTTTGCGGCTCCGCAAGGAAAAGGCAAAGACAACGGCGCTGCTGCCAGCACTGTTGAGCCTGTTGATACCACCAAGGCTACATCACCTGTCGAAGATGACCATGTGCATGATATCGAGGACACCAAAGCACCAGAGGCTGCTTCACCTGCTGTTGAGGAACCTCCTCGCCGACTGGGCGAATATACCTCCTGGGGTGGTGCTAAGAAGACCAAGGAGACCAACACACCGGTCCGCCCCGAAGGCGCCCAACAGCGCAAGCCCTCCGCCATCAAGCAAGCCATGAAGCAACCCACCTACAGCTACGTCAAATCACGCGGCTTCTACGCCGGTGTGCAAGTCGACGGCACGATCGTCACGGAGCGCAAAGACGCCAATACAGCCTTCTACGGCGAGCCCGTCGGCGTTCAACAGATCCTCAAGGGCGAGGTACCCCTCGTACCCGGCAAGGAAAACTGGGCCATGATCGTCAAGCCGCTCTTCGATACCATCAAGGGCGCCGAGGGCTGGCACGCACAGTCGTCTCCAGGCGGAACCACTCAGTGGGCAAACCAAATGGGTCCCGACCCAAACAGCACATACGGCGCGGCGCACGATCCCGTCTTCGACAAGAGCGAAAACCCCCCACCCAAGCCGCCCCGTCCCACGTCAGGCGGTGTAACAGAGGACGTAGCGGCTAAGGGGCTCCAGGGCGGCGCCTTTCCCGCCGCCACGGCAGGACCGACCGAGACAGCTGGCGCGAGGGCCAAGGCTGCGGAGGCTGCGGCCGAGTCGGAGATGAACCGTGAGTGGGAGGAGGAGCGCGAGCGCCGCGAGATGGCAGGCGTGTCTGACCCGCGGGCGAGCACAGCGACTGCGCCGCCGGGCTACTCGGCGATGGGAGACCCGAATTTGTCGGTGCATAGTGAAGAGGCCAGCGGAGCGGGCGGGGATGTGCCGCCTGCGTATATGGATGAGGCGCAGCGGTCGCCGAACCCTTGGGCGGGGGGGGACAGCAAGGCGCCTGCTGATGGACATTCTTGAGCAGTGAGAGCTACTATTGATGGGGCGTAGAGATTCATACAAGCTGGTGACTAGTTCACCGCAGCTGACTTGCCGTCGATGAGCATTCGATCGGGAGGGGCTAGCAGATTGACTAGAGCCTTGATACCTGTAGATAGCGACTGTTTCCTACCAAGTAGAGCTTGGCCCATAGCCTATATGCGATTCTTGATTTTTATTAACGCTTGGCATCCGATCTTCTTGCTGTGTAGGTAAGGTCTTTCTTCTCCCTCACAGTGATATCTGCATCACATAGCATAGTCAGTTATAGTGAATCACTTATAGTGTATGCATTAGCATTGTCCGGCGCCGGTCTGAGTGAATGCATAGCTACGTACTATCACAGTTTATGGAAGAAGACATCTCTTCTGGTCCAGAACCTCGACCCACGCCTCCGCTTTGGATGATGGCACCGCGCTGATCATGCCCGCGCCGCATAGTATGGTAGCTGCATAGCATGGTAGATAGTGACGACGGAACCAGACAACTCAGAGTCCAGTGTTTCGTCGTATCGCTGGTACGCATGCTTATGCAAAGGCATCATCACACTGCAGCAACATTGTCTAGATCGTATTCCCTTTCTCCTCCCCTCCCCACCCGGTCATTATCGCAAGGTCCCTCAGCCATGCAGTAAATGCTCCAGGTAAGTGCCACTGCGGCCGGTCTGTCGGTCACCAAAGAGCAATCACCCGTCCGTTGCTCATCACTACTAGCCTTGACGTCCCTGCCAAGCTCCAAGCCTTGCACAGATCCTCCACAAGAGCAAATCCACCCACCAACACCCCCACACGCCCATTCCATTTCCAATATCGGGGACCGGAGATTAATTACAGTTGGCATATTCTATTTCCTTGGGCCGTTCCGTCCGTGTGGCGTGGCATTGCAGGAGGGGCGCCGTCCGGAAGTCCGGAACACGCACTTTTTGCACTTTGACTGTTTGAATCATTGCAGCAGCAGCAGCTGAGTTTGTTAATCTCCGTGTGCTATTGCAGGAGTGGCAGCAATAACAAGAATGGGGACAGGTAATCAATCACAGTTTTTTGACGTAGTGCGGCAGTTGGGAAAGAAGCATCCCGCCAAGGCTTCAATTTGGACCATGAATCCTGGACGTATGTCACACGTCAGATCTGGTGATTCTCTTGTTTTGGAGTATTTGCGATGGCTAGGGATGGCTGGCCGTGCTCTAGGGTGTGGTGGGGGAGCACCACGTGCATAAAGTAGCAGGTACGAAGTAGATCTCGAGCTTATGATCGCACGGAAAGGCAAACGTTGCTTTAAATGTGGCTGTGAATTGTAGTCTCAAGCCGGTCTAATTTACCCTGCCAGAGCAAGGGGAGGGAGGAATCCTTCGATTCAGCTCCGTGGTATATACAATACACCAAATCTATCCACATGAAGGCGTCAATGCCCAATCGGCAATTGTACAGGCATGCTTGTGTTTGCATGATCCAAAGTTCATAGACAAGAAGCCGCCACCAAAATCCGCATCGTCCCCAAAGGCAAAACTCCAGCCGCTCTCCCGTGGCTCTCGTGCCAGAAGTAGATCGAGATATGCAACTCTATTCGGGGACGCTCGTCCCCGCAAGTGAAGTGGTAAACACCCAAAGTCCAGTGTGTATATGTACACCCTAAAAACGCCTGATATGATGTGAGTTGGCAGCTGATAGAGCTGGCCTAAAAAAGCTCTGAACGCCATAAGTGTCCGGTGTGCGGGTGTATCCGCATGACCGCCATATGCATGTTGTGTCGGTATCGCGAGTTGGAGGATGTAAACTCTGTTGGTCGTAGAAAAGTGCGAAGCTGGTGTATGTCCGATTATGCATTAATCATTCGCCATGGCGTTAAAGGTAGGTTGGCAACAAAGAAGAGTGCAGGCAGGCGAATGCTTGCAAAGTCGGAGAAAAAGGTGGTGTAGAAGTGAAGGTCCAGTGTCGAAAATCTAGCTCGACACGGGAAGTGTTCGAGTGCGCATAGAGCGCCGGAGTCGATAATGATTGACCATCGACGTCCGCAGCAGGTTTGCGGTCCTCGTATTCAGCATTGACTAGCAGGTAGCCGTTGCGCTACAATGGCGGCTCTGCATTGGTAGATGTCACACCAAATGCGGGAGGAGCGAGCGCCAAGGAGCTGAGATGAAACCAATGAATGTCATCGCATTCATGGCAACCAAACAAGCTCAATGACACCGTCAACCTGGCTCATAGGCCATCCCTCAGCATCGACCCATCTCGGGTCCTTAGCCTTACGAACGTACACTTGCGAGACAGTGGCGTCGTCGTTGAGGGTGGAAGCCTTCAGCTCCCATGCGATCTTGTTGCCCGTCCTCAGCAACGACACACGTTGAGGGCCGAATGCATGGTCCAGAGTCCAGTCCTTGTCGTCAGTGGGGTTGAAGGTCTTCTCGAACTGACCCCAGTTGTAGTCAGCGCCCTCTGGGTACTGAGCGATGCTGTAGCCAGCAGAGATGACGAAATCATCGTTGGTCAAGAAACGCTGCATAAAGCAATCCTCGCCGCAAATGTGAGACATCTTGGTGTACTGGAAAGGGTATGCAGTGTGGTAGGCACCGCCGTGGTAGTGGTGCAGCGACAGAGGCCGGATGCCGCTCTCGTAGAACCCGGATGGGTCATCGTAGAGGTCCAGTTGCCACAACTCGTTCTCGAGGCTCAGGCGGACGTTGCTGTTCTCGTAAATGCACTTCCGCAGCAGGATGTCTCCCTGGGGACCGTAACCGGTGTCGGCCTCCAGAAGCTTCTGGCTTGTCTTGCACTGGTCGTAGAGCTCAGTGACCATCTCTGCTACAGGCATGCTGATGAAGACACCAGCACCACCGTAAGCCTGAGATCCATGGCGCTCGATCTGGTTGATGTTCTCGGAGAAGGTGCCAATGTAGAGAGGCATCGTGGGATCGAACTTCTCCAATTTCTTGACCAGAGCGTTGGGGGAGGGGAAGAACGTGTCATCATCGCACAGAACAAGCCACTTCTTGTTGGGGCGGTCGCGATGGTTGTACAGAGTCGGGGTCAAAGTAAGGTAGCGCACTGCCATCTCCATGGAGCTGTCCGAGTGGAACACATCGGCGTCAATTCCAACCTTGTGCAGCCTGTCCCACGCATCGTACAGCTGGTCGTCGGTAGCATCCAGCAGCAGGAGTACCAGCTTTCCTCCGTTCGAGTGTCCGTGGCTGTCGGTCAACCAGTATGTCCACTCGTTGATGGGGCTTGTCTCGGCATCGGTGAAACGGTCGTAGGTGGTCGAGACACCGAAGAGGAAATCTGTCAGGTTTGCGGAGTCGGGAGCAGGTGACCTGGGGACAGGTACGACGATAGGCTCAGGGCACTCCTCGTTGAGGCTCTTCTTGCCGAGATCCACATTTTTAGCGGTGTTTGGGAGGAAAGACTGGTCGAGCTTCGTCATACCCTGCCTGTCAATGTCCTGCCGCGCGATCTTGACGTAACGCTTGAAGTACTCGAACTGCTCGCCGAGCTCGTACTTGTCCTGGAGGACCTTGAGGTGTTGGGTGTCGTAGTTGCAGTTCATCAGCGCCGACGTGTTGGAAGGTGCGGAGTACTGGTTGTCCAAATCGAGACCGTGGAACTCGCCTGACGGATCCATGGGTTTTTGTGATGTGATGGCCTGCTTGGCGGTGTGTGTTGCCTTGAGGACAGCGGAGCGCACATCGTAGGTGTTCGATTTCATGGTCAGAACGAAGAGTGCAACGATGAAGCCGGCGAGCAGCACGAAGCGAGTCATGGGATTCCTCATGTTGAGGAAGCGATGCGGTGGAGGCATTCTGGCACCCATGATTTTGAGGTCTTTGGTAGAAAGGGGGAGCGGTGAGTTCATTCGGACGTCTTGTGTTTCCTTCCTTATTGGGTGAGTATATTTCTGGAAATCCGATCGAACCCTCTTGGGCTTGGTGTTCTTTTTCTCTTCAATAATGCCGTGAGTCTTGCTCGGCGCCAAGTGACAAGCAAGCAAGGCTGAAGAAGTTTTGGTGCAAACTTGATGTCTAAGGAGATCGTCCGAGGTAAAACCAACGTCGATCGCTCCAAGTATTGGAAATGTTGGAACTCGGAGTGATTCGAAGCTCGAGATCCAGACGCGTAGAGGGATGGTGGAGGATTTGAGCAAACGAAGGACAACGCGGGTCCAACACACCAAATAGGCCGGCAGAGCCAATTCAGGAGGCCGCGAAAGCAAAAGCGGGTCGGTGGCCGAAGCTGGGACGAGTCCGTGTTGGAATGGCTGCAGAAACAGACCAGACGAAACAGCTGACGGGGCGAGGCCGCAGGCGTACGGCACGGCTACACGGCGATGACGGACCAAGGGTCAAAGCAAGGAGGCGTGTGCGAGACGGGTTGCGTGTACTGTCAGACCAGGCCCACAGTGACGAGGTGACAAAAGGGTGCCTTTGTGGATGGGGTGTTGTTGTTTGAGATGTTGTCGTCGTCGTCAACACAATAGAGACCCTGTCGCTGTCATCCAAGATGCAACAGAGGAGCAACGAGGGAATAAGAAAAAAAGGTTGGATAGTTGAAAAAAGGTTGTCGTGAAGAGGGAAAAAAGGACGGGGAAGGCGAGGTTGATTAGAGGTGTGGTGTGGGTTGAAGAAAAGGGGAAGGCTAGATTGTCTAGCGTGCTAGTGGCCAAAAGATAGCAGGAGAGGACAGACAGGCCCAAAGCCAGGAAATGTGAAGGTCGGGTGGGCCGTCGATGATGGAAGACGACCTTGATGCAACAGAAAAGAAGAGTGGGTCGAGAGGGTACTATGCAGAGGCGCTGCTTGGGCCCCATCTAGGTGCAGCGGTACAATGGTAAATATGGAGATTGAGGTAAATTGTTAAATTGTCTAATATCCACTGGTATCTGGCACCTGGCATCTGGCTTCTTGCATCTGTTCGCCCTACCACCCGTCACTCGCACGCACACCACACGGTAATTTGCACAGTTGCCAACGGAACATCCAACGGGCACAGCCAATTTCAGGGGCACACTTGGTGTCAGGGGGGTCCCAGCCGCAAAAGCCGGTCGCCCCAGCTAGAAGCTAAATTGGCCGGCTGCCGTGCGGCATCCCAGAAGGAAAGGGCCAGACGGGCAGGCTTGCAACTTGCTAGGGTGGCAGGGAAGGTGCGATAGGGATGGGTGGTGGGGATTATCCCAGCGTGGGGACCCTTGAACGTGCTCTGAGAAGTGGCCCGTGAATAGTGGCACAGCGGTGGTAGCGTGGCTGATGCTCCAGGGCTGCCCAGTGTCTCTTTGCCCAGGTGGTCTCGGTACATAGTACCTTGAGCCGCCAGCGTACGAGAACGGGAAAGGCGCAAGCCATCGGTATCGCCTTCAGTGACCAGCTTCCCGCTATCATGCCAGCATCCTCATGAATAGATGGGGCTGCGTGGCTCGGCGCTCTCTATAGTATAACACATCAGATGGTACTGTTTCTTGGTGTTCATCTGTTGCGATCTTGATCCACCGAAACCGAGAATCGCCCGTACCAAGGAACACGTGCATTGACAAATTGAGTTGCCTCCCAAACTACGGAGCGAACAACTCCTGGCCAAAGCTCGATTTATTTTTATCACAATTACTTGCGAAGTCGTTCGCCCCTCGAGGCAACGCCGTGAAGCATCACAGCACCGCGAAACAGATGCGGCGGTGAGGTCATGTATCTGGCACACGAGAAGGGCCTGGCATGGCAGCATCATTTTCAGCGAGGTTCGCACCGCCAGGCGCCTTGAGCGCGTTGGCAAGACGATCACCATGCGCCGTGGAGTCGGCAAGCGCACCCAAGTCGGCCCTGTTCTCTACGCGAGCCCCATTGTCCGTTCAACGATTCAAGGCCCATCATGGCTCCGCCAGTCCGCCCTCTCCTGTCACTTTCATTCCGCGGCGGGCCGGGACGATGAGGAAAAAGCCCTGTCCCCAGGCCCACGTTCCTCCGTGGCAATAAAGATCTCGTCGGCCGCCGGGTGGCAAAGTCACGATACGGGTTCCAGTCTTCGTCAGCCACACTAGAGCCCACACTGTCCCGGAGCAGAGGCTGAGATGTCTCCGGGAAGGGTAGCCGAGACCGTGATTCGAGGTCAGACGCTTAGGCCATCATGGGAATTGGTTTCTTGGAGAGTTCCGCATAGACTGGAGTTGCTAGCATTCTAACCTGTTCAGGAAACTCATCTCTGATAGTACGGAGGACTGTGTAATAAATAGTACAGCCTCTGTCGACGCTCTAACCGCGGGCTTTCGCTTGATGCTCGTTGCTGCAGCTTGTGGTCATTGTGGGGTGTCGTCTGGAACTTGGATCCGTTTGCCCATTTCAAAACCTTGATAAATAAAGAAGCCTTCCCTGCACACCTGCCCCCTCGATGCACGTTGCTGATCGTCGCCAACCACTGACTGCCAGTGACTGGCTGTAGTATAAGGTTTGACCAAAGCAAGCCTTCGTGATCGCCATTGCCAAGATACGAGTGGCAGGTAAGCGAAAATAGCACTAGAAACTTCAGACGCACTCTCCACCGACACTTCTCCGGCGGCGACAGGCTGCCTCGAGTCTCGACCACAACCATCAACCATCAACCATCAACACGAATACGCAGGAGACAATGACTCGGCACGAACCACCCGAACCGAACGACAGAATCCAAGAATGAGTCGTCATCGTCTCAAAAATTGAGAGGCAGCGGGTTCCATCGCTTCGTCCTTGTTCTCACCCGGCCCTTCCAGTCTGTCTGATACTTGGCCCGGCCAAAAGTGACGTGACGTCCAGCCTGGTCCATTTTCAACTCACCGAAAAAAGAATAGCAGCGGGGTGCATCTCCTGGAAACGTCAAAAAACGAGGAATATCAATCGAGCACGCAAGTCAACACCATTCCTCAAACGTCCGGGCTACGGAGAAATGCAGGCCAGCCAGCCAGCGCAGCAGCGCATTCTCCACGAAAAGGCAAGTCGGAAGAGATCGGCACTCTTTCGAAACACCTACCACAGCAGAACACTTAGCCGGCGAGTCGGCGACACCCCAGATGCACCAGGGCATGCAACGCAACACCACACCAGCACACAAGCTGCTTTGTACTGCATTGCACTGCACTGCACTAGTAAGCTGGCGCATCGCCCGGACTGCTTCATGCTTGATGTTCTAGCCACTTCCAGCACCATATTCGGACAGCCAGACAGCTTGGTATTTGGTATTAAGTCGCGGCAAATCTCGTTGTCTCGGTCGTCTCCTGTAGATCAGTCCATCAGCCTTGCCGCGACAGGAAGGCTTGCTAAGCTCCAAACAGACTACATTTTCAGACAAGAACCTCACCATTGTTTTCTGGTTCTCAACAAGGGCATTCCGTCGATGGTGCGCTTACTAAGTCCGGCTCCGTCAAGACCATAAACGGCTCGGCCACGTGCCCTTGGTTCTATTTATAATTTGTGTGATGTCTACAAATCCCACCCGCTTTCATCAGATACACAGCAGTCTCATGAGTCTAGCGCAGACGAGGTTTACTATTTAGCTGCAAAAATCCATTGGCCAATGTGTTGACGGCTGACCTCGCAATCTGTGGTCGCTGCAAGATCGCGCGGCGTGGTCATCAACCACTTTCCATCTCATCACACCTCATACATGCCCACTGGCCACAGACCCGACGACCAGTTTCGACAGTCTCACTGACACAGATTGCGGCTCTGGCGCTGATACCCATCCCGCCCTGTGGCTGACCTATCGTAGATTGTAGTCCTAGGACAGGCCTTAACACCTTCCCGAAAACGTCGACGGCTGGGCAAGCCACATGCACTGTTGACAAACACTATGTATTTCCTTTCCGATACATCTCCCAGCAGGACAATCTGCCACAGTATACTTTGCACATGAGACACTTCACCCGTAAGCCAGACACCGGACAGAAAGCACCGGAAAAAACCCGTCTTCTCAGCCCAAGTGAGCACTTGCGTATCGCACGACAATATGTCTCAGCTCGCGCGCAAACTAAGCATTTTGCTGCCTATACTCCATACTCTGTACACGATGATAATTTCCACCCCCACTATATTCAACTCTCACTTCGCGTACCAAGGGACCAAAGTGGGGGAGGGTTTTGGGTAGAGCGGGAACGTCATAGGACCCTGGAATGAGGCATCTTGAGGTGTGTTTCAACTTTGGCATCTCGTTGCCTTTCATACACAAGAAAGTCCACAGCAATCAATTCCGTGGCCCTGAACTATTCAAGCATCCGGTCGTCTAGCCGAGAGGCGGACGCTCATCTGCAGTAGCGTCGAGGCATCAGAAATTGCGGCACCAATGGCGAGCGCCTCCCAAGCCACACGATTTCCTTATCTGGAAGGCCTTCAAAATCCGGGGGAACGACTCCAGGAGCGTCGTCAGCTTGGCGCTGCACCAGGGCGGGTACGCTTTGCTCTGCATGCATCGCATTGCTCGGTGAATTCGGAAGTGCTTCCACTCCGGAGAGTTTGGAAGGATTCACTCGTTGCGAGTGAGCAGCTCAGCAGGTGGAGCAGGAAAACGTCTGTCCCCTCAGGTGATCGTTGCTTTATTCCGCAGCCTCGTCACGTCAGCTGCAAGATGGACTGAGTGGCTGGCTGAGACTTTGCCGTCACGCCATTGCGTATGCACATCGCCTCCGCGACACTTTGTAGACCAACCAACGCGGCAAGCATCTTTCCGGACAGTAGGCATGTTCTATGCTATGCCCTTCCCCATCCATCACGAGCACATCAGCACATACCGCAGTACACGCGGCTGGTAGCCAACGATTACTGGCTGGCAGCACCTCGGTGGCTTCTCCCTGCGATGAGCCAGCAAGTGCCCGTGTTGCTGATTGATGCGGCGGCGGCATTGAATCGCATATTCAAAGTGATCCGACAGCATGCCATCCAACGTAACCCGTCTGAGGGTCGAATGTCGAATGCCACCCGCCGCCACTACACCATCTACGCTGAAACACAAACAGGCCCAACAGCCTACCAACACTCGTCCTCGACATCCATGAATCACCACCAAATCTGTGTATCACACCCGCCCGACATGCAAGCCGTTGCCATGACGCTGTGCTACCGCCGTCTTGAGGCCGGTTGGTGGAATGCAAGACTGTCCTCCGATCGCTGCCTGCAATACAAATCCCACGCTGTGGTCCGTCTTGGCGACTCTAATACGGGGTACTCATGCTTGTACATGTCGGCTTTGATGCGGCGGGAGCGGACGGAGCGGCTGATTGACGGCGGGAGGATCGGGGCTAGGGCGGAGAAGACACTTTAGAAAGTGTTTCGACATCCACTCAGCAACTTGGAGTCTCTGGCCACGACTTGCAACGCTTCATTCTACGACGCCACTTGTCAACGTCGTCAATTGCCGCACAGCCTGCGCCTTTTTCGGCTTGTGGAGGGTTAGGTATTCCCGAGTGGCGCAGTGCTATCAAGTGCACACCTCGAGTCAAGTTTTGCCTTTATGAGGCGACGTCAAGTCCATATTCATCATGCGTTTAGACCCTTGCAGCCTCGGCGCAAGTGAAGCCAAATTGATTAGATGCCAGTTGTGTCGATTTACCCAGATCTTCCACGCCGTCGATCGTCCGCCTTGGCCACCAGTGGACGACACAACGGCCGTTGAATCCCGTGTGGAAGGTTGCGAATCCGGTTCGTCGGCATGAGAATTGACTTTGGACGACAGGGTGATCGTCTCTCTACCTGCCGCGCATTCGATAGAGCCGCCGCAATCGCTATTAGAGCATCTGCATTGATCGACTCATGGCGCTTCTCCCGACCTGCCATCTTCGTCGTTGCGCCGGCTGTATTGGCGCCACTCTAGCTGCAGCGCAGCAATGGGGCTGATGTCGCGGGTAAAGAACGAGGCCTTCACGCAGATCGTCAGCCTTTCGTCGAAACATGAAACATGCCGCCAACGACGACGCTTTCTCCCGGCATGTCAAAGGCTGACTCTCTGGGCCTGTCCCTTGTTCCCATCAGCCAAGATCGGCGAGTCCCTGGTCCAGTACACCCGGCTCAGGGGTGGCAGATCTCTCGGGGACGTGCCCACTTTCAATTTCGCTCTTTTTGGTTTTGACGACTCGAATCTAGTGGTTCCGCAAAAGGAGAAGTCTGGGGGCGTCCAGACTTGCTGCATCTTTATTTTCACGGGGAAGCTAGGGTTGTGTGTGGGCGGAAGAGCCGGCACCTGCTTGCATACATTCGCGTCCGCCCCGGTCGGGGCCATTGCGAGTCTGAGGGTTTCGTGTTGGCGATGCGCACTCTCAAGTTGTCGTCAGCGCATCTGAGCGTACGGAACATGGCGCAACGTCTTGCCTTGTTGCTCTGTCGAGTCCGCAAGTGCGGCATCGAATTCATCTCGTGACGAGGGAATGTCGGCCGACTGTGCGTTTCAGACGCGTTGTCCGATGATGAGTTTCGTCAACTGAGTCGCGCAGGTTCGCCGGAGTACTTTTCCCACGGAACCTCGTCTGATTTGCTTTTTGTTTGGGTGTTTGCGCAAGGATGGAAATAGAGAGAATGCACAGCTAATCTGGTTCGGCTGCGGTGCTGCACACCACAGCCGTGCTTCATCCCATCCACCCTTCTCATGATCGCTGCCGGGGTTGCTGCCACAACACTTGCACCAGAATCCATGGGCGGGAAACAGCGGAGCGAGCGTACACTGGCTCTTCACGTTTGAAGACCCGTCACCAGCTTTGCCATGCAGCTTTTACACGACCTTCGGTGTCCTGGAGAAGCAAGACAGCAACGGAAGAGCCTGTCCAAGTCCGAATGGTTTCACAGTGCGACGCAGAGCAAGTCCGGCACATGGAAGCCTCGCGTTGCGTCTGGAGATCCGACGCACAAGACAGACCGGAGCCACGACTCAATCCACGACCGTGTCTCGCGGAGCCTTACGTGCTAGGCCGCGCACGAAGATCTGTTGTTGGTAGGCACGAGGTGCAAGTGGGACATAGGTTCATGCGTTGAGCGCATCGGTTGTGTTCAGTGAAACTATGGGGCCCTGACAGGACATGAATCTGGGGTAGGTTCAGGTTGGAGTGCTGTACAGGGCTCTGTAGGACTGGACCGTGAGAGATGGCAGATACCATGCTCGTTACCGAGGGCTCGTTGCCAGCAGGGGGACGAATTCAAGATGGCCAAGGTCTTTGTACACTTGCTCGTAGGGCAGCACAAGCCAGCGCGAAGATTTTGCCACACATTCCCACACAAGGCTGTCGATGGTATTCTGTCCATTTCATGCCTTGTCTTATCGTGTTCTTGGTACTGGTATGGCGGTTCTGGTGCTCTGTCTCGTTCGCTCGTCGTCACTGTTGAGCATGCGCTTTGTCTCCTCTTGTTGTGTTTGGTGCTATTGGAACCTGGTGCTCGTCGATTGTCCATAGTGGGTGCGAGCTTTCTGGGAGATGGCATGTCGGCCCAAGGAAGGTTTGGCCTGTGTGAGCAGTTTGCTTTGGCGAGCCGTTCGAAGCCATGTGTGGCGGCGAGGAGTCTGTGATGACTACCACGTTGACAGATGCGCTGTGCTCACTCAGTTTGCCGGTGCAGATGATCATGCCATGGTAGGTGAACTATCTTGCTCGAGCCCATCTGAGATGACGGGCCGTCGTAAACATTTTCGACCTTGTGCATCAGTCGATGTCGCGGCATGACGCACTCAAGGTGTGGTCAAGGCGAATACAAGAACCCCGAGGTCATCTGCTCTGGATGACGGGAGACGGGAGGTGCTATCGTGCCTACGCCACTCCAGGAATCGATGCCACCTTACTTGAGCCCACCTCTCCAGTACGTCCACTCAAAAAAGTAAGTGCTGTGTATTCATGGCTTTGCGACCCGACTTTGGCCTGAATCTTGACAGCGGCGGACTTGTACATTTGCCCGGCCGAGTCGTCGGGTCGAGGGGAGTCGTTCAGGGGAGCTCTCCTGTTAGTAAAGCGAATGTTGGCCACCTCACGACCGGAAGCAAATCGTAAATGGCACCAAGCGTGGACGGAACAAGCTGCCCAGGTTGTTTGACCTTCGCAGCTCTGATGTTGTTTGTACCTGCGAGTCTGTGGTGCGTCACTTTCCGACGGTGAGCACGACGCGCTGAGCTGTGATGATCATGGTGGAGGCGTTGTGTTGATATGTAGGAATCTGCAATACTATTGAGAGAGGGGTGACTGGGCACGACATCAGTTGCCAAGTAACAGCGCGCAAGAAATGGTTGATGGCGAGCTACTGCTTGATACGAAGACTGTTCCACGCCTTGCGCCCAGGCATGTTCATTGAAGCAATGTGTGTTGGTAAAGTTGAGAACTGTAAGACGTCCTGTGCTTGCCACGCCACGCTCGCCCCATCATGATCGTCCCCAAAACCGACAAGCTTTCATTCATAACTCCCTCTCGAGTAACACGCCTTCTGCAGGTGGCACGAGTCTAGGATGTTTTCCTCCATTCAGCAAGTACATCATCAGTCTCAAGATAGATGACATCCAGCGTTCCTCAACTACTTTCGCCAACGTCGCCGGCCTCAACTGTGACTTGGAGGACCATTGGAACGATGTCCAAGTCATTGCCGTCGCCGCCGCCGTCCGAGTCATGGATCAAGATATGCGCCTTGATGCACCGCGTCCTTTCCCCACGCGCCAGCAGCTCTTCCTTCTAGGCCATTAGCCACTTGCTCAACAACTTCGAGCACTGCTTGTCCAGAGCGACATATTTGACAATGATATCCTCCGTTGGCTGCGGAACGGCCTGCCTAGCAGCAACAAGAAAAGAGTCTGGTGTGTACCGGCGTGTCGATCTGAGAGCAGAAGGCATACCCGCGCTCTGGCGCGCCTCGAGCTGTATTCTCAGGGTGACTAGGCCGTTTCTGCCTTCGGTATGTATGGTCTTCAGCGCCTAGCCCCGCGCATCGATGGTCCCTTTGACAACATCTGGACTGTTTCCGACACATGAATGGCTACTCCTCTGTCACTGTTCGCGATTCCTCACCCTGGGCCAAGAGCTGCTGCGAAAGCACGGAGTCTCGGGCAGTCTTGACTCGGAGCACAGACCTGCCCCTCGGTGTACTGCTAACAGCTGGCGCATGGTTGACCTTGGACTCCATGTGTGCCTTCCCCTTCAAGCGCTGTGATGGCGCGGTAATAGTATGCGTCGAGGCTGGCTTTAATCCCAGCTCCTACGCTATTACCTCGCAGCCACGGGCTTTGCCGGCCAGCGGTAGCCACGTCGTCACAGCATTGGTGTCCTGCTTGTACTGAAGATAACTGCTCAATAGGAGGTCAGGAAGCATTTTCACTGAATCAAAGTAAGAACAGGATTGAGGGAGCTCTCCCTGTTTCGGTTCTATACAAAAGAAATCCCCGACTGGCGACATGAGTGTTTGATGAAGCACTGGAGAATTGCTCGCAGGGTCCACCTTGGCATCCCCCTTGCTTTGCGGAAGTGCTACTCTTCCGCCCCATAACCTTCAATCAACGTTACTATCGACTTCAATAAACCACCAAGAATTATATGCATCCTGCTTGGCTTTGATGACTCTAGCTGGAAGGTGAGAACTTGGGCCGGAACCTTGGGAGGGGGTAAGCATCCACCAGCCCTGACCATCTCCAACCTCTGTATTCACTAGACAATAAGCTGCTCAGAGGTATGCGCAGATTATGTGTTGAGCGGCTACTGTTATGCATATTCTCAACAAATACGATATGAAAAATTGGTCTTGGACTTTGCCATGATATGATCCTGACTTGACCCAATTTTGCCCACAGGCAATTTGACAGGAGCCCACCGAGCCGAGCCAGACATGCGCATGTCCGAGCGCATAAAATCGTTATGCCAAGGAGAGACAATGCGTGTTACGATCCAATTGTCTAAAAACCCGAGCCACTCGATTGTAAGGATTTAGTGCCCGAAAGGACCAGACCCACCGCTTCCGGAGCTGGCAGGAACGCCTCCGTCGGCAGTAAGCTCGAAGGAGTAAGTGGGAGCTTTGAGAAACCGTATATCAGTGAAGTCCATCAGACAGTCGTAGAGGGGCAGCAACTCACTGTATTCGGCATTGGGGTTGATGCCAACAACGATCCAGCTGAACAGCCCATCACTGAGGTCAGCACCGATGTAGACGTACTCAAAGACCTACACGTACGAAGATTAGTAAATGCTCAGGAAGTTTCCTCGAAGGTGTCTTACCCGAACAGAAGTTGTGCCTTGTGTCTCTTGCTGGCCAAATGTACGATCCGCCGAGTTCGTCGTGAGTGTCTCCGTGTTCGTGCTGTAAGAAGTCGTTTTGTAGACGTCGGTAATTAGACTTTGGTCGAAGAAGAATTGGTCAATGTGAGGGACCGTGCCGCCGGTTAGAGTTCCGTTGGCAAGCTCAGTGGCGTCCCCATGAACGACCACGTGCTACGAGTATGCAACGATTAGCCGACTAGGGTCTTGTCCACTTTTGAGAGGGATATTCTGGTATTGTGGCGGGACAGAGATAATTAAAACTTACAATGTGGGTAGTGCGTCCATTGTAGTGTCTAGGAAAGATGGTCGTGAACTGGGCCACACCGTCGTCATCTACCTGCTGGATGCCACGAAGAGCAGTGCTGTTGAGGTTGCTCGTGTCGTCGTAGTTGCCGTTACCGTGGCTGTGGATACCACCATACACACCAATCGAGTTGGCGCTCCACATTTCCGCCCCTGCAAATGTAAGTCAGCTTGATCGAATTGACTGACTAGTGTATGAAATTTGGTCAAGACACTTACAGACGCCAGCAAGAGGCTCGCAAGTGCTGACATCGATGAACTGGATGTCTGCGACGACCGAGACACCCTCTTCACCATCGACGAGATCTGACCTCACATATTCTCCATTGACGTAGAAGGGGCCGACTTCTCCCTCCGGGTTCAGAATGGTGCACGTAGTGCTGGTGAACGCAAGCGTCTCATCATCTATAGCTGCCGAGCCATCGATGTCGCCCTCGTGGTCGGTCCTCAACACGCGCGATCGTGCTGCGCTTGCTAATAGGGGCTTCAAATATTCGAAGAGTCAGTCACCTTCAGGTCTGTGAATGCGAATCCGGGCTGTATCAGATGTCTTCACCATTGACCGGGATGCCTTGAGCCTCGCGCTGCTTGTTGAGGGTCACCCTTCGGCGCTCAGCAGCGCGGTCAGAGATTCCACGAGACTTAAGTTGAGCGGCACAGCCTTCGAGGGCGCGTTTGTTGGTCTGCGTGTTTGCACGAGCCTCGACGGCGTGGCGGTACTCTGCGTCTTCGTGGCCTGGGTGAGCGGCAGCCACGGCCGCGAGGCCGAGCACAATGACCTTTGAGTATTGCATATTGCTTGAATGGAGATGTTTGAAGCGACTCTGAGTTGCCTTTATCACTGTAAATTGAGATGAACGCACTTCTGAAGTACTCGACAAGAAGCTGAAGACTTAGCCAAATTCGGAGCCATCGTATCCCGAACCAAGTCTTGTCTACTGATTGAGAAGGCATTTCGTGTGTTGCCAGCTAGATGACTGATCATGTTGACCATCATCTTCGACATCGGGCAAGTGTGAAATAGACGCGTCTTGCGATGTGTGGTGATAGCTATTGTCTGGTGGTGAAATGCCGGGTAGTGTTGCAATAGACCAATCTTTGCCATCCGGGTAGTGCGTAATTACGACCGCGCAGCATGATTTGAAAGCCTTTGATCTCCATTTGACGAGCTTGCAGGAAAAAAATTCCTACAGCCCGACCATAAAAACCACCATCGTGAGTGTGAGACTGCCTGCAAGGTGGCGCGAATCCTTGCCCAGATCGCAGGGCCCGGCTCGGTGATACGCACACGGCCTGGAATTGTTCTCTACAACAGACTCTAGCAATGCTGGTATTCTCGGGAACATTGTTGCGTGTACAGATTTGCACCTCGGCATTGGTTCAAGCTTGTACTTTGAGGTAATACCTGCAGGAGATGTGTGTGTGTCAAGCCGGGATTGACCTGCCCAGTTGAGAAGGCAATTGTGTATCTCGGAGCTCGGAAGAACTGCTTCGAAGTTCGTACTAAGCCCTGGTCTCGAGGCGATGACCAAGTGATGCAATGCCAAACATCTCTTCACTGTATTCTTCGCCGTGTGGGGTCTGTCTAAGCCCTCGTGAAGGCAAAATTTGGCTCGAGGTTTTATCGGCCATGCCACGTCGGTGACCACGCCCGGTTCGAACGTCTTCTTGGGTGAAGCATGAAGAGCATTCCTAGTGTGGTCTAGCATCAGTGATGACGCCCAAGGCCGCGCCAACACGCATCGCCAATTCCCACGAGATATACATAAGCGGAAACGTACTCTCGTCCTCGCCAGCGTTGAGCGGAATATGCAGCGACTCCAGCTTGGCGCAAAGGAGCCTGATGGTCTCTCCGATCCTCGACTCCTGGATTGTTTGTTGGCTGATTGGGCTGACCTCACGCTTCATAAGCTTATCCAGCGCCTCTAGCTCGCGATATGCGGCGCTCCATCGCGACTCGTCTCCCCGCTGTATGTCCGCTCTATCTTTGGCGAGCACGATCTCGATCAGTCGCGCTCTGGAGCGGCTCAGCTTCTTGACGAGCCATGCATCTTTGGAAGCGGAGAAGCTGAAGCTGGCTGGTGGTGCGGATTTAAGTAAGAAGACAGATCTCGTGGTATGTTTCTAATCACAGATTGTTAGCTTGTGCTCTTGTTGAGGTGTGGATCGAGGCTTACCACTCCATCCACCTCATCTCCCCTTGCGTCCAGTACCACCAGGTAATTCAGCCCGCTACCAATTTTATCCGCCCGTCCCCAGATCTTCTCCACCAGGTCGATGTCCACCCTCTCGTCCTTTTTAAATCCAAGGCCTTCAGCGTCCCATTGCTCCAACTGATACAACAGGTCTCTCAGCACTGACTCTATACCCTTCTCTCCACCGCTCCTGACTTGCTCCGCGGAGATTCTGTTGTCTAGCAAGTATAGTTGAAGGCTTGCGAGAGAAGTTTCGGCCTCCCGCCATTGTGCAGCCGATATCGCCCTGGCAGACGGTGCTTCCAGAAGTGGGAGGAGGCTTTGCACATATAACGACAGCTCATGCTCCTGTGCTGCCCGTGCAGGGTACTTCTCCTCCCAGTCCTTGCGCCGTTGAAGAGCTTCGTCCATGTGCTGTTGCAGGCGCTGATGCCACTCGGTGCTAAGAGCGAGGAGAGCACACAGCGTCTTTTCACACTCTTCTCTCTCACATTCTGTGAATGGCTTTTCCGCAGTTCTTTCGATAGCACCCTCAACGTTCCCCTTGAGTTGGCCAAGAAATTCTGGAAGCGGACCTAGCACAGTCCCGACATTCGTCTCATTCTCTTTCTGGTCGGCTTCTGTGCATGCCTCATACACTGACTTGAGGGCGGCCGCGCTCTCGCATAATTGCTCCAGTGAGGGTAGATTCCCGCCGGCGAGTGTTGCTGAGAAAGCTTTGAGAGTACGACAGTTTTTGCGCGCTATCAACTTGAGTCTCTGAGGGTGGTAGGCCAACTTGGCATTTGTTGGCGGCTCTGCCATTGTAGTGTACGGAAGTCAAGCGTCAGACCCCAATAGATTGATTCTCGAGACGGGAGAGACCAAAATGGAGAGAAGAGATGAAGAGCTGCTCATTGATATCGTCTGTCTCGTTGCGTGCTTGTCTGATGATGATTTTGAGAAGGGTCTTTTGATGGCAGGGTTTGCGCCTGCTTTTGCTGTAACAGTTGTCTTACGTAAGCATTTCGTGGGAGCGAACTACCTGCTTACTTGGTGTAGTACCTCAAAGTTGCCCAGTAGTGCCCGTAAAATTCCTAGACTTTCGTTCCAATATATATTTAATCGAATGCTGATAAGCTGAATGGGTTGAGGCACTGGATGGAAGAGGGTCTGCGAGCGTCCGCTAGGAAGCTGGCCATGTCTACTCCGTGGGGGTCATAATTCAAAAACAAGTGTACGGAGGTACATTCAGAATTATGTTTGTGTGGCAAGGCTTTCGTGGAGTACCGACTACTACGTATGAGAATATGACACCCACAATGAATCCGAGTATTCCAAGCTTCTGAGCAGAGGTTCACAATTTCAGGTTACACGCTACAGTACTGTGACCCGATTATCGAGCTCTAGCTTGCTATCTATTACCGAGAAGCTCGCAGACAACAGGAAGATAATTACAGTGAGGAGATGGTGCTTATGCACTGGAGGAGCCTCCTCTACTTCTTGAAGTTGCTATGGCGGTCCCGTCCTTTGCAAAGCCAACCATGCTCTCTGTTCCTAGTTCACCCGACATAATCCTCCTCGTTCGTATTGTCCTACCGTCGAAGTGATCCAGGGGTATATCCCCATCTGTGGCTCCAGAGCAGTTGGTCGATGTTCTTCTCGAGCTTCCAAGCCGTAGTAACGGTTGAAGAGTGGGCAGACACGCGCATATTATGCCGACAGATTGCTCCACTGATGACCAAGTTGCTGTATCCACGGTGGTGTATGTAGGATCGGTCTGTGTCTGCTTGTTGAATGCAAATATGCGAAGGACTGAAACTGCACAAACGCTGGTGCAACGCCAGATATCAGCCGTGTGCCGCTGAGCTCGTGAGTGTACGTAACAGGTGCTGCACTGTTGTCAAACACTCACAAAGTTCCCAGCATGAATATGCCAGTCAAAACCAATTTTTGCCGTATTTTCAATTTGAGTCTCCACACCATGGGCAATGGAATCACGAGCACCATGATGTCCAGGAACATGTTCACGATACCATTCCACCGGAAAAAATTGACCTCATCAATGCAAGAACCTTGCTGATTCTTGTCCCAAAAATAGGAAACCGGCTGACAGCCACCTAACGCGAGGCTTAGAGCAACAACGAAGTAGCTCATGACCAACACCCATGCAGCCCATAGAGCCCGCCTGAATCGAGTCGAGACGCCAAAGATGCGGTAGAATAGATACAAAAGCGAGCTTTTGGTCAGAACAGCATTGGTAAAGTAGGCAGCCTGCACTGCTAGGAAGGACTTTTGAAAGTCCACTACGGTATCTTCGGACAACTTGTACGCGTGATGGCCGTAGTCATCGGCTATGATCTCGTAAATGCGAATAGATCCCAGAGCCCAGTTGGCGACCTTTGAGAGGATGATTCGTCAGTGAGAAAATTGACACAATCTCATACAAAGCACTGAGAAGAATGAAGAACATACCAAAGCGGCAAGAATCAGCCAATCGTCGGCTTCAAGACCTACTGGCGCTGGTCCCCTTGTTCTCGCTGCGAATCGACCAGAGACCAGAATTGTGGCAGGAACGATGGGAATAATGGTGCCTAGCCAGACATGCCAGGAGATATTATCGCCTAGATCCTGCATTGTGTTTTTATGCAGCTATGGGTCTGAAGGAATGCTGAAAGAGCAAAGATCCACAACGAAAGGTTCGAAATTCTGGGGGAGAGCCAAATATACGGGGTACACGCGGGCACTATGATGTTCCGAGGGAAACACACCAGTCGCACCTGGCCTTGAGTTTGGGTGAATATTTAACGGTAGAAAAAAAATCTCAGATTGCAATAGACTGAATATTCTTGGAAGTATTCTTGCCTTTTTCCTGTTGGCGCATCGCTCGCTTCATGTCCTGAAGCATGCCACACCGGAGTTCCCGATGCCTGGGACCTATGCGCCGTTACCTACAGGCTTGATACGAATGTCTCGTTGGTCTTTCGAGGACAAGCTCACGCGGTTCTTGTGAATTACCATGTTGTGGTTGACGCTCAATACACAGTCTTTGGTGAACAGCATATAGTATGTACCACCCTTAACTACCCTGAGCACACAACTTGCTCCTATGTAGTCGACATTCCCAACAAAGCTGCATCTCGAATTGATGAAGAGCCGGGGACTTCCAACTTGTCGGAAAATCCTGGCGTCGAAGCATGTCCTTGAGGAATCTGCGGGCATGCGGAACTGGCCACGGGACTCACTTGGAAGGGCACTGGATTTCGAAGCCAGAATGTAGCCTATGGCCTGATGGGCAAATTATTCTGGAAGCTCACAACTACCGCGTGAACAAGTGATGGGCAAAATGTGAGTCCACAAATTAGACTCTGATTGCTTGTGGGTCTTTTCAGGCTATGTCCACCTTTACTACCACATACCATGCGGGATGACCTCGGGGTTATTCGGATATTATTCAAGTTTACATACTATAACAGTCCGAGATCCCCAACATGTAATGTGACATCGACCGGGCTGATTGGGCCCACGACATTGAGTGGATAGCACCAACTCTGAAATTTGACAAGCGATGTGAGCGCTCAACCTGATGGAATATTCTGCAACGCCCATAGCGCGCATATTCAAATCGTTTGAGAGAACCAATTTCTATACGTACATGATATGGCCTGGGGAAACAACATCAATGAAATAGAAACCATGAAGCTCAAGCTGCTACCCAAAAGCGATAAAGAACACCACGCGACATTGTCAAGAATTGGTGTACAGACAAGGGAAAACATGCAGTCACGTTGCATTCAGCTGAACATGGCCACAAAATATTTCAAGCTGGTCCACTTTACCCCTCGTGGCTCACCACACTAGGAAGTCACTTCAAATTTCGTTTATATACATCCTGCAAGGCCATAACGGTCTAACATGAACCTTAATTCGTGACATCCAGCTACACATTGCCTGGAGGCCTGCAGAATCTCAATGGTGATGCACACTATGCCTGTCTCACTATCCATTCCTTCGTGGCCTCGATTGCTGGCGCTATGCATGGCTACATTCATCTCGGCTGTTCAGAGTGAGCACCAATTCTACTCATCCTCCTTTGGGGTCCCTGGTACCAATGCAACTTTTGACTATGTCATCGTTGGAGGAGGCACAGCTGGTCTAACACTGGCCACTCGACTTGCTGCAAGCTACTCCGTGGCGGTGGTGGAAGCAGGAGGATTTTACGAGACAGACAACAGCAATCTGAGCGTGGTCCCGGGTTACGCAACGTATTTCACGGGTAGTGATGCAGACAACTTTCAACCCCTTATTGACTGGGGCATTTCCACGGTCAAGCAACAGTCCCCGGTCAACAGGGCACTTCACTACGCCAGGGGCAAGACACTGGGTGGGTCAAGTGCCAGGAACTACTTCCTGTATCAGAGGCCCACCATTGAGAGCATGCAAAAATGGGCGGACGACGTGGCAGATGACAGCTTCACATGGGACAACATGCTGCCGTTTTTCCAGAAGTCCGTCAATTACACAGCTCCAGTGAATGCGTCTTACACCAATTCGTCCAACCCACAAGACGCCAATGCATTTTCACCAGCCGGCGGGCCGCTCCATGTATCCTTCAGCAACTCAGTCGACCCCTTTGGCACCTGGGCAAGACAAGCTTTTGTCAAGGCGGGCATGCCCCAGATCGCAGGACTCAGTAGCGGGTCTCTGCTTGGATCCGCGTATGCTGGGCTGACCATCAACCCAGACAATGGACATCGGTCTTGTTCGGAATCGTCTTTTCTGCAATCAGCGCTACAGAAAGGCCAAGCACCTACTGTCTACAAGAATACATTGGCAACGCGGATTCTTTTCGAGGATACCACGAGCAGTGACTTAGATGCGACACCTAAGTCACAAGCGACTGGCATCACGGCTCTTACCGCGGGCTCCTTCGGCACCGGGTCCGTCAACTTCACTTTGACGGCCACTAAGGAAGTCATCCTGTCGGCAGGTGCCTTTCAATCACCCCAGCTGCTCATGGTCTCAGGCATCGGAAACTGTACCCACTTGGCGACCCTAGAAATTCCCTGCATACGCAACCTCACCGGCGTGGGTAACAATATGTGGGACCACCCGATCTTCGGATCTTCACGACGAGTCAACGTCAACACTGCCTCGGCCTCAGTAAACAACGCCACTCTCGCCCGTCAGCTCGCCGCTCTCTACGACTCAACCGGCGGTGGCCCCTTGAGCATTTTCGGCCCGGGGTACTACGGCTGGGAGAAGCTGCCGGAGCCATACCGCTCTTTGCTTGCGAACACCTCCCGTGCAGCCCTGGATAGCGGACCATTCACATCTGACTGGCCGGAAATCGAGTGGCTTCCTGTCGGTGCATACAACGGCGACAATAGCAACAAACAGACCGCAGACCCGAGAGACGGCCACAACTACGCCACGTTGACTGCGTCGCTCGTGGCACCCCTCAGTCGTGGAACAGTCCGGCTCGCGAGCAAGGACATGACAACACTTCCGCTCGTGGATCCTAAGTGGCTGACGCACCCTGCCGATTTAGATCTCGCGGTACAGACGTTCAAGCGACAGCGAGCCATCTGGGATGTCCTCGTCGATCTGGGGGTTGCAGATACCGAGGAGACCTACCCAGGAGTAGATGTGCAGACGGACGAAGAGATCCGCGAGTGGATTGGTGAAAGCATGACAACTGTTTACCACGCTAGTGGAACAAACAAGATGGGAATTGAGTCAGACGAAGATGCGGTTGTAGACAGTAGCGGGTTGGTTTTTGGGATTGGAGGGCTGAGGGTGGTGGATGCGAGCGCGATGCCCTTCTTGCCTCCGGGACACCCACAAAGTGTAATTTATGCGCTGGCTGAGAAGTTTGCTGCAAGCCTGCTGCTCAGTGCCGATTAACATCACTTCTGAAATGACTGAATCCATGGATCAGTGGAGGACACTTCGAAACCAAGCGCAAAAATTCCCGTGAGAATTTCACAATCATGGGATGCGTTCCACACACGACCGTCCCACAGCCAGTGAGATCAAAGCCTGCATCATAGTATCTAGCTAGAATGTACATGATATTTACGAAATGTATTTACATTAAGAAGATGATCTTGACGGATCCTTAGAAGAAGAGCCCCGCGCGCTCCTGCTAAGATTTGAGCCTCTCGAGACTGGACCGGGAGACCGCCCGCGGACTACCACTCTACCGAATGTGCCCTGACTGAGTCTGTCGAAGCTTCTGACTTTGGGCAGAGTCGTCAATGAAACTGGATTCCCAGATGATCTGCCATTATCACTCGAAAATGAGGTGTCTGTAATCGGGCGAGAGCGTGTCGCTTGGCTCGCCTCAGATGTTGTTGGCAAGTCTGGCTCTCGAAGTGCTCTTCCCGTCTTCTCGTTCACAAAAGCCTCCCAGTCGCCAGCCACTGTCAGGGATCTTCGAGTCCATCTCGATTGTGAAGACAAGTCTGTAGATGTTGAGGATCGTGCAACCCGCGACAGCATCCTTGATATCCAGCTGGCCCGCTGTGAGCGCCTCTGGTCCGCTTCCAGCTCAACTGGATTCAATTTGGATCCTAATGGCGGGTCGATTTGAGAAAATATGGATGAAGAGATTATGCTGGTTTGAAAATTTATGGAACTGATTTGGGGAGCGGAAGCCAGATTTGTGCATCCTGGATCCTCTTCGTTGCTGATAGGCGGCCCAATCCAGGCACCTAAGCCAACGGGGATGACTTTCTGCCGCGCTCTGGATCGTCCACACCACCAGTGACTATTATTGAAGCATTTGGTTCGAAAGATGACGAAGATGATGGCAGCCATCGTGGCGGTGAGTGTCAAGACCACCACTGCGATAAGTCCCTTGCGTAGGGAAGCCTCGCTTTCGAGGGCTGTAACGGAGTCGTTGACATTTGAGCTTTGTGAGGTGCTGAAATTCTGTGACACAGCATAAGTTGTTGTCATCGGTATGCCATCGGAAATAGTGGCGAAAATTGTGACTTCTGGGGCGGTTGTGAATGATGCCGCCGCTCTGGTAGTAGGTCCGACATTGCCAGCCGTCGTTGACGACAAGCTGGCGACAGCCACGGCGGTCAAGGAAGTTACGAGTGGTCCACCAGCAGACAACTTGAAGCCCGGAGTTAGTGGATGAGTTTCGAATAACGAAAGGTCAGATTGCTGGAAACGGATTTGCAAAGCCGGTCCAACGGTGAAAGCCTTCTGGCCGTCGTTTGTTGCGCCCCAAACCCCGCCCCGAAAATCAGTGGTATCAGTTGTGCAAGAATGTCCACTTTAAAGTTAAACAAAACAACTGTCAGCGAGACGACTGTGGCAAGTTTACAGAGGTTGTCTTACCTTGGGACACAGTAAACAGCTGTTTCGCCTGTTCGCACACTAGGGAAGCCCTCGGCCGTCCTAGTCTTGGTGATTTGGCAACTTGGTCCGACCTCAAACCCACTTGGACAAATTCCTGGGGAGTAGTATTGAAAACCCTTGTCTGCAATATTTGTCGGCCAAGCCGGAGGGTCGCAAGTGGCTAATGCCGTGGTTGGAAAAGTAGGATATTGAGAAGGCTCCTTGGTGGATGTCAAGAGCCAAGTTACGGAACACGGCGGCGTGAATATAGTTGTCAGAGCTGCGAGGGGAGCGGTGATAGTGGCGGACATCGCGTGCCACTTCAGCCGGTTAGCCCAATCGGTCACTTATACGAGGCTCTTCAAGTAGTCGAATCGGGACTTTGCAATGTGGGGGCCGGCAAGCGCTCTGAGCCAATCTGTGCGGTAAATCGCATCTGGGACTCGTCAAAATATAAGCTCTATCAGATCGTGTATGATCAATACCACGCATCTTATTAACGCACTCGTGCAAGTAGCACTTGCCAAGTTCGTCCGGTATACTTGCCATTGGTGTTGCAGGTGTCATGCATTCATTCCAACGCTTGGTGTAAAAAATCTAAGCTCATCGGTCCAAGCCTCATTCCAAGGTCTGACAGGTTGACAGGATATCACAAAATGGGACGGTAAAGACATTGGCCAGATTTTAAGCGTCAAGCTCGGAAGGATCTTGCACGGCAGACATGATACTGCCGGCTACGCGCCCCAAACATAACATAAAACACGAAATATGGGACTGAGGCGCGGTTCGGCAGGGGCCCGCCTCCGTAAATCTACATCACACTTCTGCCGATACAAAATACAAGACGAATACATTCCGTCCCAATAACATGCAGACTTCTTCTTCTAGAACCACTAGACGAGCTACAGATTAGACGCTTGCTGTGACGTCTGCGGGGCTAATCTTGTCGGCTGTCTGGTGTCGATGTCTTCCGAGCATACTAAGTAGAACCTGGACATTAGATTTTGATCCTTCTGAGTTTGAATGTCCAAAATGGACAGCCAAAGTCTTGGCACAATGTGTGTAGGTCAGGTACCGAGCTGCCAAAGCAGTGTCCACTTTCAGCAGAAGAATAAGCTATGAGCCTCCGGAAGCTCGAGGACCCGTTTGGAATCCCACCTGAGCACTAAATTGTGATATTTAGAGGAGATCATCATAGCTTTGAGCCTCTAGCATGTGTACTTAAGCGATTGACATAGTCACGTATCGAATGTCGAATGTGTTGTCACCATCATCGCGAAATTGATCACAAGCTTGAGTCACTGTGTGTGCTGACATTGCTTTTTTACAGAGGGAAAAAAAAAAAAGGGAGAGTCATTTCCCGAATAGTATCATTGAATTAGCAGAATCGAGTCTTGACCATGCATCAGTCTAAATGCCCCGTCACTTTGTCCTGAAATCGCTAGTCTTGACAGACAAGTCTGTTACAATTACTACCGTGCTCCTTAGGTCCATCTACACCACCGAATCGTCCATACGACTATTCGGTTCCGACCGCAGCCGTTCTTCTTCGAGCCGGTCGCTTATATACATCAACACGATATCCTCGTCCGTCTCTGGATTCGAGAAAATGCGTTCCAACTCAGTCTTGAGCATCATTGCCTCAGTCTCTCCAAGGGCTGCTGCATCAGGCCAAGTACACCGCCCTGCAGTGAGTGCTCTCTGCGGCACACTGAACCGTACCTCGCCGACCTGTTCTCGTAACCCTTGGCTCACACTCATGATGTTTGTGCTTGACGTCTCAAAACTCCTCATCTCCGCCAGCCTAGGTCTTGACGACTGCCTCGTCGACTGCCTCGTGCCTGGCCTCGTAAAGGTTGTATCGATGCCATAGGTCTCATAGATTTTCGACATTGCAGAGCCCTTACCCCTGCCTGATTTGTCGACCGAGTACGCAGTGGACATTTGCGAAGGCGCAGTCTTGCTAGGGTGTCTTCCACATTGACAATGGATACAAGTGGAAGGCGCTGAGGAGACCTTGGTGTCTGTGTTGAGGTTCCTCCATCGCTGTAACAGGGGCCATAGAGTCGGCGCACAGGCAGTTATGATGGCCAGGTTGACCTCGATGCTAAATAGGCTTGGGGCGAACGAAAAGTTGAGGTCCGGGTCCATGCTGGTGAACATCAGGTACAGATAGTACAGTCGTACTGAGCTTACGACCGTGACACTTTGATAGAATGGCGGAGTTAGCAGCCATATCTCGACACGAATTCATTGAGAATAAACCACAGTAGTGGTAGCCGAGCATGTTTACTCACATGAGTCCCATTGAAAACACTCCGATCAAGCCAATCTTCCTCGCTTTGCCGATCTGCAGACCCAAGAAGATCCAAAACGGTATGGCCACCACCACGATATCGGTCATAATGGTCAAAAATGATGTGGCGAGGGTGAAGGCTTTCTGGTCGATGCACTTCTGTCCAAGCTCAATACGCCAGAAGGACTCAACTGGACTGCACTGGAATACAACGACGAAGATGACCGCCACCATCTCAGCCATGTTGAATATGGACGTTCCCCAACAGACGATGCGGACACGCCTGTCGAGGCCTGCGATGCGGAGTATGAAGGCGAGCACGGACTGCTTGATGAAGGCTAGCACTGTATTGTAGACCAGACCAATGATGTAGACCCAGATGAGTCCTTCTGTCGGGTCTATTCCCTGGGGCACATCGTAGTAATGGATTCCAATGAAGGTCAACTTAAAGGCTGATGGCCATATCAAGACTGTCAGTCGGTGTCCGACCCGCTTGACACAAAGGTTGAGACCGAATGAAGGGACGCTGACCTTTTACTGTGCCAATGGACATGATGATGCTCAACATCATGGCAATAACGGCATACCAATCGTCTGGTATCACTCATCAGCTATTTGGATCATCAAGATTTGCCTTTGCCGTCTGACTTGGACTTACCAGCACCCGTCGTACGCAATTGAAGCCTAACGAATATTCGAAGAGACACCGCCACGAAGGCCAAAATGGGAGAAACGGCAGCAACGGCGAGATTGAGATCCTGAAGCCATGTCGAAAGTTCCCCGCCGTCGTAGTGCTTCATACCATCTGCGCCCACCACAGAGCCTGACGCCTGTGTAGATAACGTGTCCGGCATCCTCTTTGCCACCTGGAGTCGTGCTTTGAAGGTGCAGATTTAAAGCTCAAGGTGTCAAGGTTCTTCTATTCGAAAAACGTTGCGTCGCCACAGACGCTGTCAGTGCTGTTGAGAACCCGTGCTGCATAGCTTGCGTGACCGGCACAGAAAGCTGAAAATTGGCAAGGCAGCTTAAATTTAGTTGCTCATCGGTTGGGGGCATGACTTCGGTTTATTTGATCAACTCAGAATTAGCTAAAGTCATGCGTCCTGTGAAACTCAAGTAACTCGCGTGGGATACAATTTGCCGCTGGTATTGAGCACCACAACTGCTCGTATCTACTCATTTAGGCTCGACGTCTCAGGCTCAAATCTACCACAATATGCGAGCGCAGCCAAAGATTTTGCCTTGGGGGCCGTGATTTATGTTTTGAATCAGTCTGATATTCCCAGGAAACAGAAGCTTACTGACATGGCACATAGGTTGGCAAAGCTTACCCCAACTGCACAGGTGGGCCGCACAGGCTGCCGAGACTCCCAACAACCTTTTGTGCGAAGTGCGGTTCTCCAATAACCTGGTTACTTCAGAAACGTACGAATATCACAAATATCATATCCAGGAAGCTCCTTGACGGATGAGGAACTCTGACAGCCCATCAGCGACTTCAAGATGGTGTGAAGCCGGCAGCCTTGAAGCCAGAAATGCGACGTTTTCTCCTTTCGACCAGTGCCTAGGGTTTGGTGGGTACTAAGTAGGTAGCCACGAGACATACCGATTAGGCTATACCAGACGGTTCTTGATCATCTCAATAGGTTCTGGAGACGGAGTCAACTAGAAATGCCATCGATGCGCCCAAATACAGTCAACCGCTTCACCTCTTGTGACATTGCTCAAAAGTTCAGACTGCAGTTCTGTGGCTGTCACCAACTTGCACACAAAAACGTTCATTGCGCACTGATAGCTTCGATGCTGTCAGCATGGCAGGTGAGCCGTGTCAGTCCAGGTCCTGGCTTGCTGCTCAGTCAGTCAGCCTTACGTCGTGACATTTGCTTGGGCCCTTATGTAAGGGCTCGAGGATGCGTGTGATAGCTAGATCTCTAAGCGGCATGTTTTTTTTGGATGTTTCCTGCCCAGACGCTGCTTGGCTACTACTGCTGATCTGCATGTTTCACTGAACTTTAAATATTAGAAGGCTCCCTGCCAATCCAGGTTGCGCGGAAGTCCTGTGGATGGAGCTATTGGCTTTTCGTAAGCGGATGATCTTCTAGACCGAAGAACGCATATGCGCCGCTCGTGTGTGCGCACATTTTCGACCTTGGCCAGTACTCCTGAAGACAATTTAAGAAGGCAGAATTTGAGCCTATGCGAGTTGACTTCACAGCCTTGAGATGCCGGTTGTCTAAAATGGATGCTTCTGGGCGACTGCACGTTTGAAGGATCGTTTAACATTCGGAAGGTACCTGGCAGGTATAGGGAGAAAATAAACCTGTCCATCACAAACGTCTCATGCAGGCCAAATTCTACATCTCAGAAGGGTGATAGCCGCTGGCCCACCCTTTCGTTTCGCAAGGGACAAGAATGTGAAGAGCGCCGGGGACTGGCTAGAGGCAGCGAGCTTGCTCAAGCAGCTCCGAATTCTGTTGACTGCGGCGGAAAGGTCGTCCCTGCTCGTACGTGGTGGACGATGTCCACAGCCAAAAAGGGATACCGGATGGCACAGGAGCCGAAGCAAGGAATGAGAACGCCGCCTGCCATCTTCACGACGAATGGACGGATCGTTATTTTTTGTTCCAAAAAACCAAAAAAGGGTAGCCGCTGCAACGAGGCTGCGATGGGCGATTCATGAAAGAACAAATTGCGGAAGCAGGCGCCTGAAGAAGCTCAGCGCTCGCAAAAGCTTGTCCGGGAATGGAAGTGCGTCAAACCGGCATCAAGCTAGCTTTTTACAAGGCGGAATTGGTGCTTATCGAGTGGAAGGTTGCTGAGGGTTCCGAGCGGAACAATATGAGGATCAGACAGAACATCTGGCTGTCATGTTGGCTATGCTGATCCACGAGTCTTTCCAGTCTTCATTGTATGTGATTTCCCTTCACCAACATGATCTTGGTCGCCAGGCGATTATGTTTCCGTTCCAGGACCCCTCTTCTGGTCTGCGATGACAACCCCTCGAGCAGCTTATTTCGAATTTGCAGTATGTTAGTCTTGCTCTGCGAGTCACGACTCGACATCGGGCGAAATACAGCGCAGGTGGTGCTTCAAATGCATACGGCAAGCTACATGCACAAATCTTTGCATCGTGAGAATATCATGCGAGAAATGGACTATCTCAATGGAAAGCCCGAGAATTGAGCATGATGTTGTGCGTTTCAAATATGCTCAGGCAGACGGCCCAGACTCAGCTCAAGCTTCTACCCGTTTGCTAGACGACCGTCTTACAAAGGAGCTGCACCGTCCTCCTCAGGCTCGGGGCGCATGATGCGAGGAGTACCAGAAGCGGCATTACTCGAGTGTCATCTTTGATGGATCTGCTGCAGGATACAGATACCAACGCGACCTTGTATCACCAATCTGGACCCAATGTGTCAGAGGCCCTGAGGCGGTCCGTCGTAATGGAGAGGCCAGGTGGGATAGCAGATGCGACGTTGGAGGCTCAGGCGGTCACAGTGGAAATATCAGCCTTGTGGGGAGTGTGATCACTCATGCTTGTAGAATAGTCATCGGCCAGCTCGGAAGACCAGGAACCTTTGCACTTTTGGAGCGTGCCTACATCATAGGCTTGGGATGCCTATGTGAAAAAGCCGGCGTCCCAGACTCGCGCACTGAATTCCAGGTCTACCGCGTGGTAGCCGAACCTTGGGCTTCGGGCGCTCCCAAGTCGGCGAAGCAACAGAGTTTCTTTAGCAGCGTGAACGCCCGTGCCAACGGTACAAGTCGCACCCTTTGGGTGGAATGGAACGACTGACGCTTCACATAATGTCCTTTTGAGCTGGGTGCTACCTCGTGGTTGATGGCGATGTCGAAGTTTGTGCACATCTCCACCCTGGAAGCATTGCAACTAATCAACAAGCCCTTGCTGAATGCAACGACGATGTACGAAGTATCGTCCACTGCCCACGGTGGTGGAAAATTTCAGAGAGGAGTAGTGTGGCCACAGTATTGTCTTGTAATCTATGAAGCGCTTCGAGATTAGTGTACACCTTGCTCAGGAGCCACTGAATCAATAGATACATTTCGGTCCGAATCCAGACAGTCTATAGTCGAGAACCTGTGCTTCAGTCTTTTTTCTTGTGACCGTTCGCCTTGCCGTTCACGTTGCCGTTCAGCTGCCCATCCAGTAGCCGCCGTGCCGACTTGTCACCTCCAGTGGGCATGATGAACTCCAGACCCTTCGTGATCGTCGCAGGCGAGCCAAATTTCACCACCCACGATTCCGGTATGTAGCCCTTTCGCGCATCCCACGGATCGACGTTACCCTTCTTCGGCAAGCGGTCCTTGGCCACGAGGAAATATGTTGACTGCATGCTGATGACGGGTTCGGCCTGCATCTCGCCGTGGTTCTGGAAAACTGGTATGAAGCCTACGGCACCCTTTTTACGCATCTCCGAGATCACTCGCAGTATCAACCGTAGAGACGCGTCGCTTCCGAGGGTCCAGCTCATATCAGTGTAGCCGAGGACCATGGCCATGTTGGGCACGCCCTCGAGCATGACGTTCCGCCAGGCGAACCTCTCGCCAATGTGGATCTTTTCGTCGTCAACGGTGACGTTTATACCGCTTAATAACTGGAGATTCAACCCGGTGGCAGTGACGATGATGTCGGCGTCGATGGTCTTTCCTCCCTTAGTCTTGATACTAGATTCGGTCACGGCCTCAATGTGGTCTGTCACCACATCGGTGTTATTCTGTTTGAGAGCATGGTAAAAGTCGGCGTCCGGACACACACACAGTCGCTGCTCCCAGGGATTATACCGCGGCGTGAAGTGCGGATCGACCGGTATGCCCGAGCCTTTCAGCAAACGTGCCATGGCTCGAATCATCAACCTCCGAGCGAGGCTGGGGAATGTGAAACAGAACATCTTTAAGAGCGTCTGGAAGATAACGTCCTTCCAGAAGTTGATGCGATCCGCGAGCCCTTTAGGCAACCACCTTCGGAGAGCATAGATGTGACCAGGAACCGACGGCAGTGGCATCACGTAGCTGGGACTGCGCTGCAACATGGTCACGTGGCCGGCTGTTTTCGCGACAACGGGCATGATGGTGATGGTGGTTGCGCCGGAGCCGATGATGACCATGCGCTTGTTGGCGTAGTCGAGATCCTCGGGCCAGAATTGCGGGTGCACAACTTGTCCCTTAAAGTTTGCTATGCCGGGGATCTCGGCCTGCAAGGGTGTTTGGTAGTCGTAGTAGCCGCTGCAGGCGAAGACGAAGGCCGACTTCAGCGTCTTCCTCGATGCTCCTTCGTCGACGTCCACCTCGAGTGTCCACTTGCTCTCGTCGGACGACCAGTGAGCCTCAATCACCTTGTGCCGGACCTGTAAGTGCTCGTCAAGCCCAGACTCGGCGACAGAGTCTTCGAGGTACTTCTGGATCGATGGACCGCTCGCGATCTCTTTCTCGTCGGACCAGGGCCGCCACCTGAAGCCGAAGCCGGTGAGATATGAGTCTGAGCGGAAGCCGGGGTATTTGAAGAAATTCCATGTGCCGCCGATGGCATCTCGAGACTCGAGCATTGTGAAGCGTGCACCAGGCATCTGTGTCTTGACCTGGTACGCCGCGTTAATGCCAGATGCACCGGCACCGATAATCACCACGTCGTAATCCTCCATCTTGTAGAGGGGTTGCGACACGAACTGTGTGCAAGTTCAGTCGTGTGGTGAAGTTGAGGTGGAAGTCTCCTCCAGGCGATTCAGCCTTCTCCACGACCGGGGCTGTCCAGACGTCATATAAATACCTACCGATCCGACGGCATCGACCGTGGCCGGAGCCGTAGCCCCCCGCTAGCTGTGAAGCTAAGTGACCATGGACGCTCGCAAGTAAGTTGTTTCATAGCGGCTCCGATAGGGACAATGCGGCAGGCCATGCGAGGGAGGTGCGCGTGGCTTTGGAAGGCAAGAGGTTTGGTAGGCGGCATGGAGCCAGCCAAGAACGGACGGGCCGAGGCTTCAGGTGATCGGGTTGCTACGATGCCCCCAGGGATAGGCGCTATGGAGACTTTCAATAGGGCACTATCCCTGCTTGCTTGCCACACTGTCATCTGCATTTTAGACAATGTTCCGGTATAGGTAGATTTTTATACTGACCTCGCACAGCTCCTCAGCGTCATGCGTATCTTCATGAGAGATGAGCCAAGTCTCAAGCTCGGCGACTTTTGGTCCCTAGGTACGTGTACTGTGAACTCGTCGCTCTTTCTGATGTTGACAACTGGACACACTCGTCCATGTCCGAGCGGCCAGGCTCATCCGAGGCTGCATGTACAGGTATCTACAATAGTAGATCGGATCTATTCCAGCATTAGCGTTAACGATAACGGAAACGAGGGGTAGAGATGCTGGGAACAACTCATGCCAACACGTCACATGTATTCAGCCAGCTGACGTGGCTAATGGTAGCAAAATGTAGATGGCTGTTGCCAATGCACCGAATCACCGAGGCTTCGTGTGCGTCAAGTTGTCCATCGTCATTGCAGTGATCTATCTATCTCCATGTCTAGAGAGAGGAGGGCAAGCAGAGCAACATTCGTGGTGCTTACGAGCACACCTGCTGCCACGTTCTGCACGTTCACTTCATTATTACTACCACCACCATGAACGTGATGGTCTAGCAGGATGCAGGATGCCCTTCGTCTTGACACCCACTATCTCTCATGTCGTGGCGTGAAACCTCGGTGCCGTGGCTCCCCAGGACCCGACTTTGAAGAATGCGCAAGCTACCCCTCCCCCTCTACCCAGGAAAACAGCACTATCAAGAGAAGCAGATCTTGATAATGCCTCCAGCTCTCCCAAGCACACCAGCCAACAGATCTCGAGCGGTACAAGGCCAACAACTGCTGCGAGTATGCGCCGTCAGGCAGGTAGTCGGGTCGCCATCAGCCACTCTTGGCCGCCTCCATTCTATCCCATCCCGACATGATTGCAGCGGTCTACAGGCACACGCAGACTAACTAGTCTTCGCATGGTCAATAGGTGACCAAGGCGATAGCAAATTGTAAACCAAACAATACATCAATGCAGGGTCCAAAGACTCAAAACGTCATGTAGCGGGTGATCCCGTTGGTAACGCATACGTCATTATGAAAGATAGCTTCCCTCGTAATTCAACCCTCATCCTTCAGTTTGTGCTTGTAGCAAACCTTATTCTTACACATCAAGCGCATCGAGCTTGCACGAAAAATACCAACTTAACAACGCAAACGCCGGCTCTTTCCAAGCTATACAAACACAGCCCATCAACGCACAATGTCCAGCATATCCCAAGACATAAAGTCCGGCCTCAAGGGCATCAAAGGCGCCGGCGACGCCATCCGCGGCAAGGCCATGCAAGCCGGCGACGAGTTCCTCGACCCCAAGGGCACCAACAACCCCGAGACCGCAGCAGCTCAGGCAAAGAACCGCGCCATCGCCGACCAGGGCATGGCAGACGTCAAGGCTGTCGACACGGATATTGGAGGTAGGCATGGCGCTGCGAAGAACACGGTGGGAGCAAACGCAGGTGCTGGCAACGCACCGCCGGGGACTCATACGACTGGAGGGATTTAAGTGTTGTCGACGTAGCATGGAATTGCCACAATTTGAGCCCAGAGAAATCCGAAATGAGAATAGCAGGAGCAGGAACATAGACCATGCACTCCCGCGAGTACTTCTGGAGAAAGCAGACGAGAGCACACACAACAGACTTTGCGGCACCATGATCTACATTACAGCCACAGACACAATTCCCAAGTCAAGTCCTGAGCAGAACCATAACACACACGTGGACGACTGTTGAAGGCACACATGTAGTTCAAAACCTTGTTTCGGATAGTTTACATATCTGACTTGCGCCGCCTTTGATTTCCTGAAGTCTAGTTTCGTAAATAAGGTCTAGGGTAACTCTACCCTAACCCTCGCACCGACATGCCCAGAGCCTCACACACATGCATGCTCTCTCCCCGCATCGTCACATCAGACATGTACCCCATAATCCGCTGTGCATGGGTCTATCCTGGGGCTTCGTGAACTCTGATGTGTATTCCCGGACCGATGCTCAGAGACCCACTTGCCACGGACGCTATCGTGTCTGCAACGTTACCATTTCCAACTGCACCTGTAGTCTTGAGCTTCACCCACAAGGCAACGAAGAGAGAATACAGCAATTATGTGCGTGACAGATTGCATACGATGGCTTCATTGCTCGCGGTGCGCGTGCTCGGCCTAGCGACCCTCTGCTGTCTAGCGGCCGCGATATCTCAATATCAACCGCAACAGCAGGTGCTGTCATATCCGTATCCCGCCACACAATGGATTGATGACTCTGGCGCTCATGGCGCAGCCATGGGCAAGGAGGCTTTTATCAGCGCCGTCGTGGCCAACATGACCATTGAGGACTTGGTGTTGCAATTGCATCTTACTTTTGGGGGTGACATTGTCGGTGTCGAGTCAAACAATGAGCTCTACGACGATACGATGAGGTTCAGCCCAGATTCACCCGTGGGTATCATTCACGACTGGTACTCCCTCAACACGTCCCACTACAACACAGTTCAACAGCTCAACCTCGACAAGGCACGACTAAAAGTGCCTTTCATGCATCTTGGCGAGTGTCTCCACGGAGTCGGGTCGTTCAAGCAGTCCATGTTCCCACAGAGCCTAGGACTATCCGCCAGCTTCGACACAGACCTCGTGTACCGCGTTGGGCGAGCTATCGGAACGGAGGCAAGATCCACCGGCATCCATGCATGTTTCTCTCCAGTGCTTGACCTCGGCCTGGACCCGAGATGGGGACGGATGCAGGAGGCCTGGGGCGAGGACAAGGTCTTGACGTCTCACATGGGTGTGGCCTACTCCTCTGGGCTTTCGAAAAACGGCTCGTGGTCGGAGCCAGACGCAGTGGTGCCTGTGATGAAGCACTTTGCTGCCCATGGCTCTCCTCAGGCTGGGCGCAATGCGGCTCCGTTCATGGGACATGGGAACCGCCAGGTGTTCCAGGATCTGCTGACACCGTTCAAGGCGGCGGTGCAGCTGGGCGGCGTGCGCGGTGTCATGATGGCTTACAACGAATTTGATGACATTCCCGCGCACGTCAATCCGAAGCTGTATCAGGCGCTGGACAATATGGGCTTTGATGGGTTCGTCATCGCGGACGATACTGGAATGAATGAGCTTTATACCGTTCACAAGGTGGCAGAGTCCCCCGCCGATGCTATACGCCAGTGGTATGAGGCTGGTGGCATGGTGCAGTTCTATGATTGGCCACTGGAGCTACTCCTCAACGCAACCAAAGATCTCATCGCCAACGGCTCACTCGAACTCTTGACGCTGCAATCCCGAGCACAGTCGGTGCTGGGTGTGAAGTGGGATCTTGGCCTGTTTAAAAACCCCTTCGTACCACCAGCCATTGACCCTGTGCAGATTGTCAAGGACAACGAAGATCTGGCTCTGGAGGCGGCACAGAAAAGCATCGTCCTCTTGGAGAACCGAAACGCCACGCTGCCGTTGAGACCTGCGGAGCAGAACCTCTCCAAGATCGCCCTGATCGGTCCCTTCACTGACGTACTCAACTATGGAGACTACTCCGGTCAGTGGGGACAGTATCCGGCTGACCACGCAAACACGATACGCCAGGCGATGCTGTCGTATAGCAAGGACCCGACCGCTCCGGTCGAGCTGGTTTCGAGCTGGGGAGCCAATACATGGGAATACAACGCGCAAAATGTCGTTCCTCCGTACCTACTATCAGCCCCCGATGGAACATCTGGCGGTCTGCAGGTCACGTACTTCTCGGACACGAACTTCAGCCAGCCTGCTGCCACCAGAATAGAGGTTCCCGCGCTGGATTGGGGCATCTACCCGCCACCTGGGTTGCCATCGAACAACTTCAGCGCTGCGTGGGAGGGCACACTGACCTCACCTGTTGATCTCGATGTCAAGGGCTGGATCGGCGTCGCGGTTGGAGCTAATACCACGTCCAAGCTGTACATCGATGGCAAGCTGGTCAAATCCTGGGGATTTCCGCTCACTGCCGAGAACAACATCCTCGGTAATATTCAACAATTCGAGTTTACAGAGGCAAACAGCACCGTCGCGCCTGAAGGCTCAGCGCCGTTCACATTCGAGAAAGGACGAGTGTACGACATCCGCATCGAGTATCAGGCCTTCACCCTCTACAAAAAGATCGAAAACGTTGTCTCGCTGAACTCCCAGCTGCTTCTCTTCTGGAACCTCGTCAGCAGCGACTCCGGCAACGATGCAGTGACCCAGGCCGTGGAAGTCGCCGCATCTGCCGATGTTATCGTCCTCGCCGTAGGTGCAGCTTGGAACAGCGACGGCGAAAGTGCGGACCGAGCCACCTTGGGGCTGTCGCCCAGCCAGGACCGACTGGCCAAGGCGATCTACGCCCTCGGCAAACCAGTCATCCTCGTGCTTCAAGGCGGACGGCCATTCGCTATCCCGGAGTACTATGAGCAAAGCGGCGCCGTGCTGAGCGCTTGGTTCCCAGGCCAGAGTGGTGGCCAGGCGATCGCGGATGTGCTCTTCGGAAAGGTCAACCCTGGGGCCAAGCTGCCTGTGAGCGTGCCGCGGCATGTTGGGCAGATACCGGTCAACTATAACTACAAGACTCTGGGACGGAAGATCAAGTACCTCGACATCGACTCTCAGCCATGCTATGCGTTCGGCTACGGGCAGTCGTACACCACTTTCGAGACATCCGACTTCACAGCGCGCAGTGCGCCCGGCAACACCGCTTCGAGCATGAGTCCGCCGGACGCCTTCATCTCGGGCGACATCATCACCTTCTCGCTTACCGTGCGCAACACCGGCTCCGTCGACGGCAGCCACGTCGCGCAAGTCTATGTGCTGGGCAGGGTCTCGAGCATCGTCCAGCCCGTGAAGCAGCTTGTCGCCTTCGATCGTGTCTACCTCGCGGCTGGGGAAGATGCCATGGTGAGTATTGAATTGGAGGTGGACCGGTACCTAACGATCATCAACCGGTGGGACGAGTGGGAGCTGGAGAAGGGCGTGTATACTTTTGCCTTGCTCGAGCACGGCGGGGACGCGGCGGACACTCGCATGAACGTCACGATGCGGTCGATCTGAAACGATGGCTTTTTTTATTTTGCACTAAACACCAGCCCAAGTTGGGCGACCCTATGCGGGTGGTGGATGGTGCTACGGTCTCGGGAGCTAGCGGGTCCCGCGTCCGTGAGTCATGATGGAGCGGGCAGTTATAATCAGAGATTTCCAAGATAATTTCAACAAGCAAAAGCCCGGCTAGCTCAATCGGTAGAGCGTGAGACTCTTATTCAAAAAGGCCATCTCAAGGCTGTGGGTTCGACCCCCACGTTGGGCTCAATTCCCAGCGACGTTCGCTTCTTCTGCACTTTTTGCATTGATCGTGAAGGTCGCCGGCGCCGGAATGAGGCCGGGGCGCCCGGGAAGGGGGTTGCCGTGGACAGATTTCTACGCTGCCATTCTAGAAATGTATCTTCTGCGCTGGGAATCACTTCTGCCAAGTCTGGGAATTTTTTGTAGAGCCGCTCTGGAATGAATACTCGTCGTATCGTGAAGGTCGCCGGCGCGGAAGGAGGTTGGGATCCGTGTAAGTCGGGAAGCCGTAATCGGATCTTCACCCTACTATGCTAGAAATGTTCTCACTATCCTGACATTCAGTTCTGCCCACTCTGGGAGCTTTTGTATTATAGATCTTGAAAAATTTGGGATGGTCCTGTCGTGAAGGTCGCCGGCGCGAAATTTGAGGTGGTGGAGCACCTACGAAAATTTCTGGAAAAAGGCAGCATGACTCGATAGACCCTTCAGGTTTGCCTTCGATAATTTGAGTAAAGACAAAAGCATAATAGAGAACACATACTTGCATTCATACAATTCTAAATTCCATGTACAGTATTTCACTAGCCCCTTGATGTGTAGGCAGTAAAGAACTTGTCGGATTATACGGCTGTTCCTTACTGCCTTGCCCGGACCTGTATCTGCGAGCTGAGCTGTTGCAATGTGACATGTAAAATTTCTTGAGATCCCCTTAAATGCCACTTATAAGTTGTGAGGCTGCAAAATCCGTATTCCGATGCAGTATTCCGTACTAAAATAATCCAGGAAGTGAGGCGGCATAGTAGAATCCTGTGAGCACAGTGATTACTAGCTATATCATACTATAGTAGTTGCAAGGCCGAGCGCGGCTCGGCTCCGATACAGCTGTTTCCTATTTGTGGTTGGTGTGAGCTCAAAACCAGACATGTAATGGGATTGCTGCACAGTAGAGCCGTCCGATCGTGGACGGCCGGTGCTGTCGACGACAATGACTGACAGGAGATAAGTTCATGTACCCACAATCCGGCCCCCCCCCGTCAGCCACCCCTGAACAGCACATCGCCACTTCAACCACCAACCTTCAGAAGACGGCAACTCGCTCAATTTTCATCCATTATACTTCTGGTTTGTAGTAGATCTTCATCATATCTTCATGAAGCCTTATACCGAAGACGATACTGTTGCGGTCCTTGTGGCTATTCAAAATGGGACATCTGTACGCAGGGCCTCGAAAGAATGGGCTATTCCAAGGGGCTACACTTCAAGATCGACTTGCCGGAAGACAACCACGAATAATCGACCATCCATCATTTCAAAGACTCTCTATCCATCAAGAGGACGAGCTAGCCAATTGGGCCATCTCTCAAGCCAATGTAGGCCTACCACCGACCCACAAAGAGTTGAGGACTTTTGCGGAGAGAGTCCTTCGGGCCAAAGGGGACTCAATACACCTTGAAAAGCACTGGATGACTGCTTTTCTCAAGAGGAATCCGGGCTTAAGACTCAACGCAGCTTTTGTATAGACTCCAAAAGGACTAATGGGGCTACAACGCAGGTAATCAAGTCTTGGTTCCAAAGGTTGGCTATCCCAGAGATTCAATACATCAAGCCGGCTAATCGCTGGAATATGGACGAAGTGGGCCTAATTGAGGGCCAGGGAAGCAATGAATTAGTCTTCGGAAAGGCTAAATCCAGTTGAATTCAAAGAAAAGACTCTGGTTCGCGCATTTGGACTTCTTTTATCGACTGTATCTCTGCTAGTGGCGATTCTCTTCCTCCACTCATCATCTTCAAGGGCAAATCGGTCCAACAACAATGGTTTCCTCTGCAAATGGACCTATACATGGACCGGCTATTCACAGCAACAGAAAACGCGTGGAATAGCAACTCAACAGCACTAGAATGGCTTCGGAAAGTCTTTCTTCCGAAGACTCAACCAAGGGACTCAACAGAAAAGCGATTGCTTATACTGGACGGCCACGGCAGTCACGTGACTGTTGAATTCATGTGGGAATGCTATTAGAGCAATATACTATTGCTTTATTTGTCTCCTCACACTTTACACGTCCTTCAACCTCTCGATTTGGGCGTCTTCTCTTTGCTTAAGCTGTCCTACCGGAAAAGACTTGGTCAACTGCACCAGTGTGCTGACTCAACAACTGCTGGAACGAGGAATTTCCTTGAAAACTATCGCCTTGCTAGAATGGACGGTCTTTCTAGCCAGAATATGAAGTCTGAGTGGAGAGCTAGCGGTCTTTGGCCCGTAGCAGCCAGCAAGCCACTGTTGAGTCCCTTATTGCTTGAGAACTCTCAACAGAGGGCTAAAGAAAGGACTCAAAAGACCCCCGGTGATACGAAAAGGGCTGAATTCACACCTCTCAGGCTTTTGGATATGCAATCAACGATTTGGTCAACTCCACGGAAGTCTCAAGAACTAAGGGTCCAGTTCAATCAGTTCAACCACACCAAATCAGCCAATCAGACTACTCGCACTCTGTTCAGAAAGGTTACAAAGGGGTTTGATGAGAAGTACAGCAAACTGGCACAAGCCCTCAAGAGGATTGAAGGGCTAAAAGCTACTATTGCGGCCAGTCAGCCACGGAAAAGAAAGAAGGTCGAGTTGAGCCCCAACTCGAAGTTTCCTTCAATTGATGATACATACCGGGCCCAGCAGCAGGAACTAGAAGCTATGGATAGTCTCATTGAAAAGAGCGATGCTGAAAATATAGTTGATGAAGAGGACTGTATTATAGTGGCTTGATTGAATCAATTGTATGCTGTTGAAATAGTAGTGTTGAGAATAGATGTTCGTTTCAGGGGTGGCCGACTGGGGGGGGGATGGCCGGATTATGGGTACATGAACTTATCACTTGCCAGGGAGATGTTTCCCCCCAGCGTTGAGCTAGTACGTAGCGCGCTACGATATCTTGGCGCTTGGTTAAGCTTTTTTTTTTTTTTTTTAAACAAGCGTGTTCCGCACAAGGTAGGCAATACTGTATAGCCCAAACTCGCCTGAGCCAAGAATTCAAACCGGGACTAGCAGCACCACAAATTCAAGATCGCCCGGGCGACGATCCGGGGTCCTGGAATCCCTACCCATGGTCTCGGTAACTGTTCATCTGTTCAAAACTTCTTCATCCATGCCGAATCCGCACTTGTTCGTGTTTGGTGGGTGTGCTGGCTAGCACGGCTAGGAATACAATACCGAACTACTGTACGAAACGACGGTAGCTTGGCGGGTTCATTTATTCGACTGACTTTGTGGGCGTGATGCGAGTATAGAGAAGCCCGCGACTCGGAATGACCACTCCACCTCCTATACTGTGTTTGCATGCATTGTATTACTATCTTCGTTTTAAAGTAGTCTACCGCAAGGATCCCGAACTCGTGATTGATGGAAAGACAAACATAGTTTCAGCCTCAATCTAGTCCTGATAAACCTGAACACCGATCTACAAGCGGTCGATATTGTTTCGAGTCGTTGAATATCCTCCATTGCCGAGCATCTAGGGTCTCCTATACAGTCTTGCACATAAATAAAGCCCATGCCTAAGTATGAATTTGGGCATTTGAAAACGGAAGTCTTCTGAGCCTTGTGCAGTATCCTGAGTATCAATTTTGCAGAAACTCAATCTTTGTTCTTCACATTCATTTAGTCCGTGCAAGTGACCACACTCCCTCAATCATCCAGTATGAAGTACCTTTCCCTCATCGCCACTGCGACGGCCCTCCTTCCATTTGTCTCTGCACACGGAGGTGTCGTGGAGTACTCATTCGACGGCACGATTTACGCAGGACACGATCCGTACGTTGTTCAGCTTCTCTCCCATGCTCACGACCCGCTCCCTCCATATCCTCCATTACACACCATCAACTAATCCATCATCAGTGGCCGCAACAGCATCAAGAAGCGCTATGCGCGGCGCGGGTCGAACCCCGACGGAAAGAACCTCATCCAGCGAGAGTGGAATTCCTGGGACCCCGTCAAGACCGTCGGATCTGCAGAGAGCATTTGCAACGACCCCGGCTCGCCCGCTAGCCTGTACGCCAACATTGCGGCTGGTGGCACCGTCAGCGCCTGCTACAACGTTCCTTGGGCGCACAACAGCGGTCCTTTGACTGTCTACATGGCTGCTTGCCCCGACAATGACTGCACCACTACTTCGGATCTGACGAGTCTGAAGTGGTTCGCCATTTACAAGGAGGGCGTTGTAGATGGAAAGTGGGCCACGGAGGCGTACATGCTGAGCAATAGCAACTGCATCACTCACAAGATTCCGGATACTCTGAAAGCCGGAAACTACTTGATCCGCCATGAGACTATTGTATGTCCTGTTCATCCTCTTTGCCAACTTCAAGATTATATACCACCAGACCGTGCCTAACTGACCCGCTGCGCTTTCGCCAACAGAACCTTGCTAAGGTTGAGTTCTATGCCAACTGCGCCAACGTCAAAGTTACTGGCAGCGGCACCGCTTCCCCAGACGATTCTTTCCTCGCCACATTTTCTGAAATATACACGTCTGGCGGTAAGGACCCTCCTTTGCTCCTTCTCTTCTCATCCCCCTCACTTTAAACCAGTCACCACTGTCTTGGGTCTCAAGCTAATGGGAACCGATCAGACTCATCCCTCAAAGCCATCTCCGGCAACGCGCCATCCTCCTACAAGGTACCAGGCCCTAACGTCTGGCCGAGTGGAGAGGCGACCGGTGGACAGGTATTCGCTGTTACTGGTGACAAGAACGCTTGCTCTGGTCAGTCTCAGTCATCTGGAGAGTGCGCGGATGGTGGATCCGACACCACCCAGCCTACTCCTCCCAACCCTTCGAAGTGAGTCCCGGATGCCAGCGCGACGAGTGCGTCGAGACATAATGATGGATCACGCATTGCGAGGCTCTATTGGGCGCTCAGGCAAGCGGAAAGTTTGGCGAGCAGAGCAGAGAAATTAAGCTTCTTGGACTTCGTGCAGATGCTGGATATCGTGTCGGTGTAAATAGGGGCCATCTGCCGTACTTTACTGTACATTTATTATCAATCTTTGACACGAACAAAATGCTCACAATGTTGTATCTGGCGTGCACAAATTTATTCAATATACTAGGGTGGGCCGACGATTAATTTGCCTGTAGCTAATGCTATTCAAAATTTGCGGTTCTCGTGACAACAATTTCTGCACTTCAGGTCTACTGCTAAGATCGTTCTTTTTGCGTCGATTTGCGCTGCGTTCCAATGAGTTCTGAATTAGCGAGACTATCAGAACGAGAAGAGACCACCCCCTCCCCTTCAACTCCCTCTCACCAGGCCCTGACCGCCGCATCTCCAGGGCCGGCTGCTGGCAACCAAGAAGCAATTTCTAACGGGCGATGATAAAACACGTATTGAGCCTCGGAACTGCCACCCTACAGACGGTATTTCCAAAACATATAAATCTAGAAGAGAAGAATCAGGTAAGAACTTGTTTGACCAACGTGAAATATCCTCGATGTGTCCTCTGCTAAAGTCGTGTTGCGTTAACATTGGAACCTGCTTAGGAGGGTCCGCCTACTTTCGCGTCTAGAACTAACCCCAGGCAATAGAAAACGAAATGATTGAGAACCTATGACTACATTGTAGGTATAATCAAGGTGTTTTCCCCCCTAATAAACTTGCACAGCGGATATCACGATCACCGTATGCGGTAGCAGGCTGGCATACAGGGATGCCGGATGTTGGCCCAACCAACGGTTTCACAACCGCACCTATTTTAACATGGCTCCATATTTGCAATAAGTGCCAGACGCGGACTTCTGGTAAAGGACCCATAGTCTCACACACCAGGCCATGTCGAGGCCCCCGACCCTCCCATTGTCGTCTCCCGCACAATGCTGCGACTGTCTCACCCGCAACGCGAGCATCCACAAACACTGGCACTCCTTTTCCGAGCAAAGATGCAAACAGCCCCAGAATAAGGGAAGATTGTCGTTTGGAGCAACCTGGCACCTGAAAAAGACAGAAATACCGGCTCCGCCTGCCGACTTGATTTGAGGAGCCGCAAGCCGAATCAGGTAGGCTCTAGGAGCACAATCGCAACGCACAATCTCAGGTTCGAATTTGCCCTGTGGGTGCCCCAGAGCTGCCAGTATTTGGCGATGGTCATCTGTAGGAAGATTTTAAGGCCTTAGATACGGGCCGCTCTTCCGGATGTACATGATGCCTCGCCCTCCTCTTGACTGGGAAAGAGGATGATAGCACCTGAAAGCTCCACCGTGATACTGACACCGCCCATGAACGATACTACACGACGCTATCACCATTACTCGATGTTCGCCGACCCGACTTGATTTCGATGACTTCTGCCGCCGAAGAGCTAGCGCACCAAGCGAGCCTCGTGTCACCTTTAGTGCCAGAGGGCCGCGGACTGGCTTTCATTATCATTATCGTTGTGTGCATTGTTGCGTCGTGGATGTTGGTGGGACTGCGAACGTGGTGCCGTGCCATTTGGCTGTCCAATGTGTGGGGCTTGGATGACACTCTGGCGGTATTGGGCCTGGTAAGTCAAGTCACTGTTCTTGAAATATGGTCCTTTGGACCCTGACAGTGTGGGCTCTGGCTAATGCAAGTACACGACTTACAGTTAGTCTACACTATGTATGTGACCCCGTGATGCAATCTCCCTTTGCCTTCAGAACTTGGGTTCAAAAGTCTATGCTGCAATGCGTGATACCCCTGGTCCTCGCGCTATTGACTCGGAAGCCGAACCACTTCGACTCGTTCAAAGGGCACCACTGACGTGGGAGTGAGTCCAGATTCAGCGCTTACGGAATTCTATTCGCATTGTACGGGCTAGGCACCCCAGACAGCAAACTCAACCCAATCTCAGGCTACGCCTTCCGCGGGCTTCAGTATAACGTCTGGTGGGAAGTATTGTACCTCACCACCAGCTGCCTAATCAAGACCTCGATCGGCGTCGCCGTGATCCGCATCGCTCTCGAGCGGCGCTATCGCTACACAATCTATGTCTTGGTGGCCGTCTCCAATGCAGCAAATGTGGTCGGCATCATTTGGGAGGTGGCGGCGTGCAGACCCCTCCAGACGCGGTGGAACCCCTATGCAGGGAGCTGCGAATTGCCGGGTCTGGTCGAGCTCTCGTACCTGATCTTGGCAGTGACGATGGTTACGGACGCGGGATATGCGCTGGTGCCGATTTTGATCTTGAGGCGGTTGACCATGATGCCTAGGGTCAAGTATGGCCTCATGTTCGTGCTGGCGTTGGGCAATGTGGCGGCGATTGCCTCTGTTTGCCGGTATCCATTCATCGTGTACTTCGCTTCCGAAACCGATTATTTGTGTGAGTTAATATGTCCCTTCGGTCCACCTCTGTCCCCATGGAACAGAACAGACGAGCTGACTATGAGTTCAGACGACAATGTGTGGATTCCGATGTTGTCACAAATCGAGCTCGCCATCGGACTGGTGGCCGGGGCTTTGCCAGGCATTGCCAAGATGTTCCACTTCTTCGACCCGCCGCCGAATCCACTGAGAGGAGAAGAAGGATGGGCAGCCCCGCAGAGCATTGGAGGCTCGCCGCTCGAAGACTTTGCCTCTGAGCACAACAGTCGAGAAAGATCAATCTGCACGTCCGAACAAGCCTCTTGGCGCCGGCCGAGTGCACCCAAGCTGACCATTGCGAGCGTCAAGGGGGTCTGGAAGGTCAAAATGGTGAATGTGGGAGCTGTGAATACTGGCTGAAATCGAAGTTATGGGTGGCGGGTTTTGCATAATGGCTGATAAGAGTGTAGGCCGCTCTTGATGGGTCTCTTAGGAGGATAGTTGTTTGAACTTGTCAAATTAGCAGAAGTATTGACTAATGAAGTCTCTTCGCAATCAGCTGGATGTGCGCATGCACGAGTTGAGAGATGGAGATATGATTGAATTGCATCACACAGTCCACGCCAAAACTGAAGGACTTATTGCAGACGTCGGGGGAAGTGACAAGGAAGAGAACAGTCACGAAACGTATCTCGCCAGCCTGACTCTCGATGAGTGATCATCCTCGCACATGAAACAGCCAGCAGCTATCGTTCTTGGGGTGGTGCTTAGCCAAGTGCAGCAAGTTACAGAAGAGAGTGAGACCTCGCGTGCGATAACAATTGCCCCATCCCAAGCGCACACTGCAAGTCACAGACTCACTGACTGCTTCACCGGTCAGGCCTTGTTAAGCATCCTGTTCTTGCCGTGATCAATCTAACGTCACGCAATGTCCAACGGCAGTGCAGAGGACGCTGCGCGAGCCGCGGGAGTCCGTCGCGTGCGCGTACACGTCGTGGCCACGACACCATTGACGACCAGCAGGCCCACCAAACGTCGTGAGATGGGGAAAGCAGAGGCATGAACGGGCGCTTTAGACCCTCGGTGTGGAAGTTGGCACCAGAGACTGCTTAATGTCAGCCTTGGTTTCTCGTACCATCTGTGGCCAAAGCCCATGCGCGGCCCATGCGCGGCCCATCATTGAGCACATACTGTATCGAAGTCCTCTTGCTCCAGCATCATTGAGCAAGTTTCCTGGGCGGCCGTGCCTGGTCGGCGCCGTGGAGTTCCCTATGTCGGTCGCCTGCCAAGTCGCGTCAAAAGGTCTCCGGTTGATTTAGCTCTGCGGTCTCTGGGGCCATGTGATCACCGCAGTAGATTCTTTCGTGTCGTAGCACCATGTTGGTATCTCATGATTGTCGTGAGCAGGCAAGATGGAGAGGTTCGTGGTGGAAGCGTAGTTCACCCAGCCTTACGTATGCGGTAAGCGGTGAGAGGAAAGATTCGGGCAGAACTGGGTCGTGATGTCAGGGATGCAACGACTCGACGCGACGTAGTAGACATGGCTGCGAATCGGCAGGATTGCTCAGTAGATAGCACAGGAGGGCCAGTTGTGAATTGATTTCTTTTTCTTGTTGTTGATGGGGCTAGATCCCTCCGCACGCAAACACTGTCACGTCGTCCATCTGCCTGCGACAGATAGCCTCACAATGGCCATCATTGAGAACTGGTATCCTCCGTCCAAGGAGAACTACAATCTGGTCCTGCTTATCTGGTACTTCTTTCCAGCGGTATGCCTCCCATTACACTTCACCAGACTCCTTGGAAGATCGTGGCTAACACACGACCCAGAACAGCCTGGTGCAGTACCTACTGCCATGGTACGGCATGGGCAAAACGTCCGTAAATAGCATCCTCAGTATGCCTGGAAGATTCGCCTGGTTCACGATGGAGATCCCTGGCTTCCTCTCGCTGGTGTACATGATGAATACCCTCCCAGCTCAGCATGGCATCACGGATCTGCCTTGGCAGAACAAGGTTCTCGGTGCTCTGTTCGTGAGTCTGTTCTCTTTAGGACCTTTAGCAGGCTTCTGGCTGACTTGACCCTTAGGTTATGCACTACCTGTACCGAGCAGTGACATTCCCATTCATTCAGCCCTCCATATCGCCTATCCATTTATTCGTGTGGCTGTCAGCGGCTGCATTCCAAATTGTCAACGGGACCCTCATCGGCAGCTGGCTTGCCGCCTACGGTCCTGTCACAAAGGAGGCCTGGGCCGCTCAGCTCTCGCCATACCCCACTCTGCAGTTCGCCGTCGGCATCACGGTCTTCTATCTTGGGCTGGCGGCCAACTTCTACCACGACGACGAGCTGCGGGAGATCCGCCGCCGCGAGCTGCAGCGGCAGGAACGGCTGGCCAAAGAGCAGGGTATCAAGCCGGGCACGATCGAGAAGCATTACCAGATCCCTCAAGCTGGCCTGTTCCAGTACGTGCTCTACCCGCACTATCTGGTCGAGTGGATTGAATGGGCCGGGTTTTACATTGCGTGTGGCTTCAGCAGCATGCCTGCGCTTATGTTTCTGGTCAACGAGGTCTCAGCGATGCTGCCGCGGGCGGTCAACGGGAGGAAGTGGTATGTGGACAGGTTTGGCGAAGAGAAGCTTCGGAGCAGGCGAGCCATCATTCCTGGCATTCTCTAAATCGTCATCCTACTTCGTTGCATTATGATCATCATGCAGGACCATAGAAGGCTCGGCCACGCTGCAGATAACCCAGTCACTGTTCTTGTGGCACGACAGAGAGCTCCTTCCTAGATGCGGAATCATGATTTGCCCCTTCCGCAACAATTTCCGTGACTTCAGACGTGGGAGGAGAGAATGTCCTCCCACTCGAGTGCGCACTGGGCAAACACCACCTGCACCCACCTATTGTGCGTGCCCTGGCTCCAGACTTGCCGTAAACAACACAGACATCAGACCTTACATGTGCCTGGCAGAAATTTTCATTTCTCATCCAGCAGACATATTAACCATTCACTCATTATACATCAGGTCTTCATCATCCACACAAACACTACTATCTTGCTCTCATCAGCCATAACGTCACGTTTCTCCAGCCCCCAGCTTCAGCCACGATGGCGCGAACCGGAATTCTCAACCTCACCAAGAGCGGCAGGGTCCGAGGTAGTCCGGTCGGAGAAATAGCAAGGTATTGGCGAATGGCCGAACATGACATTAGCGTCGGAAAGTCGCGCATTCGCCGTATATTCAACGGCGGCTCATGGCGGAAACCGCAGCGGTCGGGGTCGTCTGAGCTGATGTCGTCTGCTTTGGGCAAACAGGGTGGCGACAAGGCCACTGAGGAAGGCAGTCAAGAGCAGAATGCAGCTGGAAAGGAACTAGAGCGGTCGCGATCAGCTGAGCTTATACTTTGTGCTCTGGTGACAAGGAACGCTGACAAGACGGCCGAGGAAGAAGGCAAACAAGAGCAGGATGCAGCCGAACGAGATCCAAAGCAGTCGCCATCGCGTGAGCTAGCGTTGTCTGCTTCGGGCAAACAGGGCGCTGACGAGGCCACTGAGAAAGGCGATCAAAAGCGGAATGCAGCTGAAAAGGAACCAGAGCGGTCGCCATCGGCTAAGTTGACACCGGGCGCCCTGGTCACAAAGGACGCTGACAAGGCGGACGAGGAGGAATGCAAACAGGAGCAGGTTGCAATCGAGCGGGAACGAGACCAAGTGCCTTCGCCAGATTCCATGTCGTCTACCCTGATCGAAGTCGGAGCCGAACAGAAGCACAAGTTCACCGATTTCCGGATCTGCCTCAGAGTCAAGAATCTATCCTTCAGCCACACCTTGCTTCGGTCCATTTTCAAGGGCACAGACATCGTTGTCAGTAGCAGCGACGACCATTCTTTCACTGTCAAGCTGCTGTGTGGAGAGAACAAGACTACGGTCGTTGTATACGAACAGCATTCCGATCAGTATCCCAATGCGAGGCTCACCAACATGCAAGAACAGGAGAGAATCGACGGGGCCAGTGTGGCGCTGCACCTGAAAACCGATTCCCTCGGCCACGTTCGGGAGAATCTGAAGAAGAACTACAAAACATATTTCGAGCAGGACCAGGCGAGGACCGTCGTCTTCTGTGAACCTGAAGGACACTCATAGTTTGTGCACCTGAACCTCACGGATCCTTGCTTGCCGGGTGCGTCGGGAGCTGTAGGCCACGTCCAGCCCGTGGCCCAGCTGTCGCTGAGGTTGTCGAAAGGCAAGGGTCGGGCTATATATCCCTACGAAGCCTGTCAACAAGACACCTCGGCCGGACACGTGCAACCATCAGAGGCAGCAGAGTCATCAAATAAACCCAAGACGGGCCACAAACGCTTACAAGGCTTCTCCACATCCTCAGCAGTAGCGGAATTACTTTGTGGCACTTGTACTGCTTCAACAGTAAGCGCGTCGAGGCATGTGGATGATCAACTCAATACGCTATGCAAGGACACACTGCAGAGGACCAATCCCCTCGAGGAATGCGAAGGACCGAAGCTTTCCAAGACCGACATGGTCGAGGAATCGGAGTTCTTGAACCTGCGTCTGCGTCAGTTTCATCCCAGGGGGATAATCAAACGCAGCTTTCAGAATCCTCAGTTCAAAGCTCCGGCGCCGTCCAGCGAATCGAGCCCTCCGCGTGCCCGGATTCCGCTGCATAGCAGTGTAGGTCCGGGTGATGTGGAAGGGGATCCAGAGGACTCAGGGCAGCACTTGAAGGCCTTGCAAAGTCGATTGGCCGCTCTTATTTCTGAGCCTGACAGCTCTGCGGATCGGAATCATTCTTCCAAACCCATGCTGCAAAATCCATTTGCCAATAAAGCCTTGATGAGTTTAGCAGAGCCCGACTTAACTATACGGGAAGTAGCGCTACTTGAACGAGTGCCCCAGATACATGATTTCTTGGCGCCGGTTCAGCACCAAGAAGCACCTGACCGTGAGCCCTGTTCGGAATCGTCTTGGTATAACATGCCTTCAATTACCAAGGAAGCGTTTGCGGCAGCAATGCAGCTTGACTACCCTGTGGACTGTCTACACCCCGTACCAAGCGAGGAAAGATGCCCATCTGACCAGTCTCAAAATCTTCAGCTTCAGCAAGGACAACCGAGCCGAGACCATCGCCTTCAAGTAGCGGTCGAAGTGGTGTCAGTCCTGCATCCTCTGTAGAGATGCTCCACAGTCATATGTATCTACAGGGTGAGCGTGACCCAGGCAAAAGTGATCGTTCAAGCGCATTCTCTTTCAGCTCAACAGAAACCATCCTCGAATTAGCATCGCATGCCAGAGACGATCATCCAGTCGTCCGTCTCCCCGATCCAGTCCACCTGGTCGTGGAGTCTCCAGCCTCTTTGATGGAATCAACGAGCAGGACGTCCACGTCTCATTCAGACCCAAAAATGCAGGAGAAGCCACCCGATGGAATGCGGAGCGATGCGATCAGTGGCCCTTCTCTGGCGGTCGTAGAGGAGGAGCCGGAGCCGACATCTGACGTTACGAAATCGCCTTTTGCAATAAGCGCGCTTGGGCCCTTCGACAAGGCGTCAGATACGGACAGATACTGAAATCTTTAGTAGCTCATTGTGCGGAATAGCGAATTTGGAAATGCCTCGAGAGGCTTATGTAGCGTATCTGAGCATGGTGCAGGGACTGATTAGTCGCTGCGGAGTCAACACTCACTTTTGCCTTGGAATGGAGTTTCCCTTTATTCAGTCCATGAATTTTTTTCTTCTCATCTGTGGCATGCTGTGATGAGATAGAGTCGAGGAAAGCGCCTCCCATGTGAAGGCGTGAAGGACACGGACGTATACACACACACTCTCTCTCTCTTGGTCTTCACCTTGTCAAGGACGTCTTCGAGACGTCAGATCCAGACTCATCCACTGTGTGCAATCTCTAGATGTATAGTCGTCTTCGAGACCAGTACCTGTCAACATTGACTCACCTTACCTACCTGGGCAGCTTGAGGCCTCTAAATGTTCGATAACAACGCTTCGGCGGGTCCGTCGTGCTTCTCGCGATCTGCATGCTAATGATCTTAAGGGACCAATCGATTACGTCCCCAGCCAGGACTGCTCGTGCTCTGCTTAGGCTTTCGATGGCTGACTGATGCGAACGTGGTCAGGGGTGCGGAGCCTTCTATCATTCTGTCGGAGTTGACAGCCCTTATATATTGCTGAGGTGAGATGATGCGTTACAAAATTGGATTTGAGAACTGGAGGGGTTGTTGACATGCCAAGACAGTTTTTGCTCCTTCTAAATACATGTTTGTGAGCCAAATACTCGGGGCGAGTGAGGAGGCGCTGGAGCGTCGTAGGGCGTTTCCAGGTCTTTTTCGCACACGATTAGACGTAGCAAGTGCGTGAGTGCTAGTAGACACTCTTGACCGTGACGTCGGGCCAAGTCGAGCTGAGATTGAGGTGTTGAGATGGGTTTCAGATGGGCCGTGGCCAACAACCAACAGGAGCCCTTGGCGGTACGTATGCCTGGAGAGCATGCCTACAAAGTGCGTGTTTGTCTTTGTCTGGGGCTTGTGATTTACATGCCCGGGTGGCGTGGCAGGCTCTAGCGAGAAAGGCCGTGTAGAATTGAAAACTCGTTTTTGAGTAGGTATCATTGGAAGAAAAAAAACTCTTGGAACTAATACTCTACCAGCCCTCGGCAGCTGCACGAAATTTGCCCAGTATCTTCTCCCATGTGCCCATGTGCCCATGTGCCCATCCATGGTCCCTGCCCAGACGGCACTTGCTAAATTGCTAATCCCAAGCCAGTCTGTCTCTTCAGCTGCGCTTCTGGGGGCGTAAGCAAGAGCCACACCACACAAACATGCTCATCCCATCAGAGAGTGAGGCCTCACAACCACAGGCGCGAAGCCGAAACAGCTGGTCCTCCCTCGCACCGAATCACCAATCATCGGTAAGCCTGGTAGGTCCCAGTCTCGGGCGGGTAGCCCACGCCGTGGTACGTCGGATATTCCACCGATGGTCGCTGCACCGCCATCGGCATCCCAACACTGCGCGGCGTGTTCGCGGCATGCATTAGCGGCTGCCCCATCGACGCACCGGGCGCGCCCGCCACGAGATACTCGGGCCGCCTAGAGCTGCTCGGCGATGGCGGCGCACCACCAGGAGCGCCTCCCCATCCCTCGATGTACGGCGCGTGCGAGGGCCGCTCTGAAGAGCTGACGCTCATTCGGCGCCCGCTGCTGCGGTGTGCTTTCGAGCTGGACGGCGGCTTGGAAGAATCGACGGATGGCTCGCCGCCGCCGGTGCGGTTAAAGCGCTCCTTGAGCCGCGCATTGTGCTTGTCCGCCTCGACGTCCTTGAACCGCTTGCTGTCGCTGCGGCGGGGCTTGCTGCCGCTGCTGTCCGGCGAGGACGGCTCGGAGTGGCTGGCGTCGAGCTTCTCGAGCTTCCGCGCGAGCCTGGCGTTGTCTTTCTTGACAGCGTCGTAGTCCTGCTTGAGCTCCTGGTAATCCTTCTCGAGCGCCTTCTTGTCGTCGCCCAGTGTCTTGGTCGAGAGCTCGAGCGCCTTGATGCGCGCCTTAGAGGTCTCCTCGCTTTTGCGCAGCTTGTCTTCGACTTCACGGGTCTTCTTCCTCCAGTCGTCGAGTTCGCGGATTGTGACACGGAGGGATTCCTCTAGGGCGCCAATATTGTATTCTGGTGTGTATTGGCTTCCTGAATGGTTGGAGGAGGTTGCGGAGCCGCCTGCGGTTGAGCTGCGCGAGGACCCGCTGCGGCTGTCGTCGAAGCGGACGCCTTTGGGCTTGCGCTTGAGATCCGACATGGTTCCCGAGATGCTGGCTGCAGTGCTGCAGTGGGAAAGACGGCTGGCCACGTTTTGCTGTGAAGATCCGATATGCAGGAACAGAGATCGTGAAAAAAATGTGTTGTGCGCTGATTTGACCGACGAAGCACGGCGAAAATGCAGCGGTGCCCAAGGGAATCGAGTAATTTTTAACCCGGGCGGATTGGGTAGTGTGGGCGAGGCTAGCTTTGGGTAGGAATGCCTTATTCGGGGTGTAAGGCGGCGGAAGGTGGTATTGACAGGGTGCGTCGGAGCCCAACGTGGAATTTGGCGAAGGGCTATATATATGAGAGGACCCGGAGGCAAGAATTTTAATAAGAAACAACTTGTGAGAACGCGAACGAAGAGGCCAACGGGTGATGAAGTGTATTTATTCTCCAGGCACACACTCATATATGTACAAGATGGGATGGAGGCTTAGACGACTCCTGTAGCAGAAACACTAGTGCTGCTGCCTCTGGCCTCCAGGCACGAGCATTCCAGACAGCCCTGGAAGCCGAGAAGAACCAAAAGCTGCCTTGTTGCGCAGTACATCGGAAAAGCAGATACAGGACTCATCCTGGGTAGCGGTACTGTGCATTTCCCGCCAGTCTGGAAGGTGTGTGGGATCGGGCTGCCTTGTCCGGGCTCCCTGCGCCAGGCACTTGCACGCATTTGCGTTCCATCCAGCAAAAGCAAGACAGGGGTGTGGACAAAAGAGTCATAGCCGGGAGAATATGCACACCATACTCCGGACAGCGCATGAAGTTCCAGATTCGGCTCGCCTGGCACTGGCACTAGCACTGGCACTGGCTGGCAGCCTGGTTGCCGGAGAAACTCACCTAGAGAAGGGATCAATCCACCGCGGCTGCACGATCATTGTGTCCGAGAAACGAGACAGCGGGAAAGCTGCTTGCAGGCTGGGAGCACAAAGCCTTTGACGTCGGCTAGCGCTTGTGCGTCCCCAGAGGAACAACAACCGCCGTGGCAGTGCCTTCAGCTCCGTGAGCTTATTGTTTCATGGGTTTGGCTGACCACAACACAAGCTGACGATGATTCGTCGCCTCGCTGTCGCTGATGGATTCCCGAAATTGGACCTTGACACCGTTGGTGAGTCTTTGACCGCGCGAGCTCCATAGCCGTTGGGGAAAAAGCAAAGTCTGAGTGACCCTCGGGATTGGTCCGCTGGCTGGCGGGCTGGATCATCGAAACTTCCTGGCACGTGGTGAGGTGTGGTGTGGTGTGGTATGGTGGCACCCAATGCGGCCTGCGCTGACGGATTGCTGCCACTGACGCCATTCGCTGAGCGGGTGCGTCTCCAGCCTGCGCGCCTGCCCGCTTGCTTGGCCTCGCAGCTCTGGCGCGCCATCGCGCGGAAAGGAGTGTCGACTGTCGCGTCGGTGAGTCTCGTGAGTCACACACGCTCGCCGACTTGCTCTGTTGGCGCGTTCATGCGCAGGCTGTCTGCTTCCCACGGTGGTAGCACAGATGTCGATGGCGGCGCGTTGGACTCGTCTCGGACAACAAGATGACCGCAGACCGACGCGGGCAGCTGGTCCTATGCTGTCATGATGCAAGACCTCGAGAGCGAATACAGTAGCTTGTCGAGTATCCTGGACGGAAATTGAAGTCAGGGCAAAAAGAGAGGTCTGACAAGGCTGAGAACATGCAAGGCAAGTGTAAAAAAGCACAGCCACCGTGTGGGTTGCCATATCGTGGTGGAGCCTGCACCCCCTGACCCCCCCCACCCCAGCCGCTATCTCGATTTTTCGGCGACTTCTCGCGTGCCTGCGTCTGAGTTAGACTTATCTTAGGCTGGTCTCGATTGCGTGTGCAAAACGGTGTTCTGTTAACTGGATTAGGCATTCTGGTTGGTCTGAGTCACTGAGGCAACAAGAGCTAAGGCTTCTGAAATACAGATCCTTGAACCCAGATAGGTAATACTGTGATCCGTAATCCGTACTTCCTACTAAAATCCGTTTTCGATCAACTAAACAACCCTTTACCTATTAATCAGTCCACTCCTACTCATCCTTTATACAATCTTTATAACTTATTCGGCTTATCAATCATGTAATGTAACCCGAAGGCAAAGTGGACGAAGTCGCGCAATAAAAGCGGGCAGATGTGGCATGTGTAACGAGGTAGTTGCCATAACCCAAGGACCAACTACGGGCCATGGAACAGGCCAGCGGTCGCTGCGCCGTTAGAAGCCTGGCGTCCAACACATCGGGTGGAGAGCATCTCTTACATAAGCACACCAGGGTTAGGGTTAAGGCACGGACATAATGGATATGTTGGAATATGTTGGATATGGACACATCCAAAATGATCCAGAGCGATCCAACAGACCCGGTACTGAAGATGGTATAAAGGCCTTAGGATATAAGGACACATTTATTACCACATAGGTAGTATTTCCTTTATAGCTCTTCAGTTGTCAATCTAAGTATTTAGTCTCCCCTGAATAGTCTTACGGCTTCTGATAATCACTCGCACGAATACCAGTCTTGATATTGCACCTTTGTTACCTCTACTGCCTTATTGATAACATAAACCCTCAAACACCTTCTACATACTCACGGGTATTTAGTGTTATCATTACACACTACTACTACTACTACTACTACTACTACTACTACTACTACTACTACTACTACTACTACTACTACTACTACTACTACTACTATTATAACCCTTAACCTCCTTAGATATATAACCCGAATTCGCTATATAAGAAAGTCTAAATGCGATAAGCTTTTCCAGGATCTTCCCCATATAGCTTATAAGGGCTATAATCCTATAGGATTTAGGTTGCGAATAATCTTCTTTATCTAGCCTAGGCAATATAATGCCTATCAACGTCTCCCACATCTTAGGGTAGAAGCCCTTTGAGAATAGAACAGAGTAGACCAAGAAAAAGACGTGAGGAATGGCCTGAAAAGCTCTTCGGATCATAGGCCAGGAGAGCCCATCTTCCCCTGGAGCCGTGTTTTTCGTCTTCTTGATAACTTATCCTAGCTCTGTTATCGTCAGATCTGGCCAGGGCCACTCTTTCGGTCTTCTTGTAGCTGTTAATGTTGTAGCTGATCGAGTACGCCTTATTGGAGGAGGGTCCGGTTCTGGCTCTTGGTGTGGCAATAAGTACTGGTCGAACGGCGAGCTGGCCTTTTCAGAATTGTCGAAGAGGGTCGAAAGGAAAGCGTCCGCTTTGTCGGTAGCCAATTTTGCCACTTCTGGCTCACTGTTTTCGTCTTTGTACGAAATATCCGGGGTTTTTGACTGGTCTGGGAAAAAGCTTTATTTGCGTGCAAAAGGCTCGCTTGGACGGCGATCAGTGTGTAAAGACGGGTTGTATACGCCTACTGGAGGATCAACAACCACAGGAACGCTGGGGCTAGCCGGATTGGGGGCATTTACGGAGTCAAATTGCACTAAAGGCACAAGTCTGAGAGGGAATTTTGAATGGTATGGGCCCCCCGGTGGAGACACATGCATAGCGTTCACGGAGATATAGACTTATGGAGTAAACGATCGACTGGAGAGTTCATTTTTCATTTATTCATTCGCTTAAACCACGAGAAAAAGAATTTAACAGACAAACAAACAAACAAACAAAAACGAAAATCAAACGCCAAAGTGAACATAAGGAACCCAGTGAAGCGGTCCAGCTTCTTTCTTTTCGCCACACAAAATGCCATCTCTTGGCAATCTTCCTTCTTTCTGGTCTCCGTTACTTGTAGTCTGCGCACTAATTCCATCCTGAGCTGATGTCGTAGGTATCGGCAGCTCTCTAACCAATCTTGTCATACCAAGCCAACGATCTCGAAGATTTCTAACAGCCATATGTAGTCCCCAGCACACCGACTCATCTCGCATGCCTCCATCCACGATCGCCTGATATGTGATTCTCGCAACATCTTCGCACATCTCATCATTAACCTCCCACAAAGTCCCGATAACAGGGCGAAGTCCCGCCAACTGACAGGCGCTGAGAATATGGATGCTTTCGTCAACGAAGCTTTCCTCTCTGATCTCACCGGTGCCGCAAGCCGAGAGGTAGGCGAGAAATGGTGAATGCTGGCGCAAGTCCATCTCCAAAAGAGTAGCAACAGTCAGTGGGGTCGCTCCTCCAATCCTCCAATCGCAGATGACTCTGAGATGGATCAGCGTCGTCGGTGTAGCCGTGGCCAGCGAAATGGAAGATGTGCCTGTGAAGAAGTGCTATTCCTGTTTGTGGAAGAGGCGTCGCATACAAACGGAGTATCCAGTTCGGCCCGAAGCTGGACAAACCGCGTTGCTAAATTAGATTGCCTGTCTCGAAGATCTAAAACATTCATGCGCATTTCTTCGAGAGATGTCCTAAGCATATCACGACCCTGCTCAAGGAATTCTAGCGCTGTGAATGGCCCCTTCCCTGCATGTAATGCGATTGCTGCTGCGTCAGAAGCGAGGCCCACCACTTGACCAAGCAAATATTGTTTTGTCAGAGTTTTCTAGTGATCGCGTTGTAAGTTGAGAAATGAGGGGAATACCAAATTTTACAACTTGATATGCCTTTTGCCAATCTAGATTTTTTGTGTTGAAATACGTACTGGTCATCACTGTGAGCTTTGACCTCTTTAGGTCAGCTAACTAGCTAATAGCCAGATCCAAGACTGGCTACGTGTTTGATAAGAGGATTTGATCTAGCTATAAACAGTGGGTGCCCCCCTTGAGGGGCCTGTAGCTAGAACATCTGAATCTACCGCTTTTACCCACATTTTCTACATTTTGAATAAAGCTTGAGGGCTGGTATGCTAGCTCGTAAGCGACTGGCGGGAGAGGAGTTGATTTGGCGTGGCCTCGACTGCTTCGAGCCCAACTCGGATGGATTCTTCCAAGTCGGCCTGTGCGCCTGTTCTTGAATATCTGTCACCAAGCCCACTCCCGAGGTTGTTGAGACGTCCTAAACGGCCAATGTGGAGTTTTGACATTCCGTCAAGTGTTTCCCGGGTAATTCGAATTGCTTCTCCAAGGTCGGCTGTCGCGCCTCTTCTCAAGTGTCTGTTTCCAAGATCAATCCTGAGTTTATTGCAGTCTTCTGATCGATCAGGGCGGTCTTTTGGTGTTTTGTCGACAGCGTCTTGTCCAACTCGGATGAATCCTTCAAGGTTGGCCAATGCAAGGTTGGCCATTATGCTAAAAGAGAAAAAAGGTTCTGTATTTCTTGGAATATTCTAATTGTCGTAATCAGGATTGCGTATATTAAACAAGTCGAGTGTAAAGATATAGGATGGAAAGCTTCTCTCAATTATCGGATTGCCAGCTCTATATACTGTGGGGACAAGAGGCTTTGTCAGCAGGTATTAATGTATCCTGCGAGTCCACTAGCCGTGTTTACCAGCCTGCAAAGCCTCCAGACGTTGCACTTGACACCTTTAGTGCCTCAAGTATTTTTTAAATGCAAGAATGCAAGTACACAGTCAATGTGCAACGGCCGGTTGCAACGCTGCATCTGTACTGTGGCTGGCACCTGTCATCCTTGAGGCTCTTTGGTGCCAGTCATCTTCCTCACAAAAACTTTGCGGGCCCCCGCAATTGTTAGTACACCAGCGTGCAGCACACCAAATTCCTTGTAATCAACCCCTGAAAACAGCCTCGCGGCACCGCGAGGACGGCTATGGCGACACCACCAGAGCCAGGTGCGATCTTACCCGCACCCGATGAAACGACACCACCTCTTGGAAGCTGTACAGAGGTTCCTAAATGTAACAACAACTCAAATCAGTCTTGGAAGCGCGCTCGCTTAAACCCGGAGGCGTGTAGTGCACCGGCGCCAGCGGTGTACCCAAATCAATGCGTTTCAACTCGTTTGCGTGCGAATACCAGGACGGCCTGGCAAACGACAAGGCAATTACAAGGTGATATAGAAGGCAAACGAGGATCGTTTGCCTTATGTACTGTCACACATACCTGACAGGCCTGGATTTGCCCTGTATAGGGGCCATTTTAGTGCGGGGGTGCCCTGTTATCGCGGATTCCGGCGATAGTCTTTGGTGTTTTTTACTAGCCGATGTGACGTTCCAAGGGCCTCTATGCCTCCTAAGCCTGGTATTTATATATTCCTAAGCCGATTTTGGTAGACGTTGCGATCTAGGGCTATTGTTGGTGTATACTATAGTACTAGGTGTTCTCTTTCGAGCCTGCATTTTTGTCAGTCATTTAGTCTTTGTGTTCCTATTCTCATACAACTGCTCGCTTATTAGCCTCTGATTTTGTATGGCACTTACTGATAATAATGAGTGCGTTTGACGTATGGGTGAGGCTCAGGCCACATCTGTTAACCACAACCTTCCTCCGATCCGTACCCAAATGGCTGAGGTTCATGAGTTCGCATGACAACATATCGCGACTCTGAAGGACCTCCCTAGGCTGAGAGTCTGAGGCAAACAAGCCAAATTTGTCCTAAGCAGCTGGAAGAAGCCGGACAAATTTCGCCACAACGGTGTAGGCTCCAAAATCTGGGATGACGGTGAGAAGCTCCTTGAGGTGAATAAGCTACCTAACGGGAAGCTTAGCACGGGGAAAGAATTTTTGGCTCTGCTATCTTTGTGATCAAAAGAACGTCCACACGCTGTATCAAACCAAGACCGATACTAAAGTCACCACCACGTCCGCGAAATGCCACCTAGAAGGCGCCCTCAACGACGGTCACAAGCTCGGCCTCCTGCCATGAATACAGACCAGGCTGTTCGTAAATCGCCTTTGAGATTCTCTTCAAGTTGATCATCCTCAATTTTTCTTCCATGTCAGCTACTAGAAAGTTGAGGGCGTTTAGGCGTACTTTCTTTGATGGTCGCCTTTTGTCACAAAAGGGATCCACTTTAGTGGATACCTCGCTCCCTTTCTTACTATATAGAACCCTTAGGTCTTCCATTTGTCTCCTCATACTCTTCTCTTTTAGAGCATAGTAATGCACAGTTTATTATCAACCCACGCAGCGCTGCTCGTCACACCTTTCCCTTTCCGAGGCCCGTGTGGGAACATTCTCTACGACTGTGCGGCTCCTCTTTCTTCCACTTCCAGCCGCGCGTGACTCTCCCGGATCATCAGATGCTTGATCCCTCTCTCGTGGCGTCAAGTCTGACCTCCTCTCATCTGATGGGGGAATTGATTTGTCGGGGCTTGTGTCCATTGGTATTGGCGTTCCCAGTCTTAGCCCCACCCCCGAGGTCTCGTCCACGAGGCCAAGTGGTTCCTGCTGTAGTTCAGGCGATCCACTTATTTCTCTCCCATCAGCTTGTTGAGAGCTTTGTGCTAATGAGGCAGGTGTTTCTGGTGGTGAGGGAACATCCACAGGCGCGGACAGTACTACTGGTGGCACAACAGTAATATCTTTGCCAGGAAGTTTCATCCACCTCGTTTCGGGGACCCAATACACATCATCCAGTAGGTCCAATTGTTCTAATAGGTCCCCGAGATGATCGTCTTTCTCTCGTAGCAGTGCCACCTGCTTTGAAAGGTCTTCCAGAACAGAGATTTGTTCAGTTGACATGTTGAGTTTGCTGTCATAGAACTGTGTTTCGTCGAAAACGACGTCTCTGCTGACAATTCATCCAGTTCAGGCACCCAGATCCTGTAGAGATTGGGCGCTTGATATCCCACTAAATAGCCCAAATAGGCCCTATTGCTGATTTTGTAGTGAGACACGTCGTTTTCTCCCTTTGAAGTGATCCGCGAGCGCGAAAGTCTTGCAGCCGTATGCGCATATGAAGTCCCAGTCCGGCTTTGTGTCGAAGTCCGAAAAGGAGTCCCAGTTCGGGGCCCTAAACCACCTGAAATGCGAGTTGAGCCAAGTCGTCAATCGTTCGTATGGTGAATCCCAGTTGTGGCGTTGTATAGGAATTCGATTGTGGAGGTAGGTAGCGGCCATGAGGATCTCGTGCCACAGGTTATCTGGTAGCAGTCCTCTCATAGCTCTGACCTTCTGATTTACCACGCCTCCAGTGCGTTCTCCTCCGCTGACTGACTCCTTGGTGTATGGTGGTCCCTTCTCGATGTCGACACCTTCATTCCTGCAATACCGCTCTAAAGCAGACTCTCTTTGGTGTTCCAACCAGATTACCTATGCTGGTCCCGGGTTTCCGGAATGTCTTGACTTTAAGCAAGGTGTGGGATTGATGCTGCTCACATCAGCTCTGGTCAATCTGCACAAGAAGCTGGTCAATGTGTCCCCGGAGAATGGACTTGATCACAGCCGAGGTCACGGCAGTGGGTGGTCGAGGACGGGCTCGTACACGTGCCAGAGCTGGTCTTTGGCGTGGAACGAGTGGAAGGGGAGAAAACGTGGGACAGGATGCTGGCCGGTTGAGCCACGCGAGTTCACCCCAAGACCTCCCATACCTACTGTCTCCAATAAAATTTTGTAAGAGGGTTGAAGAGTTGGAGGAAGCTCGCTTCTGATTTAATCTGCTTAGGTTACCTTGCTTTGTTTATATTTGGTCTACTTCATGCGCCGATTACGCGTTCTTGAGAAAGTTGATTGACTCGAGCTGCTTAGGATCGCCAACACCCAGGCTAATTTCCTTCAGGTTTTGCAGATCCCTCTTGATATTCTCGATGTCGGCCATGATCATGCCCCAGGAGTCGGTGCCTAGAGGGAGACGGGCGGGTATGGGCTTTCCGCGACTCACGACGTGGTACATGGCGACGGCGAGATCGCGAGGCTCTGCCCACGTGCTACGGCCGTACTCGCTGAGCATGTAGCCCAGCATGATGTTGGTGGGATAGCTCTGGTCTGCGTAGGCCGGGTGGCGCTTGGCCATGTGCTTCAGCGACGAGGTCGCATAGTTGGTTTTGGTGCCGCCAGGCTCGATGATGGAGAAGTGGACTTAACGACACGTCAGGGTGATTAGTATGGCCCATGGCATGCCTGCGTGCTATTGAGCACTTACTGTTCCACGCAGCCGGAATCTCCTTGGCTAAGGCCTCGGTCCAGCCCTCGACAGCAAACTTGCTGGCGTGGTAAAAGGAGGCGGCAGGGTAGCCCGACCAACCGCCCATCGAGCTGATGTTGAGGATGACGCCGCCCTGCTGGCCAGTCTTGGGGTTGTCATCCCGTAGGACACCAAGGGCCAGTTTGGTTACGTCTACCAAACCCCAAAAGTTGGTATCCATAAGAGCACGCGCCTCGGCGTCGCCGGCACCCTCGGCGTCGCCCACGAGTGTGTATCCAGCATTGTTAACGACAACGTCAACGCGGCCAAAGGCCTTGACGGCCTCTTTGAAGGCCGACTGGATAGATGGGATCGATGTGACGTCCAGCTGTAGCTTGACCACGTTGTCGCCCGAAGGCAGTTTCGACAAAGCGTCTTTGTTACGCGCTGTCGTCACGACGCGGTTCGAGGTTTGCGCAACAACCGTGGCCAGAGCTTCACCAAGGCCGGAGGAACATCCAGTGACTGTAAGGAGTCAGTCAAGTGAATTTTCATGTGTTTAATGGAGAATCGTGGGTTGACTTACTGAACCAGACAGCATTGGCCGGCAAATGGTAGGGCTGAGCAGGTAGTGCCTCCATGATGTTTAGTTGTATAAGCTGAAAAAGACAGAAAAAGATTAGACTTGCTTGAAATTCTTATAATTGAGAACGCTCAGATAATAATGCTTAATGTGCTTTAAGTAATTAAGTGTAATTTCAAGCCTGTATTTATGGTCCTGGATTTCTCTGTCGCGTCGTACGATACACTCCCGGCGAATGCATGTGGATGCGGAGGGCCGGACGTAACATCGTTTAAGTCCACAATCGAACAGGTCCCTGCAGAGGGGTCTCAGGAAGTAAACAGAACAATCTACACAGCTTCCTGACAAGAATCGGCCGGATAGTGGGCCAGAGGTGGGAGCTAGTTGGGTATTTGGTATGTACGGAGATAACAGGAGACCCGATATAGAACCGCAGACGCAGAGACAGTGTCACTTGTTCGCGTGATAGACCCCGCTGCTGCACTGACGCGGGCTGTGCTGCGGATTTGTCCTCATGCGACTTGGGCCTTCAAAATGACACCGTCGAAAGGTTCCAAGCAGATCTACGGCGTAACTTGGAAATTAAGCTTATGGGCCGTGTGTACACATTGGCAGGCGTGGTGGGGTACCTCTGGCCCGGGGGCCAAGAATAAGGCTTTGCAGCTCAACTTACCAAGCAACAGCACACCACTTTTTGCGAAGGTATCCTGCCGGTAAGTCACAAACTTATCATCATACAACCACATGCTCCTGCAATCGAGATGAAACTGGTATTTTAGAAAAGCACCTTCTACATTGGTAAAGCGGAATAGGGAAATAAGAGGTAATTGTGGGATGGTCGCCTGGCAAATGCAGCCTGCAAGTCCATATACTAGGTCTGCACTTGAGTCTCGCCTCGATTTCAAGGACGGTTTGGAGGGTTCCATAGTTGATTGCAAAAAGCCTAGAAGACCGACACTATGTGCTGGTACGACAAAAAGAAATGAAGTTTTACCCAGGTACTTCCCGCTTAGATCCTGACCTCCTTAGCTTAACTCTCCAGACTGCGGATCACGTTAGACTTAATTGACAAGTATCGAAGAATCCTGTCAGCATCGTTAAGCGATACAGTACGTATATGCCTTGACGACCACCTCGGCCCCCCTTGACAATTCCTTTCTCAACGTTCAACTGCTTCAAAGCCGAAAAGAGTGACCTATGCCGTAAGTAGATATTCACAATGTGTGTTACATTGACCAGTCCCTTGGGGGCCATATGTGACTATTTTGTTCTCGTACTCTAGCTTCCAGAACTGCACTCTGGACGCCATTAAAGAGCTTTCGAGCGCATGTCTTGCTTTGTAATAAGCATATGCCGAGTCCTTTCGAGCCGACGGTGATGGAGCGGCTGACCGCTTTTTAGATGTTCTGAGGGTAGGGGCATTGTGTATGGCGCCTTCGTCTAAGTCCGGCAATCCTACAGACTCGACTGCTCCACTATTGCCAATATTAGCCAAGACTTCCATTAAGTTATGCACAGCCGTGTAGTCGAAGAGCTGGGTTAGCCGCTCCTCGGCCACGGAATTCTGGTCGTCCAAGATCTCGGTCAACCTGCGCCCGGGCGTGGGGTCGAGGAGCTGGGTTGACTCTCACTTGGTCTCACTATTCCGGGCATGCCTTTGCAAGTCCAGGTTGAAGTCTGTACGGAGGAAATGGTTATCGAAGGCCTTGTTGGCTGTGGCTCGGAGATCTGGGTCTTCCTGAAGCAGTATTCGAGTAAAAAGAAAGGCCTAGTTCAACATTACTGATATAAGCCTCTCTTATAGTAGAGTAGGCTAATTGCGGGAGTTTTTAGGATATATAGGAAGCCCAGCAATAGGCTCAAGAATAGTGATGCCGAGGGACTAGAGATTGACCTAATTAGTATAATGGCGCGACCGAACTTTAGGAGCTATATAGCGCGCAGAGCCGCAGAATATCTTCAAAGAGGTGGATTGCGCTATGGCGAGACCAAAGTCTATTAACTTTACATAAATTAGATTGCGCTACGCAACAAGAACGTTTTCGAGCTTAAGATCTCGATAAGTGATATAATAGCGATATAGATACTGGAGATCCTAAAGGAGCTGCCCCATAAGAGTCTGTGTCTCGGCTAGGTTGAGCGGGTATTGCCTGCTAGAGCTTTAAAGGTTCGTATTATCTATAAGCTCTATAATTAGTATCGGATCGTCCCAATCGCCTATTAAGACGAAATCGATGTAATCTACGATATATGGCTGCCGATAGGTTAAAATGCGTATGCGCTTGAGGGAGGGAGGCTGTACATATATAGGACAGGCTTTGCAGAATGGCTGCCTCCTTTAGCGGATTAACATGGGGTCTCAGGAATTGCTTTGCCGCAAATCTATTACTTGTTTTTGGAATGATCATACTAAATACCCGTGAGTATGTAGAAGGTGCCAGAGGGTTTATATTAGCAATAAGGTAGTAGAGGTGCCAGTTCCTGACGATGCCAGAAGAGAAATTCAACATAGGTCAACCTTGTATATCGTCTTGAGGAAACAACGAGATCCCTAACACCTTCCCGTCAGAGATCTTTAAAGCGGCTAGTGAGGTTTGGAGTCACTGGTGGACCGATTATGAACCTCCGTGGCTCTCACGGAGGGTCCTATGGATTGAGGTACCTATTGATGCCCGCGGTCAAATGGCCCATACTCGAAACAGCTGCCGACAGCTCGAAATACAGGTCCGTTGTAGTGATGGCACGGAAGGCGAAGGCGCTTCTGACCCGAAAAAAGCCTGTGGCTAGCTGTGAACGCCCCGCCTTCAAACACGTGCCCAGGCGGCGGATTAGCCCTTAACATTGGTGAAGGCGTAGCAGGGTTCGCGGGTTCTTCACCATCAGACGAGGCCCTGAGCAGGAGTTGCAGCTGCTCCCGGCGTAGGTGCGCCAACAATGCCCAAGGTTGAGGACGGAGCAGCAGTAATAATGGTGCTTGATGAGGCGTGTCCGCTGAGCGGCGCGGGTTCTTCACTGCCATCGGATAAGTTCCTGAGACCTGAGTCGGGGTTTGCTCGAGAGGTCCGTGGCGAGCGCGTCCTCACAGCACTGTTCTCCTTGTCCGGAGTGGCATATCGATTGGACAGGTTGCTGGCTGGCCTTGGGCCAAAATGAAGCAACCGCCGGACAAATGCCGACAAGGTGCCAGCCTCGAGGGGGATGAGACCGTCCTCGTCCCAAAAAAAAAGAAAGTCCTCGTGCATACCCGCGCCAATAGGGACAGGTCAATGTTGTATCTGGTGAGTATATAAGGCCAAAAGGCCAAAAGGCCAGCGGCCTTCCGCGGTTCTCAACGCCGAACAATGTTACTTCAACCTCTTCATCCCGAATCTCGAGGAGCTCTGCTTTTATGTCGGCAGGAATATCCGTAGGATTCGCCTTGGACCCGGTGTTAAATCCGTCGAGGATGGGAAAAGATTGCTCAACACACGCCGTTGCTTGCTGTCAATCCCTGCCATCTCAGCTTGCAATCTGTGAACCCATCGCAGCTTGCGACGCTGTGCCGCAGCTTGCAACACTGCGCGGCAGCTTCCTACCCACTTTGTATTAGTAGTAAGTATTTAACGCCCTGCCCAGATATTCTATGAAAGCAACGCAATTCGACCAACGTCGAGATTGGCGGCCAGATCGAACCACTCATGCTGTGTGTCGAGGTAGGTGGAGCTCACGAACTACTTCGGTGCAATGGCAGCATGGCAAAGACTTACATTAAATCCTGCCGTCAGTGGCTTAATGCGACACTGCCTGCTTGTTGTCTTCCAGCCTAGCGCCAGCGGTTTCGTCACAAACCTTCAAGCAAGTTATTCGCCGTGACAACAGCACTCAAACAGACCTATTACCAGGGTATTGGGCAGCACTCGCATAAAATCCCCGGACTCGGACAGGATTCCTGCGGACTGCCCCAAACATGCTCATTTAGCATCGATACAACGTGGCGCTGTCTCTATTCAGGTAAAAGGGGTCAACTGAGCGCAGAACTCGCAGGGCCCAGATATTGCGCCGCCTTCGTCCTCACCCGAGCTGCATGTAATATTGTATGGGGGTAACCTCGTGAGCCCCCGCTCCCCTCCAATGAGTAGCCCGCATTCATGTCGTGCTAAGTGCCTGGACAGATGGTTGTCCGATACGTGTTGTATCTGGTGAAGCGCACTTCGGGAGCCTTGATGGGCCTGGTTCGACAACGAAGATACGTACGGCACTTTACAAAGCCCTTAGTTTCAAGGTTGGAACTGAGAGCTGCATTAACACGATTATCTTGTACTGTATCCTGCATTGCGACCTAGATCCTAGAGAACTTAGAAAGCGTCATGAGTGACGCCCATTGTGTAATACGCCAACCCCTGGGAGTGAGATGTGCAACGTCCCATGCCATTGCTGTAAGCTGGAACATAGGACGCGAAGAATGATCAAAGCTTCATCACGAATTAAAGCTTGTTCAAAGCTTGTTCACGAATTCTGCCATCTTGGCCGCAACAAGCCAGGCGCTGTCCGCGAATCCCATAAGATCGCCAACGAAGAAGGTGTCGTGAACGCCGTTTGCATCCTTGTACAGTTCCACAGTGTTCCCGTCGATGCTACGCATATCCAGAACCCACTGGGTAATCCGCTCGAAAAACAATTCTGCCGTGCCCGCACTCACAAAGAGGGGAACAGGCGTTGAGAAGGGATTGCCGGACAAGGTGATGTATGGGTCAGTTTCTGGACTAGGCCGCGTTCCCGCGTACGAATGGGCGCCCCAAGCTGCGTGTTATTAGCTGTTGATCACGGACCTTGAAAGCATCATCCGCAGTATCATCTTTATGGGGTGACGCGGCTCAAGAGCGGGAAAGGATGGAATTACCTCCAAATGTGCCAGGAGTGAAGTCGGTGCCACGGTGCGGGTTACCTCTGGAGTCGTAATAGAAGGGCTCGACCCAGGGCGAGAGTAGGATAGCACACTTGGGAGTGGGCTTGTTGATCACGAATCCAAACTCGTGCAGGTATCGTAGCAGAGCCATCGCCAGATTCGCACCGGCACTATCCCCACCGAAGATGATCTGACCGGGTGGGATTCGAAGTGTGTCCAGAAGGAAAACGTAGCTGGACAGTGCATCTTGCAGTGCAGCAGGGAAAGGATCGCGGCCGCCGTACCCACTTAGGCGGTACTGCAAGGAGAAGACAGCGTCTGCAGTGCCCGTGTCCAGGAACTTCTTTGCAATGGATCCGTGTTCAGCAGTCCGACCATCGCCTTGAATGAAAGCCCCGCCGTGGAAGTAAAGTACGACCGTCTTCGAAGATATATCGCTACCAGGTGCCTTCGGAAACCAGGTACCGCCGACCTTGGCGGGCTTGATGGTCGTCGATACCAAAGGGCCTTTGAAAATATCCGGAAAGGGCACTGGCAACGTTTGAAATCTCTCACCCTCACTTCCTGGCTCCAGAGTGAGGGTCTGTGTGATGCCCACACGGGACTGCGCATCCAGAAATGGGTAGATAATGCGAGACATGAATGTCTGCCTGGCGGTCCAGCTCCGGATGGGCCTCAAGGCAGGTGTGAGGGAAATCATGGCATAGTACGGCAGCCGCAACAGTACCACAATCGTATAAGACACCTGGAACAATAGTCTTAATGGTTGGTATGAGACCAATGGGTGCTTCTTATGAGCTGGCATCTTGGTGGTCAGGTGGGGGTTTTGTTGAAATTCTGCTATAATGCATCAGTCTTATGAGCAGAATCGATTGGCGTTGAAGTTTTCCTGCAACGGAAGATGAGCAGACTCATGAATTTACCTAGGCACAGGTTTCGAGACGTTGCAGGATTTGGTCGAGATGGGCAACAAGACTTGGGCGTCCAAAGTAGGGTGTGTGGATGTGGAGAAGAAGGATGAGTGTGTGGACCTCTCATCAACCGGAAAAGGATGGCACTTTTCGAGGCCCTTGCTGGCTCTGGCTCTACTTGTGAGAGGGCGGAACCTCACCCATTTCCGGTTGCAACCAGCCCCAACGAGTACTCCCTACTGTGGTACTTGTTGTGAGGTGGCTTGCATGAGCTCATTTCCACAGGGTCCACAACTGCAGGGCAGAAGCACCAACGTCAAGGTAAGCAATGCAGTTGCAGGCCTGCGATACCACCCTGAATCCCAATTGCTCAAGAAAAAAATCCCAAGGATGCCGTCATTGCAAGCGAGATCCAATATACATATTTACAAAGTAGACTCAGGAATGGCTTTTTTTTAGCACCAACTGTGGCAGCCAGACCGGTAGGCAGCCACGTCCCAAGGTTTGATTTCCTACACCTGCTGACTACAAGCCATGAAATTGATATGAAGAACGAAGATTCAGTCTCTTTCCAGCTCCCAAATAAGTTGACATACCCACTTTCCGGCCACCTTAAATAGTCACCACTTTTCTCACCACTTTATTTCAACACTACATAAATAATTCAACTAAGCAACTATAATACAGTACTCTTCAACAATTATACTTTTAGCTTCGCTCTCTCCAGTGACACTATTTACAGCCCTTGAAACCTCCTCCTGGGTGCGCATTATGTCATCAATGGTGGCGAATTTGGAATTTGGACTCAACTCAACCTTCTTTCTCTTTTGTGGCTGATTGGCCGCAACTTTAGCCTCTAACACTTCTACTCTTTTCAGAGCTTGCTTTAATAACACGTCCTTCTCGTTAAAGCCTTTTGTACCCTTTATGAAGAGACTTTGTGAAGTTTGATTGGCTAAACCGTCCTTATTGAATAGGTCGATTTGATTCCTTAGACGTCGAGACTTCCGTGGCGTTGACTAAATCGTTTGTTGTATATCCAAGACCTTTAATAATGTAAATTCGGCTCTTTTCAAATCCCCTAGGGTCTTTTGAGTCTTGTCTTGAGTTTGCTTAATGCTGTTTACTAATAGTAAAGGACTTAAGAGTGGCTTACTTGGTGCCACGGGCCAAAGACCAGTTGCTTTTCACTCAGATCGAATATTTTGAGTAGAAAGACTATTTAGTCGAGAAAGACGATATTTTTCGAGAAATCCCTCTTTCCAGTTGTTATTGGTTCTTCCTATTAGTGTAGTCGATTGAGTCTTTTCCGATAGGACCGTTTAAGAGACGAAAAGACTCTAAGATTAAGAGGTCAAAGGATGTGAGAAGTGTAAGGGGGCAAATACAACAATAGTGTGTTATTTTGATAGCATTCCCATATAAAATCTGTAGTAATGTGGCTGCCGTGACTATCCAAGATAAGCAGTCGCCTCTCTATTGAATCTGTTGGTTGAGTCCCTGGAACAAATACCTTTTGAAGCTATTTAAGTAGCCCCATCAATTCTCTTCAAATCCATTCGGAAGCTTCTTTGGGTCTTTAGTACTGGATTCCTCTTTAGAAAAGACATAACCCAGCGCCTTCCTAGTTGGGCTGAGTCCCCTTTAGTCCGAAGGACTCTTTCCGCAAAGATCCGTTACTCTTAATGGGTTGGTGGAAGGCCTAGGCTGGCTTAAGAGAGAACCCAACTAGCTAGATGGTCTTCTTAACGAATTGAAAGTCTTTGTTATGATTCGTGGGCTATTTGGCGTGGTAATCTTCCAGAAATTCGATATCGAAGTGTGGTACTTGGAACAGCCCACTCTTTAGAGGCTTGCCGTATTGAGGTGCCACTTTGAACAGCCGCAAGTGCCTCAGCAGTTTGATCTTCAGTACAGGACTTCATGAGGTTATGATAAAAATATTATGAAGGTTTGAAGTCAGTCGGATTAAAATTGAGCGAGATGTAATCTTCTAAAGTTGGGTGGTCGAAAAGACGGTGTACTATTGTGGGGTGAGCCACTTCTAGGGTTGAGCCACTTCTAGGTTACTCATCTTTAATGTCCAGTAAACCTTTTCAGGTTTGTCGGTATTCATCCTTCGATTGAACTTCAGCTAATATAAGCTTGTCCTGTCACAAACTACAGCCTCAAACTTGCTTGGTACATTTTGCCGTGACATTATAAGCCAAATGACTGGTGTTAAAAAAATGGTCAACGACGAGAGGTATCCAGCCCTACCAGTAAATCCCTGTCGTATAAGGACAGCCTTGCTCAGAATCCCTGATTAGTCCCATTAGCTCAAACCGCGCATGTCGTGGATACCTGAAATGGGCAGCGCACAGATATTTGCTTCAACGACATCTCATCGCAGAGTCACGAAAGTGGGAACACGTCCGGCCGACATTCAAACACGAATTTGCTGTTAGGCGCTCATCCGAGGAAACCTTGTCCCTGCGTCTAAAGCGCACTCCAGCGAAGAGACTCTTGGACAAGGCATGTAGAAAGAATGAGGGGCTCGTTGCCAAAACTGAGAGACAGCGCGGAGTGGGCTTGGACGCACAGCTTTTGAGGTATAAATTTGTATCCACAATGCACTCATCAGAGTGTGCGTATTGTACCCGAAGATCCGCCGATTTCAACTGCGACCATTTCCCTTTTCTCAATCGTCCAAGCTCGTTTCTATTCAACTTCATCTTTTCAAAGGTCGCACACGGTCTGGCAACAACTAGTCATAGGCAACCTGCGCATCGGGTGGACTAGATCTGGCCTGCTGACTTTGACATTGTCCACGCAGAACATGCGTGGTGACCAGCCCAAGCTTACCTTTTCACTGGTCCAGGTGATCGATTGGGATCGAAGATTACCAGTGATCTTGCTTCGCTTCTGGTCCTCAGACATCGCCCGCCAGCGAAGGATCTGTGCCTGGTGTCGAAGCAGGGGAGAGGCAGATTCAACAACATGGCAGGTCGATTGATGTGCGTGGATCGTGCGACGTGAAAGATTTGGTGAAGAAAGGGAGTATATCTACATAACGACTGCAAATGTCCTCCCTGGCCAGGGGGTTTTCAAGCGTTGTCTGAGCTCACCAAGTGCGGCGATCGTCAAAGCTTTGTGAGATTGTTAGAGGCAACATCTTGCATGGGTTTTGCGCTCCGGTCGCAGCCCAGATGAATAGAGGGATAAGACCTGAAGGATGACGGCAATAGCTGTGATTGTGGACCACGGATCTTGCGAAGACAGCTTCATGTCACCCGGATTCTCTTCAGGGCAGCCTGGAACAGGAGAAAGTGGGGCCGACACACCATGATTCACAGCTCGCGTGCCCATTTTGACATCCTCCTTCCCATTGCTTTCGTTCCACGTTCGATCGAAAACTCCTCTGCGATGTAGGTACCACGTCCAACGCCTTGACACTCACAGCCTCGGGTTGACCGAGCATCCACAGCGCCGCCTCGCCCACATTGTCCGGCCCCAGTGACTCAATGCCCTCCATGAATCCATCATACAGCTCCTTCCCATCCTCGCGCCCCACACGCAGCTCATGGAAGTCCGTGTGCGTCATCACACCTGTCCGCAGCGCCAAGACCTTGATATTCGTCCCCTGCAGCTCTGTCCGCGGCACGTTCGTAAAATCTTCCTGCGCAGCCTTGGACGTGTGGTAGACCACCTCGCCTGGGAACGGCGGAACCTCCAGCGCGGTGGTTGACGTGACGTTTATGATCGTTCCGCGCTTCGCAGCCAGCATGCCGCCGGCGTTAAGCACCGCGTGTGTCGCGTACAAATACCCGTTGACGTTCGTGCCGAACACCCTGTTGATCTCGTCGATGGAAAGATCTGGGAATGAACGCGGAGCGCCGATGGCGAGACCGGCATTTTTGATGACCACATCGATGCGTGGTATACCGGCGTCTGTGAGGGATGCGGATACGGCGGCATTGACTGCGGATGAGGAGGTGATGTCGACTGATTTGGTAACAATTCTGGTCTGCTCGCTAATTCTCTTCACCTCATCCGCGACATTTTGGAGTCTGTCCTCGGAGCGGGCGAAGATGATCAAGACTGCTGGGTTTACGGTGGCGATGGCTAGTGCTATTGAGCGCCCGATGCCCTGTGAGGCCCCTGTGATGAGGATTGCCTTGTCGCTCAATTCATGAGCCATGATCTATGTGATCTGAATCAAGGAGCAATGTGGGATTCGGGTTAGGAAATCTTGCTTCGTTTGTGAGACGAGGCTGTTAACCTCGACAAGTTGCGATAACATCACTTTTCGCATGCTAAGCTTGCGTCTCAACATCCACCTAGACACCAACATCTACCTGGCTTTACTATTCTAAATTATCTTGAACAAACTAGTGACTATCCAACAAAACAATGAGTCAGAGACGGGAGAAGAAGTGGCTAAATTGACTTGAACGACAGCATTAGCTGTGCGAAACGTTGAAGAACGGACAAGATCCCAAACACAAGCAACTCATGATTGTCGAATCAGTCCATGCACGGATATGCCGTCCACCACTCTTTCAAGTCCAGACCGATCGAAGTGATCAGTCATATGGAGCCTTGACCTAAAGAGGCTCGGGGACACGGGGTTCTTCTGATCTCTTGCATAGCATGATGACAGACGCAAGTCATATCACATAGGACGGACGCACTCTTCCGGCCGTACATGCATCGCGAAAACAGACAGGCAGGACAGGTAGACAGGCAGACAGGCAGACTCAGCCAACCTCCGGCTTATCGCGACATGTGGTCCGGTTCACGCATTGCACAGCCAGACTACTACTCCGACCAACGACTGGTTTCCCGGAACCCATGCCTCAGTGCCTGCATTGCATCGCATGCACATACCATTCTGTACAACGGCTGCAGCGTCAACTCGGAGTCCATGATCTGGGCCGAGCACTCAACGCTTCCCGGCCGGAATGAGAGTCCGTTGCCTGATGCCACCATTCCCAGGCTCACTGCACGTCAACTTCACCAGCGTCCGGCATTTTTCAGGTCCCTAAGAACTGCAAGTGAACATGCAAGCCAGCTTGAATAACGAAAGGCTTACAGATGGAAGGACTCCGGGCTAGACCATTCATCAGCGAGGCGCTGAGGCCGCCAGAATGGGTACCTTGGTTGTGCGGTCGCAGGTACCGATACACGTGTGGTTTGCATCGGTCGCATTGCTGCACAAGATACGAGTGAGTCCTTCTTCGGAGTATGATGCAGTATTGGCTTGCGTTGGGGGATCTGAAGTGATGGTCATGGCTAAATATGCAGCTATACTCTAGACAGGAGAAGTAGCAAGCAGCGTTGTTGCAGTCGCCGTTCAGATTGTGAGCCTCGGCTAATCATAGCTACTTAGGTCTTCCAGCGCATGAACCATTGGATGTGCTTCCATCAAGCTGCATGCCACCGTAACAAGTATTTTCAGGCACAAAGCGGGCTTACAAGCTGGACAGCCTTGAAAGGAAGAGAGCTCGATAAGTCTAAAGCTATCTGCCTTGTCCAGCAGTGCCTCTTCGAAAGCCCTACGTAAAAATAAATCCGCAGATCCCACTTCAGTAGGCTTGTAAAACGGCAACGAATGACCAGCGCGTGTAGCCTTGGAGGTCATTGGAGGAAACATTTGCGTCAGATCGCGCTCGTCCTAGCGAGCCTGGTGTATGTTCACACGTTTGAGCTCCGTGTTTTCGGTATTTCCAAACTCGATCATTCTCCACAGTCTTAAGGCTTCGACGCCCCTCAACGAGCTTCTCGTCTCCGCTGCGGCCTTTATCGAGCCTCTAACTAGGCCACGAAGTTGCGAATTTGTGCAGAACATATCTGCTTTGGCATTGATCTGGAAGCACAATGCACGTGTTACATTGGGAAGGTTCCGTATCTAATAGTCATTTTAACTTCGTAATTTCTGTTTCACGTGATTGGCACTTCGGAGCTGTTCAACGGTGCCCTGCACTTTGCTCGGACCATACGCGCGGTAGATGATTTCCACCATTGACCCGATCTTCTATGAGACACTGGTCTCGCACAGCATGATGCTGACATTCCGGGCCGCACAATGTCTTGGTTCTGATCCCACGGCAATGTATTAAAGGGCGTGATCTAGAATCTAGTTGGTTCACGTGTCTCAGATGAGAACAAGGCCGGTCATCTCGTTCGTGGTGGCATACCTGGATGACATCAAGGATCACTCGCTTCGAGCGTTGCTTCTTGCGATACTGAGTCTGACCCATGGGCAATAGGAATACAGACTGAAGTACTGTGGCTTGGGGCTCTGGTGCATTGTCTCGATGATATGGTCAAGGATACACGATCTGGAAATGCTTACATTGGTATGAGTAGACGAGTGAGGCTTTTTACATCTGACGGTCATCAGTCTTCATGCTTGTGTATTTTTTTGCGCAAGAGACCAGGAAGAGACGCATCGCACGATTGATGCATATGGTACTGTCTTCGTGTCCTGGAATACAATGTTGAGCTGTCAGTTGGGCACCAAACTGTGGCTGGGGGCATATCAGTGGTCCCCGGGCCTTGAACCACCGAAACATCCTCTTGCAGTATGATGAGACCAAGCGACGATATCGAGGTGGGAAGCACAATTAGGCGTCGCTCGCTAGCTGTCCGACAGACAAAAAATGTGGCGACAGTCAAAGCAGAGTATATAGGACATTCGAAGTATCCAAAGGCCCCAATCCTGATACCTCCACTATGACAGTCAAGCAGGCCGTCCTTCTGAACCAGATACCGGAATAGCTACCAGAAAAGCTGAACTTGAAATAAATAGTATGCGCTCAACCATTGGAACGTTGATCTGGGCTGGATTCCACACGCTGGTGACCACGCTCAACCTCAACGTCACTGCGATCGGATCCCAGAATGGAGCCTCGACACTCGAGTGCTGGGAAATGGACTCCCCCTTCTCCCTTTCGAGCACACCTGGGATCAACGGCAGCGCAACTATTATGCTTGGAGATGTTACCAACTTTTCCTACGCTGTGATTCCGCCAGGTTTGGATGGTGGTTATCACAACACTGCTCACCCGCAGTAAGCATCTCAGCAGGATACCAATTCATTGACCCGTACCTAGCAGGATGGTTGATAGCTAACTAAGGCATTGCGTACTCAGATGGGTCTTCTTCATCTCAGGCCTGGCCCACATCACCCTTCCCACCAGCGGCGTCTCGACGTACATATCCGGCGAGTTTGGTCTCCTCTTCGCAGCCGACACGGCGATGACGAGCAGCCTAGGCCACCGAACGCAGTATCCCGGCATCACAGAAACGGTCGCCATCTCGATGCCTACTAGAGATGGTCTGATTCCCTCTCACAGCTTGTTGCACTACGGACCTTGTGCGAAGAAAGACATTGTGGGCTATGACGAGCTGGCGAGAGTACAATCTGGCATTGTTATACCTCTTCCACTGGATATGGATACATAGGGTACCATGAATGATCTTGGTGTTCCCATGCAGAGGGAGGTTTATGTGTCTTTTGATTCCGGGGTGTTACATGACAGCTATTGAGTAACGAAGCTGGGTTGATAGTGGCTTGTGAACGAGGACAATAAACAATTTGAGAGACCAGCAAATATATCAGCAACGCCGTCACGACATGCTGGATAATCTGTGTTCCATTTCCAAGATCTATAGATTGTAATAAAACTAATGCGTCCTGCGAAAGAACGGTGTTTTTTGCGCTTTACACATTTGGTGCGGCTCGAGCATTCTGGAGTTTGGGAACCACTGACCAAACAAGAATTGCACGAGGAGAGGAGCTACGACTTTTTCTTCAAGTCTGCTGATTCTCATGAGTAAACGAGTGTCAAGTGCCAAGTCGCTCACTTTTTTTTCAGGCACTGAGCACCTCCCAACTCCGGAGTGCAGCTGGCCGTCCTCTCCGGGCTGTCAAGCGGGACCGCAGTCCCGAATCAGAAGCTCAGCGGCGTTACACTACGCGGCGCGTTTCAAGCATAAGTCAAACAGACATTATTGCTTCGGTTGACCGATCTTGCGCAAAGAAGGCAAACAAAAATAATGAGCGGGATTGTAGACGTGCCAACTGCAGCCTAGCACCTAATTGTGAAGCACTTCGCCATCTCCATTTCCGTGAGCGCAGACCTCCAGAAGGCTGTACCCACAACCACCAGATTGCAAAATGGATGAGAAGCTCAAGCCTCAAGCCTCAAGCAGTGCTTTTGAGACGGGTCAGATTTGATTAGTACGCGGCGTTCAGTGCTTTGATCTATGTGGTCCAACCACTCCTGCTAAGCATTTAATTAGCATTGCGGGATCGAACAGTGTGTAGAGCTAGCACATACAGTACAGATCTATATACATAATGTGCGCATGACCACCTGAGTATGCACTGATCATTCCTTTTTTTCTTTGTTTTCAACGAGTCCCATCATCGACGAGCATTCCAGTCTCAAGCGGGCTGCGTAAAATTGCGAGGACAAGTGTGTGCCTATCTTCCCACCCGCTAAAATACATCATGCCGCCTTTCTTCAAAGCCCTCCCCACGCTCCTCATCGCCTTGCTATTCCCACACATTTCCGCGCTTCCCACAACTAATATGGCAACCGCCTACGACGATGTGCACGTCTTTCTCGCCCACGGCACAGACGAGGACTACCCAGGGCGGCAGATCAGCGTCGTCTACGCCGTGTGTAACGGCACGGGCCCCGCGCCGTGTGGGTACGAGGACATCCGGTATCCCGCGTCCTTCCTGCCCGAGTGTACGTCCAAGAGCTTCTACATCCAACCACCCAGCTCATACACTCCATCCATCGAACTACCACTGGCACCATCCAGACTGCACCTCAGAGAGCTTAGGCGTGAGGCATGGCACCGCCCAAATCAATGCCTACGCCGCCGCCTGCCCTGCCTCCCAGCTCGTTATATCAGGCTACTCACAAGACGCCCAGTCCTCGAGAACATCCTCGGTGGGAAAGACGGCGGCTCTGAGGGCTGTACTGACCAAAACACGACGGGCCTCACATCACCCACCGCCGCGCCCGCGGCCAACATCAAGGCCGTCGTGCTGTTTGGCGGTCTGACCCACGTCGCGAACCAGACGTATAACACAGCGAACGGAACTGGGATGGATGGAGTAAGTCTGGCACAACGCTATCGGCTTAAAACGAAAGGGGTGCGACTTGCTGACATGAAATACAGTTTTAGCCGCGTACAGGAGCACAGTTGGAGCGGCTCAATGTGTACTCTGGCAAACTGCAGTCGTGGTGTTTGAGCAATGACCCTGTGTGTGCCCGGGGTGATGACATCGATGCGCATGTGTCGTACTTTGACATCTTCTCTCAGGAGGCTGCGGACTGGGTCATGGGCAAGCTGCCGCTGTAACGGGCGATGCGGTGACCATGACTTCACAATAGTTCGGTGTGGATTTGGATACGTGAAAGGCGTTTGTAGACGCAAATCCAGCAGCTCCTTTTCTGGATAGACTCTGGTTGACCACCAAGAAGGCACTGGATCAGAAGCCAGTGTAACGATAGACTCTAAAATCTCACTAATTCAGCGCACATGACCCCTATGACAGCCAAGGCGCTCCTCGCTTCTTTTGACTCAAAAGTCGGCGAGCACCACTCGGCCTGATGCTACATATGTTACGGCCGATGAGCAACGAAGCAACTTTACCGGCCACAAGTCATCGTACACCATACTCTTCATGGTAAGATAGTAACGCTCGGCACAACCCACCACTCGTGGTAAATCTTCTCGGGCTCGGGGACCACTACCTCCACATTCACCCCCTCGCCCTTCTCCCTCATATCCGCAACTTTCTTCAGCGCAATGACGGCTAGTCCCGCCTGAATGACGCTCTTGAAGCCATTCTTCGTGGTAGCCAGCCATCGCGTGTGGCACTGTGCTGTGAATGCCTCCTTCTCGCCAAATTTGGTCAGAACTTCGTAGCCTCTCTTTGCCCCAGCGACCGCTGACTCTGCCGCTTTGAGAAGGTCTGCAGTAGACTTCTCGGGCTGTTGTGTTGAGCGCGAGAACTCGGAGTAGGAGGGTAATTCTGGTAGCTCGATGGGAGAGAACGGCCGCATACGTATCTCGTAGCGCAGCTCGTCCGTGGAGTACGGTCGTGATACTGGTGCGATGAGCCTCAGCCGGTCGTATATAACAGTGTATATCGACGACAAGGCATCAGCAAGCTCCCAGGTGATTGCTGCGTCGAGAAGCATCGCGCGCGCGAAGGAGAGGGATCGGCTCATGATGACTTCTTGGTGGGAGGTGAAGGTGGCAGGCGTTGACCGCAAGTCGTTCAATGTACGGACCGCGAATGCTTTGATTCGCTCAACATGACCGGCTCGGATGCGAGCTAAGTAGCTCAGATACCAGTACATGCCCGCCAGCTCATCAGGCTGGTAGACCTCGAGCTCGAAGCCAAGCTGTACGATCCATTCCATTAGTCTTAGCTTGTAGAGATAAGCCCAGGAAGATAGCGGAAGCGAATAAGCCTGGCTGGCATTGCCGCCGAGAGACGGCTGATACACTATAGGCTTCTCTTCGAGAGCAACTTGCAGGAGCTGATCGACCTCTTCAGCATCTGCTTGGACGGCCTCCCAGTCCTGGATTGCGTGGCAGAGTGTGCGCCGAACTCGGCAGCGGTTCTGACAGAATGCTCGGAATACATCAAGGTACGACTGTGCAGCTCTTTGTCGAAATACTTCCATCTGATGCGCAATGGCGAATCTGGGGTCGTTTATCACCTCAATTTTGTCATTGGCAGGGTCGAGTAGTCGACTGCAAGGCAGCACAGCGATTGACAAATCATCGTCAAAGACCTGGCGGATGCTCAACGAGCCGAGCAGGATCATATCTTTGAAGACGTAGTTTTGTAAAAGGGTTCGAATATAGACCAATGGCTGTGGCTTCTTGGACTGGAAGGACAAGACAAAGTTCTGCGAACGGGTCAGCGCATGTGGCTTTGTGAACGGTAGATGGGCTGCTGCATACCAACATGCTCTGTGAATCAGTATATTTGAGGACGTCCGCAACTTCAATTCCATCCACCGCGAGACGAAGAAAATGCTTATGCGCTTCGCCAAACTCCAGCTTGACGATAGGACGGGGCGGCATGGTGCTGGCCAGCCGCCGCTGCAGCTTTACACTGAAACATTCCTCAACGGGAGTGCCTAGATCATGCGTTTCTTGTAGTCGACCCAATATTGCTTTCATCTGTATCCACGGCGTCTTCAGCGATTCGGGGTTACTCCTGAGCTCTGAAAGCTCGATGGCGCGAAGAAAGGCGTATCTGAATTCCAGTCTAAAGTCCAATGCTTCAGCTAATTTCGGGGCCAGGTGGTTCTTCAACTCGTTGACGAGTTGCCGAGCTTCCTGAATCCTATCACGGACGTCCTCTATCGAGATGTTGTCGAGGAGTGATCGGTGGTAGGTATTAGTAACAAAGTCCTCTTCCTATCAAGGCTTAGCCAGCGGGCACGGGTTTGTCGTGAGTAGGACAGCTCACCTCATAGTAGTGTTCAAACTTAATACGCTCGTTGACGTACCAGCAGGCTTTGAGCAAGCCGAGACAGTACGCCCTCAGCACGTTGAGCATCGGATCGCTATGGCAAAAGTCATCTTTGAGGCGAGTGAAATGTGCGTCCTCGATCCTATGAGGGGGAGGCATGACGATTGCCTCCAGGTAGAGGCTGGTAAAGAGGGTTTGGGACAGTGGATAACCGAGGTGCCAGGCCATCTGCAGCAAGAATTAGCAATCAGTACGAGTGGGCTGATCGGACGGGTACGCACCTCATGAGATAGTAATTGATCGATGATGCCGAGGACTTCCTCAGGCAGAAGCGGTCGATTCACATCGTAGTCCTCGTCCAGAGATTCTCCGGGACCTAGACAGCCGCTGTCCATCTTCGGATCCATGATCTACGGGCGTCAGCGCTGTGTGGCCTTGAAGCTCCAGCCGGAAATTTAGGCACATACCTCCAAGCCCCCCACGGCCTCGAAGAGTGTGAAATAGCCATCCTTTACGAGCTCGCCGGGATCAAGAGCTGCAAAGCTGTCAGTCCCACAGTCGTAGCATCTTGTTATCATGAGCCACATAAAGGAGGGGGGGGGGATCCTCACTCTTGGCAGCTGCGATGAACTGCTCAGTAATGTCGGTGGTAACGACACTTTCACTGGTGATTTTGGGCGGAGGAGGAGCCTCGCTATCCATGTCGTAGGGGTCTTGGTTGAGGTTAAGGCCATTGAAGCCTGAGTTGAGTCAGACATAGACATAGACGTAGGCATGAGCGGTGTGGCATCGCGAGGTGCAAGCTGCGAGGCGTGATGGTTTCCCACTTACCCTCAATCATGCGCGTGCTTCCGCCGAAGCTATCGAAGGCTCCGCTTGAAAAACCCTCCATCTGACATGTCGTTGGAAGGATGAGTAGTCAATGAATGCTGGTTTGGTTGTGACGTTGTGCACGCGTGGGGTGAGAAGAGAAGTAAGGCCTGTAATGGCCCGTAGCGCCAGCCGGGTAGAGATTTGCCAAACCCCCCGTAGTTCCACCACAATGCATTAAACAACACTGTACGCGACTGGCGACTGCAATTGGCAGATTTGCTATGGTTCATGTACGGAGCAAGACATCAACTGATAACAACGTCTCATGTTGCCAGCGCAGTTGCCGCGTTGGCAGAGCTTATTATGGGTGCGAGGTGTCGCCCCATGCTGCCAATCTACGCTACGGCATCACACTATGGCTATTAGACCTGCACGTCCCATGGAGCATCGTGGTGTGCTTTGACGGTGTATCAATTGAACAGTGTCTTCTAAACAGGCCACGTCGTAGTTGTAGTCGAAGAACCTCAGACTGACCATTCACCCGATGCTCAAGCCTTCTGCCTGTCAAGACTTCCACCTGCAACCATCCCGCAATGCTCCCCCGTCTATTCTTTCCGCTCGCTCCATGCCACTTATGTCGATGATCCAGCCGCCTCAACTGCAGCAGCGGCGTTGACTGCCTCCAAATTCTTGACCTCACCCTGCTTGCCGTTCTGTCCCGCGTGTTCTCGTCAGCGGCCCTTTCTACTGGTCGTAATTCGGATCCGCAACTCACCTCCCACTTCGCGACACGCAGATCCATCTCTCCTCGGCGCTCGGCAACAAGTCTCTTGTCGTCCTTCAAGCTTCGGCGCACGACGCGGCCGGCGACGGCGAGGTAGCGGTTGTAGCTGTGAAGCGCGATTTCGATCGTCAGTCCAAGGTCTTCCCGGAGGGGCGCGGCTCCTGCCGGTTCGCATTGTCGTGAGATGTGTCGTAATTGGGTCAGTTGGAACTCACGTAAGGCCTGCGGCTTTCCACGCGAACGTCATCTTGGTTGTTTGGGTGGAGGGTAAAGTGTGGGTGGCGGAGTCGTTGCGAGTTCGCAGTGTCGCAGCTTTGGCAAGATGCTCGCATTAGCCTCAAAGAACATTAAACCGACCGTTCGGAATTGCCCGTCTTGGAATCTTACCGTCACGTGGACACCGTTTTGCTCCGTTTGGCCACGTCCCACCCGTATTCCCCGCGAACAGCTGCGTCATCGACCGTATCTGAGGTACGTTTCGTTCACATTTTCTACCAACCTTCAAAGTTAGAATAACGCCGCCTCCACTTTTCAGTACATCGCCTCTAACCCCGCCGTCAACTTACGTCCTCCAGGCTCACGGTCACAAAGCCTGGACACGCCTCCCAACATCTTCGCATAGCGGCCCTTTCATTTTCTCGCAATCCGAAGCACAAACCGCCACCATGCCTCCCAAGAAGGCCGACAAGGGGCCCGCCAAAAAGGTGGACTCCAAAAAGGCCGTCGAGGACAAAACCTTTGGAATGAAGAACAAGAAGGGAGGCGCCGCGCAAAAATCTATCAAACAGATGCAGGCGCAGGCAAAGAGCGGAGGCACACCTGAGGAGAAGAAGAAGATCGCCGAGAAAGCCCAGCGCGAGAGGGACAAGCTGGCCGCCGAGGCGGCGAAGCGCGAGCTCGATGAAATGGTCAACAAGCCCGCCCAGACCCAGAAAGTGCCGTTTGGCGTCGACCCCAAGACTGTTCTCTGTATCTGGCACAAGAAGGGAAACTGCGAGAAGGGCAAGAAGTGCAAGTTTTCTCACGACTTGGAGCTTGACAGAAAGACCGACAAAAAGAGCTTGTACACGGACACAAGGGCGGAAGAGGAAGAGAAGAAGAAGGCCGAGACATCGGAGAATTGGGATGTGGAGAAGTTGCAGTCTGTCGTGCTGTCGAAGAAGGGCAACCAGCAGACCACCACGGACAAGGTCTGCAAGCACTTTATTCAAGCTATTGAGGAGGGCAGATACGGATGGTTCTGGATTTGTCCCAACGGAGGTGACAAGTGCAAGTACAAGCATGCTCTACCACCAGGGTTCGTTTTGCCCCCATTTCGGTCAATGCAAATTCTCCCACTGACATTCTTGCTACAGCTTCGTCCTCAAGACCAAGGAGCAACGAGCGGCGGAGAAGGCTTTGATGGATAAGTCCCCATTGAAGACCCTGACACTCGAAGACTTCTTGGAATCCGAAAGGCATAAGCTTACGGGCAAACTGACGCCTGTAACACCCGAATCCTTTGCCGCATGGAAGAAGGCGAGACTCGATAAGAAGGCCGCGGAAGAGCAGGTTAGTGATCCCACTTTAGGCTGTTGCTGCGCGTGGCTTTGGATACTACGAATGTTGGGTACTAACTTGGTTTCTTTCAGGCACGCAACGCCAAGGAAGCAACAGGTCGTGCTATGTTCGAGAGTGGCAAGTGGAAACAAGACAGCGACGACGAGTCCGAGTCCGAGTCAGACGACGACGAACAAGACGACAATGCCGTCGCGTGGAACCTGGAGAAACTCCGGGAGGAGACGGAAGCATTACGAGCGAAGACCGAGGAGGAGCGGCTGGCAAACCCCACGTCGAATGGTGATGACCCTGAAGATGAAGAGGGAGAGCCGTCCGAAGATGCTGCGGATGTTGAGGAGACCGGGACTGAACCGACAAATGGCCACAGCGGGACAGATGTCAACAGGACGGAGGAGACGATCGAGCCAGTCCCAGCCGCGACGTGAAGGGGGACGCATTTTGCAAATCAAAAAAATCATTGAGAGACGGTCAGGTAGACTCGACTCTGCTCCAGCGGACAACATTTGCGTCGCACCTCTCGACAATCCCCAGGTGCAGATCGAATGGATACCGAGTGCGGGCTGGTCCGCAGAGCGGTCGTTCTGATACGTCGGAAGAGAACACCTTTTCTTCAACTATGTTCATGGCTAACCTATTGAATGGAGACTCATATATAAGTTCCAGCGCAATCAGCAGCACCAAGGGCGTCATTCGCGAAGTGCATTCAAGAACCTCTTGCACTTTTGGGACAACATCATCCTGCTTAATTCATAAGATTCAAGGCGTGATTACGCTGTGGCGTCTGTCGCAAGCCACCCAACTTCTGCTGGTGCTCAACGTGTCGCAACAACCTCCGCTCCCGCAACTTCCATGGTGGCAGATCACTCTCACGGATATGTAGTATTCGTGGCTTGTCAGTTTTCTTCCGATCGAACATCGCAATCTCTCAGCCGAGCTGCTCGCATCACCTTCGCAGACGACAGACTGCATTATGCTACGGCCTGCGATCAGCGACCACGAAGCCTCACAGGTGGTTATGCCGCAGGTATCTGACTATGACGAGATACACAGAGACTTTCTGTAAAAAGAACTTATCTATTCGATCAAAGCCTCGCACATGTGGCTATCTACGTCGCTAGAAATGACCGAAGTGTGAAGCAAGACCAAACGCCTGAGCAGCGGCAAGATCAAAAACCAAAGACACCCACCCACTTTACGGCCCGAGTCGACCTACGCTCTGGCTGCTGGATGCCCTGGCAAACTTAGTTGCCCTCGCTACAGTTGGAGATGATGGTGTTGCGACAATCCTAGTCGCCAACGCCAAAGCAAAGCGAGTTTGCGAGTCTCTCAACCACCATCATGCTAATCACATACTGCCAGCCACAGGAGCTCTAAATCGTCAAGCTCGATCAACTCAAAATCTTTAGACCAAGTACCAACAAGTCCCGTCATCGTCCCTGTCGACTGCCATGCCATCGACAAAACCACTTAGATCCTTCCGCCCACACCCTCTTCACCAAGGCTCAGGGTAGCGGGACATTTACCTTCACAATTACTTGCTACGAAGATCAGAACAGCTTGGCCGTTAGCGCGTCTTCTCCGACTCACCGCCGGGCTATATAAGGCTTGCAAGTGTACAACATTCAGGGCCGTGAAAATTGTTTGAGCGCGGGATTTGTGGCGAACCTTTCGCAGCAGGTGAAGCAACACTGGGCAAGTTGTTTCTTGAAGACCCCCACGGGTATGACCAGCGTGAAAGAGGATCAGTCTTATGCTAGTTCGGCGACGGAGTGACTGGTCGAGAGAGGCTGGCGGGTCGAGCGCACATTCACGATACCCTGCTCCAGAATAGCACCGCCAGACTACTCCTCCTCGTACAGATTGACACCACAGCCAGATTTCACGCATAGTAAGGCCGTCTGTACGAGATAAGCATGGTGTTCCTCAGCAATTGTACACATTAATCGATGGTACATCATCAGACCCCGGCGCACAATCTCCAAGATCATGAGTCCAATCACACGACAAGATACACCAAGAACACCGCCCAAGCTGCTGCCACTATCCCAACAAGCAGCGCGAACGTCACGGCCGTGAACCACGGCTTCACCTCCCTCTTGGTCAGAGGATCAGTGGCTGGGTCTACTATTGTAGCCTCTCTGGCCTGGCGCTGCTTGCGCGTCATGGTCATGCCCTTACCGAGCCATTTATAGTCGATTAAGATGTACGAGATTCCCAGTAGGAAGGCCCATGCCTTGATGGCAATAGCCACGGTCAAAACTCGCGAGTAGCCGTTGCCCTCGGTGCCGTCTTGCAGCACGCCGAAAACGACGTCCATCTGCGAGAGAAGAAGTCGGTCAGTGACCAGAACCGGCGAACTCGCCACAAAAGAAAGCCAGAAAGCATGACTGAGACTTACAATGGTTGACCCTGAGTTGTTAAACGCACGCCACAGCCCAAATGCCGTTCCCAGCTTAGCCTGGTCAGCCACCAACAACGGTATGCAAATCTGCAACGGCATAGAATTGATCACCCCTGCCAGCGACGAGAACACCAGCGCCACTAGCGGATGCACCGTCGACCACCCCAGCAGCGCACACGCAATAATCCACAGAATCGGCGCCGCAGCCACGAAGTGAAACCGGTGACCAAATGCGTCAATGAACAGCCCCACAAGCGGACTCAGCAGAATCGGCAAGATCTTCTGCGCCGTCGATAAATACCCTGCCACAGCCTCGGTGTACCCACGCATGAAAATAATATCCGCCGAGTTGACACTGAACCCGCCGGCGGCGCCACTCTGCAGCAGCTGCGTCGCGGGCAACATCAGGTATGCCCAGGGGAGGGTCAGCAGCACGCGCCACGAGAAGACTTTGCGGACGGCGAGTTTCTCGGATGTGATGGCGCGGTCGCGCTCCGAGGTTAGGCGGAAGCGCGCGGGCACGGCGGTGCGCTCGAACAGCACGTAAACGATGTTGACGAGGAAGGAGAAGAGGCAGAGGATAGCGGGGATCCAGAACGACCACCCGTACCAGCCTGTGCCGTCACGGATGGGGATGGCGACCATGCCGGCTACGAGGCTGACGGTATTGGAGACGGCGTTTTCGAGGCCGAAGGGGAAGGCGAGGCCGGCGGCGCCGAACCAGTGGTAAAAGAACTGTTGATTGGGTGTCAGCGATATGCAGTTGGACAGGAAGGGTACCTTTTGGAAGACTGACCTTTTGTTGGGCAGAGTCGAGCACAGCAATACCGAAGCCCATCAGGATGTGCCCACCAACCAACATCCTCCACAGTCCAAAGTTCGTCGCCAGCGCAGCAATGATGCTACCCACGACGATGATGGACGTACAGCACAGCGTGATGATATTGGGGCCCCACCAGTCGAGCAACATACCACCCACAATAGGGAAGACGGTGTTGACAAATGCATCGGCGCTGCTGATGACTCCAAACTGCGTGTTGGTGACGTCCAGCTCCTCACGCAGAGTGTTCTTCAATGGCGACAGACTGGACTGCGTCCACGTCTGCCCGATGGGCAAGGCGACAATGCATGCGAATGCGATAGCGCGATACTTCCATGGAATCGGCTCTGAAATATGGTTGACGTCCGTCTCGCCATCTTGGCTCTCGTGGGGGAGTGAGCCGGAGTCCAGATCGCTCTCGGGCTTGGAGCGTACCACAATAACCGCGTCGTCGCCGGAGGGCGTTGCCTTTTCGGAAGCCATTGCGTCTGTGTGTTGTCCGTGGCATCCCCCCGGCTATGATCCATCATCAGACGGGCGAGTCTGGTGCTTTTATACGCGGTCCCCCATCACCGCAATCCGAGCATAAAATGAAGGCTAATGCGTTTTCGAAAAATCTCGGCTCGCCTGGGCGCGCGCCCAGCTTCCATGATCCATCTTATCTGATGATCTGATTGTCACCTTCAGTGAGCATGGTATCCACTGCCCCGCTTGAGGCGTTCGTCCGGTAGCCATGCAAGCTTCCGGATGGATCTGTCAGTCTCAATGGTCGAGTCACGATCCATGCGGCGTCGAAGGAGCGCGAGAGTGTCCCCTTTTCACGGAACCAGACTTTGTGAAAGACTCAGTATTTTTGTCACTGTTTGTAGCTGCTCGTATCCTGTTGACACACTGTGTCATCATCAATATGACAAACGGCCCGAGCCCACGATCTTGGCCACTTGGCAATGGCTCTAACCAGGCCGACAGCGGGAAGCAGCGATGCCATATCCAGAAAGCCAGCTTCCAGCCGCACAACAGCTTCCCCTTTCAGTCTCCGGTGAGGTTTTATCAACAGGGGATCGGCGACGGAGGGGCTTTCGCTCAAATACTCGTACGGGGCTCGCGCTCCAAAGTTGGGGCAAATCCGTGCTTTGTTGTTCTGACATTGCTGCCCGCTTTTCCCGCGGACTCCAAGCCTTCAGTTAGGGTCCGACGCGAGAAAAAATTAGTCCTTGGCAACGAAGCACTTCCGAGGTCGCGACGTGTGTCGTGAATGTCATGGGTTGGGCTGTTTATGGTGCCGCATGTCGTGGTAGTCGACAGCGTTGAGAAGCAGAGAAGAGGCGCGCCAGCCTTCAAGACGATGGATAGCGCCAGCACAAGGACCTTCTGGTTCTACGTCCCATAGAATTGTGTTGAGGATAAGGCCAGGTGGTTCAAGATGAAGGACAGCAACAGAAGAACAGCTACTGTGTACAAAAACTCAAAAACTCCAAGCGGGTTCAGATCGAGCCGGCAGAAACGGAACCCGGGCCGGGCCGAGAGTTCAGCGAATGCAGCCGACACGTCGTCCGAAACGGACGGCGAAACACGTCTTTTTTGTGCCTGTATTGTTGAGCAGGACATCCAGATTTTGGATCACGCAATGGCCATCTCACACTCTATGGTTGAAGCTCTTACCACTTGAGCTGATCACCAGGCGTTGTGGTTCTTCGGCCACAAGCGCTGCAATACACTCACTGCATAGTTCTCTCGGGATGTCATGCTTGCACGCTGCGATTGGGCACGGGACGAGGAAGATCCCCGCCGAAAATCCCGACTGGATGGGTCAGCTGTTTCCTTCAACACCTTCACATCTGCAGACTCGACAAGCCGCTACTGTGCGTCTTGCAGGCCTCCTTGCAGAGTGAGCCTCGTCCTAGTGCCAACATCTGCGTCTGCCAGTCAGCAGTCCGCCAGCACAGCCTTCCACCCTCGCCGGGTCAGGGTCCTGGCGGGCCGCGGCTCTCAGTCTCGTCACCATTGGCGTCAGCGCTTGTTTGAGGTGTTGAACTTCATTGCGGCTATGAGGACGACTAGGGCCGCATGGGAGCCCTCATTTCTATTTGTCGGCTTCACGCTGGCTGGTGACTATCGTCAGGCACCCTTGAGCTTGATCGCGTTTCGATGCTGCGTTGCTGGGATCGGCTTTGGTTGAAGCCCGCTGTCCGACTATTTGCGGCTTGTGTAGCATGCTGCACTTTGCAAGCAAGAGAAAAGCTGGTGCCTCCGTTCTATTCCTGTTTCTATACTTGGTCTAATTCCCACTTATTTGGAGATCTATCTGTTTGTTGATCTTGTGCTAGAATTTCCCGTGTTGGAGCATGGCCCACCCCCGGATGACCTCCCCTCCAAGACAGGGTGTGAGTGCTGGGCCACATGCACTTCGGCCAACATGGTGGCCAAGAGACAAAGAGCTTGAATCCGTCTAGCATGACTTCTGTCACCTTGCATACAATTTACACTTATCCTCCTTACCGCTTGCGCCAACGACTCGCTTACGCGCCCTTGCGCAAGGCACCGATATTCTTTCAGCCTTTGCTTCCTGTCTTCGTCTCATCTTGGCCGCACCACTCTCAAATCTCCCACCTTGACCTTGAAATGTTTCCCGGACAAACAGACTCGACTTGGTCCAACAAAGGCCGGCTCCCTCATGACCAACACACCAACATACAGTTTGCATCTCACGAATCGTCCCATCTGCTTTGTCATGCTCATCCATTAGGCCCCCTCCAGCTTCGAGTGGCCCGGTCGAGGACAGAAGCCCTCGCTTGCTCACACTCGCCAGCAAGATGACTTCGAGGCCGACCTGATCTCGGCTCGTGGTGTGTTTCCAGCGACTCACGCTCCCTCCTTCCCAAACACACTGAAGCCTCATGCCTCAGCCACCACCTTGCACACGGCCTTCCCCCGAGGCACACCCCGCGAGGATCTGGTTTGCGCTCCCCACACGCCCTTTTCACTCCTCCGCCTTGCCCTCCGATGGAGCCTCGTGGCAGTGTGGGATATTGCATCCCACACACTCCCGCGGTTGCTTAAAGTAAGCCATCCCGTCTTGCATAACCGTTGGGATCACCCCTGGCCTTGGCTGTCTTTTTCTTTCTTCCTCTCTCTTGTTGGACGCATGCAACTGTGACCTGCATACGTAGTTCCTCCCAGTTCGTCACCGGTTCCCTGGCTATTGCCCTAGACCTAGCTATAACCGTCTAGGCTATCCACCTTTGCCCAACTCGAGCTTTGACTCTGCGTCTAAGGCTTGTACCAATGCAATAACTTCCTTTGTTTTACAACGTTAGCTGCTCTCACGACTGCTGCCACGCTTTAGCCTTACAACTTTTGGTCCCCATATCGTGACCACCCTCGAGCAACACAGGACTCCCGTCCGAAACCACAGTCACTTTCGCCGGACAGACTTGAAGAAGCTGCAGCTCAACTCCTCCAAGACAAGACCATCGGAAGCAGCACACAACACACGAACGCTAGTCAGAGCAACACATCATCCATGGCGCGAGACTACTGGGTCGAAGGTCTTTCCACCAGCCGCCCCCGCTTCGTCAAGATTCCTACCACGCCCGGCCTCCACCGCTCCTACACCCACGACGGCAGCAACTCCCAACGCGGCTCGACTCGCAGCGCGCGGGTTGACTTCGCCGACGTAACCCGCAAAGAAGCCAGCACGCTCCGGCGCGCCAATGACGACCTCGAGCGCGAGAACGCCCTCCTCAAAGCAAACTTCCGCGCCACGGACTACGAGCTGCGCAAGTGCCGCACCACACTGGAGTACGAGCGTGAGAATGGCGGGCATCACCATCACCATCACCACAGGGAGCGGGAGGACGCACTACGCAAGCTGAAGCACCAAAATTCCAAGTTGAGGAGTGATAACGAGGCGTTGCTGCTACGGGTGAGAAGGCTTGAGGCCGGCGGGGCAGTGGGAAGCGCGACGAGAAGGTTGACGGAGGAGGTGAGGAAGTGGAAGGCACAGTGTGCGAGTATGGATGATGAGGCGGAAAGGCTGTACCATAAGATTGACGCGGTTGTCAGGCGGAATAAGAGGCTTGAGACGGCGGCGGAGAGTGCGGCTAGGCAGACGAGGGAGCTGCAGCGGGATGTGGAGTACTACAGGGCGATCTTGAGGAGGCATGGTTTTGCTACGCGGTGATGGGAGGACCGGGATGCCGCGTGGGTCTTTTTGCACTTTTTGGCCTTGAGAACACTACGGTGGGGCTGCACATTCTGGAAATCTGTCGAGACGAAGAAGTTTCGCCTGAAAGAAAGACCGATGTGTTGACTTGGCGACTTTGGTATGCTTGGCTACTTTCTAGTCCTTCTCGATGCACGAAGCTAATGTCCAAAGCAGCGTTTACTGGCCGATGTGTGCTAACTGTCACTCGACTACTCTTCTGTCTCTCATCCTGAAGACCAAACCACGAACACAAGTCTGTCGGACCTTGGCACAAGATGCTGAACAAATTTCTGGAGTTTACTTTTAGCTGCTTTTGTTTAGATACCACCATGATACCCCTTGCTCTAGGCGACCAGCTGCAACAACCTCCGTTATAGGCTCCGTACATCCTGAGCTATACTTGCTACTGTGTCAGCGCAGAGGACTGTTCGCGTTGTGCTATAGCCGCTTAAATTTATATAGATTCAAAGCTCATCAACACCTCATTTGTACATGATGTGAGTAGCAAGAGTAACACACGAACGTCAACCTGGAGCGAGGTTGTGAGACTGTCAACCATCAAGTTGAGGCAAAGCAATTTTCGAGGCCGGGCCAGCCCATGGAACAGTCTGAAGGGGATGCACAGCAAAGCTTTCAATCCACGATAACACGAGCGCCCTGAATTATGGTCTTACAGTAGACAAAAATCATGCAGCGGTAAAGCGGTCAAGAACAAGCTAAAAAGTGAAGTGGTTGCATCCATCACCAGCCACACACCCTCTCGGCTGCACATGACGGGACGTCACCCCCCCCCCTCCCCCACCCCACGAGACCTGAGACGGGCGCAGCTATCACAACTGAATCAGTCTACGACGTCACAGGACATGATAAAAACGCAAGCAAGCCAACGAAAGTGCTCACTCACTGCCCCAGGCGTTGGTCCCATTTTCAAAAATCAAACAAGACTGGTTGCCTGTTTTATCTGCGATACAACAACCTTGGAAGCCAGCTTGTTTGCTCGTCCACAAACTGACCGAAACTTCGGACGATGAAAATTGTTCGCCCGACTGTCGTGAGCTCAGCGCTCGAACTTGTTCGCTCAGTGAACAGCTTCGCTTCAAGCCATGAGAGTATTGGGATGAAAAGTGATGGAAACGAATCGTCTGCTTCAGGCGTTCAAGATGTGTTCTGTCCTACATACAGAAGGCTGTGTATTATATTGAATATGTCCTCATCATTCAGGTCTGGCCGGAGACACATACTGAAACAAGTTTTCTTGAATTTCCGGAAGAGCCGTAATCGTTGACTCCCGAGGTCAGACGCAATACTGCAGGGCTCGGGGTGCGTAGGCGAGAATAGGAAGGCTCGAGGTGTATTGTTAATATCTGGGTAGTATACTGTGGTATAAAGCAGTTCAATATATTCGATAGCTGTGGCCCGCGGTTTCGACGCTGGTCGTCGCCTACCCAGGCCGGTCCAGCCCAACCCAAGTTCTGTGGATGGTGAGACATGAGGTTCAGCACAAATTTCCAGCAAACGAAGCCATGGTTGACCCGGGAGACAGATATCTTATACCAGGATAATCTCAGCACAGCTTTCATTGCTCCATGCCTCACCGAACATAATCCCATGGACATAAGCTTCACCAACAAGTCGCCTGCCAGCATTCATGGATCGCAAGATGTACGGTGTCCTGCCACCTTGTAGCAACGCAACCTCGTCTCCGATCTGCGTCTCAGCCGGCAACAGGCACAAATACCCTTTGTTACTCCTCGCCAGTCTTCGCTCGAGAACATGGACACACTCCACTGAAGTATCTGCCCATGACATACGCTTCATTTTTCTCATAGCAGGTCCCATCCCTCTATAGAATCTTTCCATATTTTGCTCCGTGGCCTCGAACTCGAAAGATGCTCCAGGTGGTAAAGAGTCTATTAAGAACTCAATATCCTTCATCTTATACATCCAGCTCCTAGCCTCCTCCGAGCACTCGGCAGGCGTCTTCAAATCGGCCCATAGAGTCCGCGCGAAGACTGTAAAGTTATCTTCACCCGTTGGGTACTCGTAGCTCTTGATGCCGACTTTCGCCAGGGTCTTCCAGACACTTCGCGCACGGCGAGTCGCCTTTGACGTACCATTGTAGTAGGCCGTCGGCTCACAGTCGTACTTCGCGAGCGCTTTCCACTGCTTCATCACCGTCGGAACGGAGCCGAACATGTTGAAGACCGATTTGAGATACGCCACTGCGGCGACTTCCGTGGCCATATTGTCTGGGTTCAGCAGGTCCAAGTCCGACTCACCAACGTGCATAACGTCTGCTAGCTGCGTGATTGTGTCAAATACACAGCCACGAATACGCAGCTTGTCTGTGCCTAAGAGCGAGACAGTTGCAGTACTAGATCCGCTGGCGGAAAACACCCGCAGTGGAACGGTCGTGCCGCTATTAGTGGACAACCAGTTGTGGTTTCCGGCAAGAGGGTACTGCATGCGCTCGCTGTCGCTCCAATCCGGCACCCACGAAGGTGTATGCTCGGCTGCCGTACCGTGCCCTGGTGGTATCGCAAAGAGATCGAGATGCGAAAATCTGTTGTTGGTAAGCAACGCTTGGGCGACCTGGGTGTAGATTTCAGGCAAGCCTTGCTGGTAGTCTACCGACAACACCTCTGTTTTTGAGTCCGACTGCGCAATGCCCAGTAAGGCGAAAACCTTATCTCGCGGATCCGTGGCGAGGTATGATCGATATACGCGCAGTAAATGGAGGAGATCCAGATCAGATTTCGCATCCTTTGTGAACGATGCTACTGTTGGGCGAAGGGTGTGTTGCAGTCTGTCACGGGTTTCGCTCATGAGGAGAATGTTTCGATAGTGCGCTGGCCCCAACAAAGCGTGTCTGTTCAGCCTCGTTGTGATCAAGAAGCCGTAGTAAAATGACCACCAGTCTATAGTTGACGAGCCGCATTGGACGGAGATCGCTTCGGACACGCCTGCCTCCTGCACAATCCAGATCCTGCGGAACCACGCTCTGCGAACTAGGCATTGCAATGCTTTAACTTCGTCCATGGTTGGTGGTTCCTTGGAGGTGAGTTCATGCTTGTCCGTCAGGATATCAAGTACCAGACGTTCATGAAAGCGTGTCATGGTTGTAGGACGGCACGAGTCCGAAGCCGCGCCCTGGTCCTGCTCAGGATTCTCTGCCTGGGTCTGAGCAGCTTCATCGTCGCCACTTATCTTAAAGTCTCCCGCACTCATGTTGGCATCTGCGGGCCCGGCGATGGTTTCGACTTCCATATTTTGAAGGGACTCAGCTGGCCGGCTCTCCTCTTCAAGTTCCTGCATCGCCTCTGCGTAACCCTCGTACACGATTTCTTTATACAGCCCAGTATATTCTTCACCACGAGCCACTTGCTGAATGGCTTCGCGGATAGTGTCTTTCAAAGTTCCGTCAAGTAGCATTCGCGCCAGGCTCTGTGCCACCTCGTCCACTTCGTCTCCGGTACCAGGATCAGCTAAGATTTGGGACATGGTCTCACGAGCCGCTTCTGTGGCTGCTGCGTCGTCCCCTTTAGCATAAAGAGTCTTTACAGCATCGTAATCAGCTTTGTAACCAGCTCCGAAGGCGGCATGATTCAAATCCAGCGTCCTGGCAAAATCCGCCGTGCTTTGCTGGGAACCATCTTCAAGCTGTTTGCGGTAAAGCTGCTTGACATCAGTGTTAAAGGTCTCCTTCACCAAATCGTTTCCATGCGTGGCTAACATGCGCGTGCACAGATCGAATGCTAGCCGACTGCCACCTCCTTCTTCACCCAGCCAGACGATCGTGTTCGTAGCTTTCAGATAGATGTTCCGCATCAACCCGACTTGGTAGGACTTCTCCATATTGTCCTGCTGATTGATACAGATGCCATCTATCCATAACGTTCGCACCTGGTGTGCATAACGGAGGCGAAACAGGGCGAGCTTGAGATTCTCCGTGACGGACAGACGTGTTCCGTCAACACATATGCTGTATTTCGGCTCTGGTGGGCCCCAGCAGTAGGACAGAGCCTCGAATGATGGCGAAGAAGCTAGCTGCGCCGTTTGTAGGTCACCTGAAATAGGTGTTTGTTGTGTTCCTGGGTGGAGGTGCAGGAGTCTTATTCTTGGTTGTCCTTCGACGTCTGCCGCTCGAAGAGACTCTGGGTAGTTCAGCAGGTCCGTAACTGGAATTTCGGTCGCTAGACGTTCCACAAGTACGTCTGGCCGTAACTCATGGTCTTCAGCCTGGAGCTCGTGGTCCGACATCGTGGCCTGTGTCAAGCAAGTGATTTTCTTGAAAAGAAGAAAGAATCAAGAAATAAAAAAAAATAGCCAGGCATCACTGGATTGCTTCTGAGCTGAGGGTGATTCGAATATCGTAGCGCTTATGCCAAGCTCAGCCGCACACCAGTCAGCTAACTAGAGAGTGTAAAGTATATGCAGTACCGCGCCCACCTGCACAAGTGGTCAGTAGGTCCACTAATGTGGCTGAAGTTTGTAAGTTGGCGAAAGAGTCAGGACCACGGATTTGGAAACGGGATAGTTTCCCAGCATCACCTCTGTGATGACCACCTCCCTTAGGATAACCTGTGCGGCCAAGCGAAGTCACGCTGTTCAGAAGCGGTAATAAGTGGGGCTCTCACCGATTCTCAAAGTCCATACCAAGCGCCACCAACTCTATCAAGCCCGTTCTTCCCCAATGTATTCCTGGTAAAAGCACGAGACCACCTAAGATGAGCTTCATAAACTTTTGTTGAGCCCTGAAAATTGAAACCTCACAAGCTTTCCAGCCAATAAGTGCTCGCTCGTCTTGTAAGGCTCATGACAGGCGCCCGCTTGATTTGGCTGATCCCATTGGGCAGACTGGTGGGTGAGTCGTATGCCCTCTTCACGATTTCCATCACCTACGTTATTTTTTGATAACCGAGGGTGATTGGTCACACTCTGGACACTGGACAGACAGTCTTCTCGTTTGCTTTTGAGTCCTTTCCCTTGCCCGATGCGACATTCTTCACCCCACAATCAGGCGATGCGCAATCCTATCTATTTGCTGATGCCACAACAGCTGCAAAATTCATTTGTGCTTGTAACAAGCAACAGTGGCTGCGGTTGCAATAATTTGCCTACTTAAGTAACAGCGATGTGGCTGATGGTCCCACTCTTGGAGCACTATTTGTTTCAGAAATCTGTAATATATGGTGGAATGACAATACCCCCTTCTATCGTTCGATCAAATCGACCAACGAAGCGCGCAACGCATCCGGCAGGGTCACGGATTAGAGAGACCGTTGTCTTGAACTATCATGGAACACTCACAGACCGCTTTGAGAGCAGGAATGGTGAACAAATATTTTCTCGCCGTATGTGACAGGTTTTCAAGAGTGGGCGCCTGTGGAAAGTCGTGGAACTTCGTACTGCAGCGGCTTAAGTTCAAGATCTGGAAGAGCTCACTGTCGCGAACCTTGGAAGTCTGCGGACACATGAGCCATCCACGGCTGAGAGACTCACCTTCTATGCTTGCAGGTAAAGGCAACCTCATCGCGCCACCTGGCAGTGCTCTGTGCTTGAGATGAAGCTGGCGCTGTTAGCGGGGATCCCCTTCGAGCTCACAAAGGCACGCCACAGACTGCAGCTCTATTTCTTCTTTCTTGTCTTCTCTCTCATCTGGCACACGAGAATTTCGACAGCGCGAAGATTTATTCGCGGTTGGAATCAACTCGCAGACATTCGTCAAACATAAATCCTCTTGTTATATCAAGACGGTAACTTCATTCGCTACCGGTGAACGAAGCCCGATGGAGGAAATTTCAATAGGCGCACGCCCTTGCACGAGCTGACAAGAGCGCTATAATTATACCCAGATATTCTCCCCATAGCCTAAGCGAGAAATTATCTCAAAGAAGTCGCATGTTCAGCTCCGTGACTTCATCACTATCATCTCCTGCAGCTCAAAGTCGAACACGCCTCACGCGCGCATCTACTTTGTCTCCATTTATCCGTGTTGCACACTCCACTCCATCCATAGCAATCTACTAACGTGCCAGGTGGCGACGCCTGCAGTACCATCTAGGTCAACTTAGACCCAGCGGCAATCTCGCGTCCAGCAGTACGCAAACACAAATAGCCTGCCACGGAGGTTTCCGCCCCCCGCCCCCGGGCGTCAACGGGCGTCAAGAGTGCCCCTTGTACACAGACGTAACCCCGTCGATTACCGAGTCCGACGACGACGACGACGACGACAGTCTGGAGGGAGACAACGAGGATGAGGTCATGTGACGCTGCCGGCGCCGATGAGAACCAGAACAGTACCGCCGATGATCATCGTGCCCACCTCTCCTGACACTAAGATCATTAACGACGATCTCGATATGCGCAAGAGGGGACGCGGTGCCAATGAGTAGAAGCAGGAGCAGGACCAGGTCAGTGAGAACGGCGATGCCGCCGACGCTAACCTCAACACTGGAAGGTACTCTCCGATATTTGAGCGCATCTTGGCCAATATGACCGAGAATATTCTTACTCGGCCGGAGACCATCATCCGTCCTGCTCGTAGTCGTGGCTCTCCCGGTGGCGTAGGAGTTTGGCTTTCCTCGCATTGGCATCGACTTCAACAACGATCATGGCTTTCGATCCGCCACAAGAGGATGCATGGCCCTGCTCTCCCGTCCCGGCCGCAAAACCCTGAAGGACAGCTAACTCACCAAAGCTACGAGACTTGGCAAACTTGCCAAACGTGGCATCCCTGTGGATGGCGGTTCTCAGGGTCAGACTCAGGAGCAGCAGAGACAGGCTCAGCAGGAGCAGGAAGAGGCCATCGCCGACGATGACGTCCTTGTCAAGTTAAAGTCGACTCAGCAGCGTTCTCAAGGTGAATTCACTTCCAACAGTGTGTACACTCACGTGATACCGTCACTCATCACCGAGACTCACCATGACCTGGCCCATGCCACCACCTGTCGCAGATAGCTACAGGATACTCACAAGTCCACCTTTGTAGATTATTGAAGGAGGATCCCCTAGGTTGACTTCAGCTGTGAGTATGAATGGCTTTCGGGATAGAAATCAGGTGTTTGTGAAATCCTCCGATGAGGGCTTCTTCAACGAGGACATACCAATTAGTGCAACTAAAATCGAGGAAATCAGAAAAAGCGCATGCCCTTGCACGAGCTGGCAAGAGCACTGCCGTATATACCTGAATACTTTCTCCACAACTCAAGCTATCTTCTGGTACTGCTTTTAGCATCGCCGTAGGATATTTATTTTCGGGATATCCTCCTCCTCTGGGACAACCAATTAATTCTGCAGGCGACCCGCTTGTTCTTCTATCAAGACTTCCTAGTAGTATGTCACTACCCACAGTCAACAAAATCAAGCGGCACAAGTCAACCTCCTCCTGTCCTCCTGTCCCCTTGTCCTCTCCTCCTGACAGCTTACTTTTTGTGATACCAATCGGCACAAAGACCTCTTCATCAAACACTCCTTCATCATCCTTGTGAAGTTGTTGCTTTACTCGTCCTCATCCTCCAGGTGCTCATCATAGTCCTCGTCTTCATCGTCAATAACCTGCGCCTTGCGCTTGCGGTCATCCGTATACGTCTTTAATTTGACCACTCGCTCGTTGAGAGACACGGGCAACAGTCCTCCATTGCTCTATATGGTGACAGTCCTGTGGTCACGTTCAGCATCAAGGTTGATGTTGAAGCACTCATCGTAATCGAGCATGGCTTGCAGCCCCAGATCGTGGAAGATCTTCGTTGCCTGAGTGCTTAGCTTGAAAAAAGAAGAAGTTGAGAGTCGCCTCGAGGTCAATCAGAGAAGGCAACTTGGCGAGATTCTTGCCTTGCGACCATTCTCAAGCCAGCTTCACAATTTCATTGTAGCAGCACTGGTGACTGGCTTGTCTATTGGGATCGTTGGAACGAATCACTCGCTCGATCTTGGCCGTGAACTCGGCGCTGTAGCCTGGTCGGATCCGGTGTACCATAGCTTCGATGCTGTAGGTACACTGGGGATTAGAGAGGTCTCCGCGGCCAAGAGTCACTCCTCAAACTCGCTTGACGCCCGCGCTTGGCTGACGGATACCAGATCAGGAGGGAAGAGAAGCAATCCCTCGGGGAAACGAATTCAGGTCTTAGTGCGCCACACTGGGTCGTCAGGAGAGAGGCTGCCCACGAACTGGGTCAGATCCTCGTCATCGATCGCCTGAATAGCGTTGCCAATGACCGGCTCCATGACTTGCACGCCATTTCCCTCTCTCTTGCGGTTCGGGAGGACCGCTGCGGCGGCAATTGCCGCGAGCTCGGCCTCTGTCTTGTGTTGCAGGTCTAGCAGCTCGCGCAAGACGCATCCAGCGCTCTTGTTCAGCTCCTGGTCAACAAGAACGACGATGGTGGTGATGACACGGTAGTTGACTGCGTCGACTTTGATTCCGCTGTCGTGTAGGGCTTTGAAGACGCGAACGATGGGCTCGAGGAAAGCGTGTTGATAGCCCTGAAGTCTCCAGTCTGGGAAGATGTTCTCCTGCCAGTGGCGACCGAAGCTTTCGATATTCAAGCTATGCCGTTCTAGAATCATAGAGGCGAGTTCACCAACGACGCCGTTCATGTCTTACTCTTGGTGGCTGGTCATTTCGACGATCTGATGAGGTTTGCGATTACCACCACGTTGATAGTGTTGCAGCTCGGGAGATCTTCGGAGTGAATCTGGGAGGAGTTCATGATCAGAAAACGGAGGCATAAAGGTTGAATATCATTAAGGGAAAAGGTCGGGAGGAGGCTCGATTGGAAAAGGTAACGCGGGGCAGCAAAGCGAACAGCAGGTGCAAGTTTCGAGAGAGTCATAAACAATGTGGAAGGTGGAAGGTGCTCAAGCATACCAATAAGGAATCGGATGGGAGCTTAGAAGATGGCGAAGCCAACCCTGGGTCTCAGGATGTCGAGAGAGGGTAGGCTGGTAAAAATAGAAGTACACGCTCAGTTGCTGGGTTCGCGGCGAAGATGCTAGAGTGAGGTGCGTCAACGATCGCTGGGGATTTTGTCGGAATTTGTAATTTTATATGGTCTAATTCACGAGTTTCAGTCGTTCATAATGATGTGGAATCAGTGAGAGACTTACGCGCGCAGCCTTGAGAAGATGGACACGCTTGCTTAAGCAGGCACGGTGTCGGCTCTTGTAAGGTGGAATTCTGGGAGGTGCAGAGATGCAAGAACGAGTGATCATGTGGCCTTGAAAGCCCTTGTCGTCGAATCTGAAAGCTCAGATGATCGTACAGGTCCTGTGGAAGAAGTAGGGAAGGGTTAGGAGAAAGAAAATGGGAGTATGCGCCGTGGATCGTACTGTTGCGTCCCAGGCTCTGCTGACCGTCCAGATCATGTAGAGAAAAGTAGGCTTTGGTGTTTGCACGCAGGTACGTATGACGAGGCGATGTTCTGAGGCCCTCTTCTAATTGAGCTAACCAGTATCGTCAGTGAGAGTTTTGCTCTATCACTTGGCACAAGCACGAAGCTGCTTTGCATGGGACAAATCGCAAACCGGAAAAGCATTGGAGTTCATTACCTGATTCTGCGGAGTATCAGAATCAGTCAACCAGCTAGTTGAGCAGCTTGATGGGTGGGAGGCCCAAAGATTTGGTTTTTGCTTTCTCTCAGACTCCAGGGCCGTGGACACACTCAGGACTCAAAGTGCAAGCCTCCATACACTCTGACATTTGAGCATCATGGGCACCCCACACTTATGGACTGAATAGGTCTCACGATAACAGTGACGGAGTATCATTGTAATCCAGTCTCAGCCATGAAACAAAATTTCTTGTGAACAGGATGAAGAAGCCCATTATGGCTTGAGCAGGGTCAGCGCTGAGCGCTCGAATTATAGAGTCTTCCCCCATTCCGCTTTCACCTCCTGTTAAAGCCATTGACACACTAGCATGCTTACAAGAACCAACTTCCATCCTATCCTCAGCCTATATTATCCAGGACAGGCCGCCCGCTTGAGCCTGACAAAAGCCCTAATCACCAATACCAGTATGATCTCTTCTTCGCCGTTATCTTTTCCGTCTGCTGTGGTGGAATAGCCCCCTAGTATACCTTTTAAGGATGGTAATTCTGCGGCGCTGTTATAATCTGGTCCCGGGCCGGATGCCGTACTGGTCTGACCGCAACAGAAGCTATTGAAGCCTTGACCACTCCAACTTTTGGATTGTAGCCGGGTGTCTGAGATCTCTCCCAAGTCGGCGGTTTCGGCGCGCCGTTGAGATTCTCCCTCCTGACCGCAGTAGGAGGAAGGCGAGGATGCTCAGGATCTGGGTGGGCGAGAAGGGTCATATAAAGCTCCCATTCGGCGCACGACCCATTCTGATAAGCAACCCGTTTGCTGACGGCGAATGTGTCTTCCTCTTCCTGTGCAACGCCTGGTCTTGAGATTTTGAAACTCCAATGATCCATGAGACAGGCTATGCGATATTTGCCATGGTTTCGGAAACTGGCATTGCAACCAGCGATTTCCCGCCTCTGAAAGCCACTAGGATTGATAGGCTCTCGCTGTAACTTTCTGCCAGTCGTTCAAGCAGTCTTAATGTCTCCAGAGTAATCTTTCAAAGCTTTTATTCGCTGAATCATCTCGTTCGACAAGTTCCCTCCTAGCTCGCGGTTGATATATCTGTCTCGTACCTGGTAGGCATAATTTTGTAGGTCGGTTAGCCGTGTGTAACGAGGCGGGGTTGCCCCCACTTTGTATTGGGAGTGCATTTCATGGCATATGATTATCGTAGCTAAGCCGAAACATATCTCCGATGGCTGGTCGATACGCGTTGGCCTTGGACGCTCGAAATGTGCGTCCATCTTGATCAGTAAGCCTCGAAGAGGCATGAGGGCACCCCACTGCTCTCGTTCTTTGCGCTCTTGTGCATTAATATCGAGCTTTCGGAATCGTACATTGAGCTCACTCAAGCCTATATAGGTGGGCCGGGTCAGCACAAGTCTCTTCTAGGTTATACAGGCGATACAGTAAGCACGTGCCATATGAACCATTAAGTTAATTGATAGGTTTCGGCCGACCGCAAGCTCGAACTGCCAATCCACGTATAATGTCTCAGACCATTTCATCTATACTGAGGCATCTTTCTCTTGATATATGCGTAGAGCTTTCCATGGTGTAACAGCGTCGAAGGTCGTTTTGTGGGAAAGCCAATGCTCAGGACCTGATCGACTTCGAAGAAAAGGAACAGAACACCCAAGCAAATAATAAGAAGCTTTTCGCAAACACATACCTTATGCGATAAGTTGTAAGAATATTGTCAGTGGACACAAGCAAGTGTAAACGTCGTTCTTGAAATTGTCTGGCATCTAGCCCACTGTTCCCTTTGCTAAGCGCGCCCCCGATTTGGGCGCTTTGGGGATATTCGAGCGTCAAATCAAGGCGAATAGGGCCTTCAGGTCACGGACCAAGCTCTACAGCTTCCTAGTGTCGAAGTTTGGGAATAACCTTGACGCTTTCACTCTGGCTGCTGTGTCCAGCACAACGTCAAAATTGTGCTCGGCTTTGTTCATCTCATCGGCAGTATCCGCCACCAGGCTATTATCTCTCGTGAAATCTTTGAATATTGATGGGGGTGCCATCTTATATGGATGTTGCCGGTGTCTCGTTTACCAGCGAAATTTTGAAAATGGATGCTGGGTCCTGCCGATATACACCTGTGGGAGCGAGTGATAGTAGGCCGTAGGTAAGAGTTTTTAGAAGACTGTAAATTGTTTCTTTATGGATTTAGAACTCGGGCATTAGTCTCACTTATCAGTCGTGCGGCTCTCGGAAGGCGAAACACTCCCAGGAGCCTCCATCAAGTGCCAATATTGGAATAGCCGCCTCGGGCACAGAAACACTCAGCACCAACTCGACGCCAAAGAACAGATCCACAAGAATCATACCACCAATGAGAATCGAGGGTTTTAAAAGAACATCTTCGTTACAAGTCAAGTCGAGCGCAGCAAGTACAGGTAGGAGGGGCAGTAGTGAATCCCAGTGGTGAGAGTTCTAGCAGCCGACCGGGATGCAGTCAAAGCAAGCTATTGCGATACGCTCCAGCAACCAATGCGCCAACTAACCGGTAACATATATGGTTTGCTCGTGGAAATGGCCTCAAACATGGGTCAGAATCCTTCAGTGCTAAGTACATCGGAGGGCGCGTGACAAGGTGTGGGTGAGGAAGACGTTTGGGAATGGAAGCCAAGTCTTCACATTAGCCGCGCGCTTGGGCGATCATTGGTCAAGCTTGGTTACATCGCGCTTGGTCGCGCGCTTATGCAGAACGCTTTAGCACAAGCCTATCCCTGCCCCAGTTATTCTCATTTCTTTTGTTTATATATTTGTCAAGTCTGATCACAACCCAGAAAGTCAAGTTCATGATTATTTACTTGACTTTCTGAGTTTTACTCATGCAAGACTTTATGTTCGGAAAACTTCTCAGCCGTTTTGGTATCGCCAAAGTCATGGGCACCGAAGCCGAGTCGTTATCATCGCAAACTCTACTGCAGGAGTATGAGTTCAATGTTATCAAAGAGATCCAGAGATTCTAATAATTCACTACAGCATCTACAGAAGATATGCAAGTAGCTTCTGCTAAGAAGCCGGGCGGAGATGACAGTGGCAGTGAGGGTTAGCTGCGACGAAGAAGACGACTACGAGCATCTGGAACCAGAAGAAATTGAACGTCACAACGATCACTGGGACCGTGTAATCGAATAATCCAGCCCATGGACAGACTGGAGCCATCCAGGCGAGAGCTGGTGGGACACGCGCGTTTCAACCGGCCAATACAGCATCGCGAACGACCAGCTTCGCACAAGGCCGCTTACCCAGCAATGGTTATCAAGACTCGCAAGTCTACAGCATACCAATCTCTCCAACTTGAAAGCACCGCGTTGGGGTGATACTGGCTCGCCCAAAACATCCCCTGTGATACCTCTATTCGCGGACACCATTACAGGTGACGAGTACCAGCTATTATTAAGCCTAAGCACTGCTCTCGCACTGGTGTGGTGTCCTGATGTCAGTGAGGATATGTCCAGCGAGACGGGTGACCCGCTATGCCAAGTCAGATACCGAATCTCGTCACTCTGCGAGAACCAAACTTCGCCACTCCCCAAGCTTGTCATTCCCCTTGGCTCGTTGCTTGTCAGGACAACAGCGCGATTCCCAGATTTCCAACACAAGAAGGAGCCGGCGACCGAATCGACAGATTACGACATGGTAGTTGACATCGAGTATACGGAGATGCCAGTATGGCTTTTGTGCTCAAGGAGACGGCTGCGGGAGCGAGTGGAAGAAGAGGGATTCCACATTCCGCAGCTTCCTATCTTCGGAGGTGGCATGCAAAACGAAGACTTTGGCTACGATACTGCGTGCGTATTCAATTCCGTGCATGAAATTGGGTCAGGCCCGAGTCTTGAGGCTGCATGCGATCTTATGCGTAGGATTCGGGCTGTGGCTGATCCGGGCGTGCTTTTTGGAGCTGGCTTGAGGGCAAAGCTGAAGGAATTTCAAGGGCAAGGAGAAGAGCCGGTCTTGGAGGATGAGCTCCAGGCCGCTCCACATGATATGAATGCTGGAGAGTCGGATATTTAACTAGTGAAGCAGGTCTCCTCAATGTCGGAGTAAGTAATCTTGATCAATAGTAAGCCAGATGGGACAAAGTTCGCCCATATATTTGCGCAGCATAGCACCCGTATAGAGACGTAGTCCGCATGAGTATTTTGGGAGCAAAAGAATGTCGTATCAAGAACTTGAGATGCCAAGTCTTCTGAATGTCGTAGCTTGACTTACAGCCTGTTTTTCTCCGGGAATAGGACTCATTGTGTTGCATTGGCGGCTTTAAGAAATAGCAAAGTGGCTTCAGTAATGGCAAAGAATCAGCATTGCTGCGTGACTCCGGGATCGCTGAAATATCTCGCAGTTTGAGGCCCTTTGAATTATACCGACAAATCTGCCGGTATACGCTTCGGTTACAGTTAAAGCTATATATGGATATGAAGGGTCTGTCGCCTATCAATTATCAACTGAAAACAGGAATAGGCCCGTTTGCAGCGTATTTGTATATGATAGGCAGGGCTGATAGCCCTGACTGTCTTTGTGGCGAGAAAGAAACCACTATACATGTCGTTGCAAAATGCCCCTTATATAAGGGGCAAAGAAAAGCCTTATATACGGCTGCAAGAACAATGGATTTATCAGTTCTTTTTTGTACGAAGAAGGGGATAGAAAACCTACTAGGGTTTATTAAAGAAGCCGGGTTTTGCTAGGGGCAGGGATCTTAGTGGTGGTTGTTTGTTTTGCTTTGTTTGGTTTTATTTTGCTCTTTTTCATTGGACATTTTTGTTACAACAGGAAAAAGAGTGGGCAACTGGCTGAAAGGTTCGGCTAATAGAGGCCATTTTGCTGTACTTGAACGGTCTTGTAGCTAGATAGCTACCTCTTTATAGCCTTGCGGCTCTACAAGAGTAATGAATCCAAAGAAGAAGAAAAGAAAAAGAAGAAAAAGAGGCCCTTTGTGTCTGGGTCGAACCCACAACAGCAGCTTGACTTCGAAAATTCTTCAAGTCTTGCAATTTACGGAGTAACTTTATGCCAGATCGGTGTGGCGTCAATATATTTCAACCAGGCGATGGCTCTATAATCTTACTTATCGTGCAGTATTATCACTTTGGCTTCTATTTGAAGCCAGCAGCACCACGAGAGGCATCTAAACGACGCCGACCGAACGTATTTCAGTGGCCGCAGGCGAGTAAACTTCCGCAACAGGCAACAGTTTTGTAGCCGTCCAAGAGCTTGGCTGTTCAAGCAGCGGGATTCATAGCAAACCGTGAATTGTGAGGTGACATGTTGTCAGCTTCGAAGTTTGGCGATGCGTAGGCTTGGCCAGATATTCCAACAGCGTGCTCGGGACCGTTGCTCGGAATTTTAGATGCCGCCAGAACAATTTTCAAAGCTTGGCAATAGACTTTGTATACTTACAGGATATAGGTCAGTTTGTACAGTTCGGCCCAACATCGGACGACAATTTTGGCACAGAACTCAGGTTTCCTAGAAAGTTAAACCAGTGACACTCGCAAAATTGACTGCGGGTGTATGCAGCACGTTGCCTCGATAGTTCACACGGTTGAGACATTTTGTCGAAGTATCAACGCGCATCCCAATGTCATCGTTGGTCATTATAAGCTTTCTGTCATCTCAGCGTCGCCAATAACCTGCTCGTCATGAGCCTTGTAGTGATACTCAACCCTGGGGTGGATCATGCTGACCGGAGCACGGATGACCAAGCCGGACAAATTCGAATTTGCGACTTCTTCTGCAAAAGCTTAGCCTTTTCAATTAGCAATAACTCAAAACCAACCAAGCGTGTGGAATGTTTTCTTAAATTTTTTATCAAAAGGAGGGGATTTTAGTATAACTTACTTGTGTAATTAAAATCCTAAAGTTGGCTTGTGGTATACTGCGTAAAGCAAATTGCATTATTTCCCAGCAAACAAAGTGTCCGGCTTGGTTATTCGTGCTCCAGGCTGATCACAGTGATATTGTGGTTGCCTGGCGGTGTTGCGTACTATATATGCTCTTGGTAAATATGTGACCAATTAGGCGAATACCACTGCCGTGGTGCAATTTAAAAAATTTACAAATACTGCAACCTGAAACACAATGCTACGATTGTGTGCTGCGGGAACGGCTATGATGTGGATGAAGTCCTGTGGCATTTCAAACCCCTAAAACCAGCGAATTGTGTCTACAGATTCCCGGGCTGACATCAACAATACTATTTACTGTACAACCATGTCGGTTCTCTTCTTCAAAAGACTCAGGCCAATTAGATTCTGGTCTTTGTACTCGTAGAACCCCAGATTTTCCCGGCTTGAGTGCAGTGACTCCACATAGCATCCTCATCGGACGACGGAGTACACCACATGGCACATCTACTCCGGATACTTTGTGGACGCCCTGAAGAAAGACACTTACGGAATTGGTATCCACAGTTGGAAACATGTCATATGCAACCTTCTTGATATTGCATGAGAATGCGACTGGATATTGGTGAATACTTGATACGTGTCTTGTCACTGATCCTGACATGTTGCATCTGCAAGAGGGGTGAGCCTCCCAGTCATTTGGGACTGGTCTGCCAGCATTTCATCCCATTATTGGGCAGGCGCTAAGTCAGGAACAGGAAACTCTAGAGTCAAGAGGACTGACGGGATGAAGCTTCAATACCGCATACGTGCTTATTAGCAGGCAGCAGCGTGCCGCCAGCGATCGTTGCGATGTGCAGCCTTATGTGCTTGGCAGATGCACGGCTGCAAACGCTCGAGCCTTACTGAGAAGACGGCTGTGCACGCCCCCCCACGAGGCCTTAGAGGCCTCGGTGATCGCTTCACTTTTCAGCTTGGCAATTCGTGTACATATCGGCAGATAGTTTTTACCATCACACCACACATAGCAGTATTTCCCAAAGCTAGAGACTCCCAAGGCGAGCTTGCCTGCAAAGCTTCGCCGGCGGGCCGCCCCATCATTGCAAGTGCCGTAAAGTAAGTAGCTGAAGGTATCAGGGTCTTGCCTTGGCAATATGTGCCCACTATGTTGGACATATCAGAATCATCAGGCAAGGTAGCATCACTGAAGCCAAGTTGAAATTGGCTGTGCTAAACCTCCTTGAGACAGTCGCTGGCGGGCCCTCACCTCCTTGTGTTGCAGCCTTGCACGTGACGCTCACCTGTACTAGTCGATCATGTAAGCGCCCAGACCTCGAGGCAGAGAGCGGAAAATCTCGTTGAACACAAGCGATACTGCTTCCAGATTGTGAAAGGACACGAGTACTAACTGCTTCTCAACCTAGCCACCTCCATCAGGAGGATTGGCGCCTCCATTGCCGCCACCCGGCGGTGTCGTGGTCAGTGCTCCCGAAGCCCAAGCAGAGGCTGCTTTGTCTAGCCCAAGACGGACTGTTCTGTGTTTAGTGTCTTGAGAGAAAGGGACATTCAGTTCTAACAGACTTTGAGTAGCCGCCGCCGCTACAGGTCGGAACTGCGCCGGTTCGTGCAAAGCCCGCCGCGCTGAAGATGTTTGATCATATGTGACTCGGCTAACCACGTACTCTAGTCACCACCTCCTCCCGGAACTCTACCTGTTCGTGCAATGCCCATCGCGCTGATTATGCTCTTTTCATAGGTGACCCTTCTAACGACGTCCTTCAGCCGCCTCCGCCAGTGGTTAAGAGCTTCGAGGCCAAGATTCAAGTGCGAGAGCCGGCAGCAGAGATAGCAACGGGTTGCGGATGGTATCTCGAGCGAAGATGGGGCGGAAAGGTAAGATGTGGTTATGAACGTCGACGAGTTCGCACACGAACTGGCTGGGCCTGCTTGTACGCTCGTTCATGCGGTTACGATGATACGATGTTTGGGTCTGTGGTACGTATTCTGTCTGTCTTTTCAGTGCATAGTGGTATGGCGTAATTCATATTCGATGGCTTGATCAGATACGCTCCTTATTTCAGTCTGGCGAGAGTAGCTGCCAACAATGGCTGTCATTGATGATGCCGGTCAACAAGCTAGATCTACAGTGACGGCCCAGATGTCGTTGAACACTTAGCTAATCAGGTGGTCGTCCTATTGCTCCTGCCAACACAGTCCTACTTAGTCAGCCCAAGATCGAGCCGCCAACGGCAGAAGCATCACAGGTCGAAACGTGGAAAGCAAGTTCCTGTGATGCGTATGTGAATAGCACGGAGATGAAACATTTAGATTGTCGTTCCTTTGACGATCATTCGACTGCACGCTTGCGGCACAGTGATAGCTTGGGTGACGAGTAGAGTTTGGGCCAAGGCAGGGCAGTCAACTCTCCACCTTGTCCGTAGATTCAAGGGCCTCCGCCTCATATGTTCTCGTTCTTCGTTCTAGCAAAATCTTCAACGCCTGTGAGACTCAGTGTTAGCTTGTGTTCAAAGTACCAGTGGCATACCGGGACATGTCACAGATCTCGACCCAGTCCAGCCCTGCAAAAGCCGCAGCCATGGTCTTCGAAAGTGAAGCAAAAACCAAAACACCAAAGGTAAGACTCACATAATCCTCATCCTCGCCCCCAGTGATCTCCCTCGCAGTCCTCAAAAACCTCGCCTCCTCGACCTCCCACATCCTCCCCCTCGCCGAATAAATCACCTCACCCTGCCTCTCTCCATCCGCCATCAACACGCCCACCGACCGCGCCACGACCTCTGCCGGCTGCACCAAATGCCCAATCCCCGCGCTAGCAAACCCCTCCGCCGACACCATCCCCGTGCTCGTATACGACGGCGCCACGCAGTTGACGCGAATCGGCAACCCTTGCGTCGCGATATTCGGCACTAAACCGCGCATGAATCCCAGCACGCCGTGCTTGGCAATTGCATAGTCGGTGTTGCGGAAGCGCTGGAACGACGACGCCGACGCCGTGAGCACGACGCTGCCGCCGGGGGGCTGCTGCTGGCGGAAGTGGTGCATCGCGATGTAGGCGGTGTTGATGACGGCTGTGAGATTGATGTCGAGGGTGAGGGGCGAGGGCGCGAGCAGCGCGCCTGTGGCTGGGTCCAGGTTTGAGGCGAGGTAGTCGGCGCGGAAGCCGGCGATGCCGGCGTTGGCGAAGACGTGGTCGATGCGGGGGTGATGAGTGAGGGTGGTGGTGAAGAGGGCGAGGAGCGAAGGCCAGGAGCAGACGTCGGTGGGGTGGAAGGTGAGGTTGGGGTGTGTGAGAGGGACGGGGCTTTGGTCGCCGACGACAACGATGGCGTCGAAGGAGAGGAGGAGCGTTGCTGTTGCTAGGCCTATGCCGGAGGAGCCGCCTGGAGAGGTTGTTAGTAAGTTGGGTTTGTGGAGGATTTGGTGAGGGGTGAGACTGTACCGGTGATGACGACTATTTTGCCGGCGAGGCTGGCGAGGTCTGAGTCTTGTACAGTGAATTCGGCCATGTTGAGTGTATGGTCGTATGCAGTGACAGAAGTCTTCAGGTCAATTCGGAGGGAAAGGCTAGTAGTGTATTATCAAGGATTATGTTATCACATCAAATGAGCAAGAGTATCTCGGAGCACTCAAGGTATATAGCGCTTGAGACAGGAAAGCGAGCACCGTATGAAACTCCTCTATCGTACATCCGAGGCTTGTTGGATATGGTGCGGTGCTGTAACTACCGCACAGGCTCTCCACTGCTACTCCACATGCTAGCTTGAGGTGTTAGCGGCCCCGCACATCGTTCGGAGGCTAAGCTGACCCGGATTCCTGACTATACACGCATTGTCCAGCGTTGTTCTTTGTGGTGAGTCAATTGCGCAAAATGGGGTTGATGCCAGGGGGCTGTTGTGAAGAATATGAATTCAAAGGATTCACCCGTGTGATATGCGTATGGTGATACATGTCCCAATCAATGCCTCCGTAATCCCCCAACGCCGTCCGTCTGGAGAAGAAAAACCAGCAGAATGTATACCCAGGAAAAAAAGAGAAAAATAAAATGAAAAAAATTTAAGCCTACAGCTCATCATGAAGAGGCTTCAAGTTCGTCCGTCCTTGCATCGGCTGCTCGTGCAGATCCATCATCAACGGCTTCTGCGCCCCGCCAGCCGCAGCATCACCGTGCACCACGTCCTCGGACGCAGCCTGCTGCTGCAGTGCATCCACCGCGTGCGCACCCTGCTCCTTCACGAATCCCACCAGGTCCTTGACGGACCTGTCGCCCGAGTACGTGACGGGGTTGGATTTGTCGCCAGCCTTGTACATCTTGATAAACGGCACGTAGGGAATCTCCTCGAACAGGTCGTTCAGCAGGATGTCGATCTTCGCAATGGTGACCTTGTTCGCACGGTCGGACTCGCTGTACATGCTGGCAAGCGTGTCGTAGACCGGGTTCATCGCGTTGCAGTACGGGCAGTCGGGGCGGTTAAAGTACAGGAGCACGTCCTTGTTGCTGTTCAGGACGATGTCCTCGTACGACGTGGCCACCACTTTGCTCACGGGCTCGTTGTTGCTCGCGGGGATGTCCTCGGATCGGATCGTGGGCTGGAGAGTGCCGGCGACAAACGACTTGACATAGGCATCGACATTGGCCTCGGTGAGCGCGCCCTTGCTGTTGTTGAAGGGGTACTTCTTCTTGTTGGAGCCGTCGTAGATAGCCAGCGCAGGGAACGCGACGTCCGAAGGCTCGGTGCTGAGGTGCAGGTAGTTGGCGAAGCCCTGGAAGTCGGGGATCTCGGCGGTCGTGAACTGGACGCGGCCCGCGTAGTTCTTCGCCACTGGGCGGAGAGTGTTCTTCAGAGCCTTGCGGTCGTCGTCGGTCTTGTGGAAGATGAAGACGGTCGGTCCATCGGCGCCGGAGGTGTAGCGCCGCCACGATTCGGCGCCCGTCTCGCCGATGAGTGGCTGGAAGCCGGTCTTGGCGAAGTCTTTGATGGCGTCGACGTCCCAGGCCTTGTCGAAGACGACCTTGCCCTCGTTGTCGGGCTTGTAGAGGACGAGCGAGGGGAAGGAAACGCCGGCGGCCTGTGCGGCGTTGGCGTCTGCAGTCTTGCCGATGGGGTAGTCCTCGTGGAGCTTCTCGGCTGCGGCAGCAAGCGTCTCTGCGGACGTGGCATCGTTGTCGGCGATGTATGCAACAAGGACAACTTCGGATTTCTCTTTGAAGAGGAAGTTGTCATGCATTTGTTTGTTCTGAAGGGTGGAGACAGTGGGCAGCATCTGCTTCTCCATAAAGTCGACAATTCTGCAAGGGTGTTAGCAAGGCTGTGATGGGTGTCCGAGGGGAACAGAACAGTGCAAAGAACAGTGCACTCACGCAGAGACTCGTCGGGGGCCTTCATAGTCGTGATATAACTGCTGGTTGTTCTTGAAGATCTTCATGGTTGGATAGGCCCTGATGCCGTGGTCCGCACATAACCTTGCTTGCTTTGTGCAGTCGACCTTGGCCAGCTTGACGTCCAGGTTCTTCTCCTGCAGCTGCTTGGCCGCAGCCTCATACTTTGGGGCAAACTTGATGCAGTGCCCACACCAAGGCTGATGGTAGATGTCAGCAAAGATAACACTTTTTGAGGTTTGGTGCAGGCCTGGCGTGCACCAAGGGTGTGCCTTGGGCTACAGCCAGAGACCAAAGGACATACTGCATAATCTGGGGATGTGTATTAGCAGTTGCTCAAAACGGTGGCAAATAACGGCCTTGCTTCGACCAAATCACTTACAATCTACCATGACCACAGCATTGTTCTCAATGAATTTCGGAAACGATGACCTATCGAGCTCGATGGCGACGTCGTCCTGGGCCGCTGCACCGGCTGCAAGCCCAAGGAGCCCCAGCGCGAATCGTGTCGAGAGCCTCATAGTCGCTGGCTGGGAGAATAGGAGACAGAGAGTGCAGTTGTGGAGAAAAGGTACAGTATGGACAAGAATGATATGGTGAAGTCTAAAGACGAAGTTGCATTATATAAGCAAGAGAGAAGAAGCCTTGAATGAGCGTGGCGGCTGTGTGAATGTGAAGGCTGCGACGGGTGAAAGGATTTCTTCCTCGCAGTCGCAAGCCAAAGTGACGGGTTGCGAGTGAGTCTAGGTGAGGCCGCGCAAGGGGCGACTGATGAGACGTGGCCAATTTTAGCTGCGGTTCCAGGATCTTCGGGTCCTCCAACAGGGGTTGTTTGTCGCCCGAGATGGTCGCGGCGTACCTGGCGCTAATGCTGTCTTTGGTTAGACCCGGGACTGCGGCCGGGCTCCACCGGGGCATTTAGGCATTTCTATGTTGTGCAAAACATTCGACTCGAGGTTTCTAATCACCATACCATCCCCATGCGATCCTCCTGGATTATCACTGCTGCGTTCCAAAGGTTCAAGCCCCGCGGGTTGCGTTTGGATACGCTCACTACTGAAAGCGGAGGCTTCAGCGGGTCATGTAACAGCCATGTGGCTGAGTACCGGAGTGGGTAAAGAGATGCGTTGATCTGTTAGAGGGCTGTTCGGCCGTGAGGCTTGATCACGGTATTTCAGTGCTCGAGCCGCTGGCCCTCACCACTTCGTCTGCTGGACACGAGTAGCCCCTCTGCCACAGACTAACCAAGGAGAATCAGCTGTCTTACTGCGACTACCAGACGCTCTTGCAATGTACAAAACCTGCCATGATAAGACCGACCTGGCCGGGTAACAGAGACGACTATGCCTAGGCACCATTACACACTCATGCCACCCGAATTCTTCTGCCTCGGCTCGCCCACAGCCAGATAGCTCCCATCCCAAAGCATCTGGATACCCTGAACGGAGCTCGCAGCCGTCACCCGCTCCGCCTGGTGCCCTTTCTCCACCATCGAAGCCACCGTGCCATTATCAAACGTCCACTCAAACTGCACCTGATTCGGGATCAGCTGATCATGCAGCCGCGGCGCAGCCATCGCCTCACTCATGTTCATCCCGTGCTCCAGCAGATTCCACGCGACCTGCGTCGTCGAGCTGATGATCCGGCTGCCGCCCGCCGCACCTGTGATGAAGAAGACGGTGCCGTTAGGGTGCTCGGCTATGATAGGCGTGATGGAGCTCATGGGCCGCTTGCCGCCGCGGATGTAATTCGCGGGCGCGGGCGCGAAGCCAAAGCTATTTCGCACGCCAGGGATGCTGAAATCGTCCATCTCGTCGTTGAGGATGATGCCGCTCTCGGGCGTCATGATCTGCGCGCCGAAGAGCAGGTTGATGGTGGTGGTGGACGAGATGGCCAGCCCGGAGTTGTCGGTGGTCACAACGTGCGACGTGCCGTGGCTCCCGGCTGCGTAGACCTGGCGCGGGTCGTATGCTTTGACGGGGAGAGTGGTGCTGTCGTTGATCTTTTGGTGGGTTTCGTGGGCTTTGTGTGCACTGAGAAGCGTCTGCTCGAATTCGTCCATGTCGGATACATAGTCTGGGTCGCCTAGCTCGAGTCGCGCCCCGTAGGCGAAGCGCATGGCCTCGATGAAGCGGTGAGTGGTGAGATTTGTGTCTGCTAGATCAGAGACGGGATATTGCTCCATGGTCTTTAACATATTCAGCATGATAGCCCCGCTGCTTGGGGCACCTGTGGAATGCAGCTTAAAGCCGCGAAAGTCGATGCTGATGGACTTCTTGGAGAAGGCAGTGTAGGATCGCATATCATCCATGGTGAGTGTTCCATTTGTCTCTTGGACGAGCTTGACGACATCTTGAGCTGCTAGATGTCAGCGGCTTGATTCCAGCTGTGAGTACAGCATAGATGGGAGGATATACCTAGTTCCCCTGAGTACAACACGTCTGCGCCGTGGATGCCGATCTTCTCAAGCGTGCTAGATTCACGTAAGCTTGCAAAAAGCTGGTTTCCGATGATAATGACGAGAGCTCACTTGGCATATCGTTTCCGTGTGATGACGTCGCCCAGCTCGAGAAGCTTCCCGTTCGGCGCAAAATCTTCCGCCCAGACCGGGTCCTCAACTAAGAAACTGCCTCTGAGCCCCGTGGACGCATATGCCATGTATCTGACGAGGTCCTCGGTGACTGCCAAGGTAAACCAGTAAATCGTGGGAGCGCACATGAAGGACGCAGCCACTCACCATTAAAACCATAACGAGCCAGGTGCACTGAGGGCTTCACAACCGCCCGCCATGGTAGTAGCTGGAGGCAACGCGTCAGCAAAGCTCCAGGTCGAAGAATACGACTGGGTGCGACTGACTCCATGCTTTCGGTGCAGATACTCGAGGCCCTTCAAATCTCCAGGAACGGCAACGGACAAGCCGCCCACCACCGCCCCGGGTAGGTTTCCTTTGTACATGTCCTCAAACGCCGCTGCCGGCGCCGCTTCCCGGTAGTCGATCGTCTCGTAGTTGCCGTCTGCATCACGAACGAGTGCGTACCCGCCACCCCCTATTCCGGAGTGATACATACCCATCACACCGACACATAGCTGGGCGCCGACGTGGGCATCTGCGGCATTTCCCTGAAGGTCGTTTAGCATCCATCTGGAACGCACTCATAGGGAAATAATGCTCTGGCAGCACATACACCTCTTCCGAGAAGCTCTATACCTATCGTCGAGCAGATTATACTCTCACTTGCGACCGCGCCATGAGGACTCGACAGAGGAGCCTGCATGGATGGATACACGCCAGGTAGCGCTGATCCTCTTGCCACATATTGAGCAACTATTAGAGGTAACAACTCATAGCCGGGTTTTCCTGTGTCGTGATATTAGCATGGTATTTCGTAGCTTGGGCGGGACATGTGACAGCCTCACTCATCTTCACCAAACTGAACTGCCAGTACAAGCGTATCAGTGACCTAGGCAGCTTGATAGCGAGGTGATAAAGTCCAGACACGCTCTGCCGACTTCTCAGTCCAACGAGAGACAACAGCTATAAGAAGCTCTATAATAGTCTTGAATCAGAGAAAAGAAAGTTGAAAAGGACGGTTATTGCGCAATCTTTGTGGATTACAGAGCAATGCTTCCTGCAGTCCCGTGCCGGACCAAATCGGCGCCGGCTCGGGAGGTCGGCACAGGGATCAGGCCCTGACATTCGGCAGCAGGCGGCGGGACTGGGATCATGCATCTGATCCTGGAAGTGCTTTTCAAAGCCAATGAGCGTCGAGGTAAAATAATTTTGGGCGAACTTCCTGTATGAGAGCGCATCTCTGCATCCTTTTCACCAACTATTATTCTCGAGCTGTAGCATTATTATGGTATCGGGACTGGCTAATTTGGATAAAGAGCACTTGCTGGTCACTCTTTTAATGAGCCGTATCACAAGACTTGTCAGAAATCTCACAAGATTCCCCCACATGCTCACCAGACCAGTTCAGCCATTTTTTACCATGAATCCAATTACCTCAGAACCGCCCGTTGCGGCACCTTCGACTGAGCATGCGCAAGCACCGGCACAGAGGGAGCCTTCCAAAAAGCTCAACGGGAAGAGACCTTTTACCGAAGGCCGTGGCGGCGGGAAAGGTGGCAACCAGCAAAAGAGGATGAAGAAGGCCAAGGTGAAACCCATCAAGGAAGGCTCATCAGAGGAGGTTCTCATGCACGATATATTGGCCCTGATGGCGGCGCAAAAGCTCGATGACAGCGCAGCACCGCAAGTAGATGAGACCGGCGAGGCACAGGCAGAAGAACAAGAAGAGCTCCCCGAACCCGGCACCGAAATCGAAGTCCAAGTCCAAAAGCTCTCATCGACCGGCGACGGCCTCGCCCAACAGCCCGGGCGCAAGCAGATCTACGTCGTGCCCTTCGCGGCGCCCGGCGACACCATCCGCATCAAAGTCTACCGCCACATCCCGCACGAGCACCACTCCGTTGGCGACTTCCTCGCCGTCACCAAACCCGGCCCCCAGCGCGACGACGCCCGCATCTTCTGCCAGTACTTCAGCAAGTGCTCAGGCTGCCAGCTACAGATGCTCTCCTACGCCGACCAGCTCGCCCACAAGCGCACCATCGTCGAGCGCGCCTACAAAAATTTCTCGCAGCTGCGTCCGGACCTCGTCCCCGCCATCGGCGAGACGATCGGCAGTCCGCTGCAGATGGGCTACCGCACGAAGCTGACGCCGCACTTTGACGGTCCGCCGGGGTCCGCGTTCAAGAAGCGGGGTCGCGGCGGCGAGAAGAAGTTCCTCGAGACCGTGCCGGATATTGGCTTCATGCGCAAGGCGAGCCGGCGCACGCTTGACATTGAGGATTGTCCGATCGGGACGGACGCCGTGCGCAAGGGGATGGCGCGCGAGCGCGCGCGCATGAAGGAGGAGTTTGGCCAGTACGAGCGCGGCGCGACGATCTTATTGCGCGAGGACACCAAGCGTATCCCCGCGGGCGAGGCGCTGCCGGAGGCGATGCCCGAGCGCGAGGTGCGCGTGGAGGGGGAGCGGTTCACCGACGTCAAGACGTATATTACAGATAACAACGCCACGAGCACCGAGTACATTGACGATTTCGTCTTCACGAACCCGGCAGGCGCATTCTTCCAGAACAACAACTCGATCCTGCCACCTTTTACCGACTACATCCGCCAGCACATCATGCCGCCGGCAGCATCAGACGCAAAGCCCATCAAGACGCTCATCGACGCGTACTCGGGCTCGGGTCTATTCACCATCACGCTGTCGTCGCTGTTCAGCGGCGGCAGTGTTGGGATAGACATTGCAGACAAGTCGATTGCGTTTGCGCGGACGAATGCGACGCTCAACAACCTGCCGGAGCAGCAGTGCAAGTTCATCGCGGCTGACGCGCCCGAGCTGTTCAAGAGTGTCGCGGGCTTTGATCCAGACGAGACAGTGGTGGTGCTCGATCCGCCGCGCAAGGGGTGCGATGCTAGCTTTTTGAGGCAGCTGCTTGGGTTTGCGCCAAGGAGAGTCGTGTATGTGAGTTGCAATGTGCATACTCAGGCGCGAGATGTAGGAGTCTTGGTGCGTGGGGAGGTTAGCGCTATGGAAGGTGGCGCAGCGAAAAAGGCGCAGCAGGAAGGAGCAGAGACTGTCATCGACACGAGCAAGCCAAAGGCTCGGTACGAGATCGAGAGTATTAGAGGCTTCGACTTCTTCCCTCAGACTGGACACGTTGAGGGTGTTGCGGTACTGAACAGGGTGGTTGAGGCATAAGAAAGCACAGTGCTGTTTTGGCATGTAATGCATTGAAGATCTTGCGATGTGGAAAAGACTTAGGACCACAGCCAAATATACACAGAGCTTCAGCACTTAGAACACTGCGCCGACAAGAGTGAAGATTTGCTCTGTTGCTCTTGATTCGATGAAGCCGGTGCTATCTGACGCCGCAGTTGACCAGCATAATTTCTGATATCCCTTTGCGTATGTCCCTTTTCGGTGTGTTCAAATCTATATTAACAACTCTTGACGCCTCGCCATGCACGTAAGAAAGTTCTCTCTTCCAGCCATGGTGAGAGAACAGGGGTATTCCGAAACGCCTGATTGTTCCATGCAATTCTATGACTGAGAAATACCACTGTCACCTGCGGAAATGAGCACATAAACATTCGTGGACTTGTGTACCGAAAAGGTCGATGGATGACAGTCATCCAAAAAAGGCCGCCATTATCTGCAACATATCGGTCGAAACAGATCCACAGTGTGTCCGCAAGAACTGTCGGCTACTGCGCCTCAAAGTCTTTGAGTAGTGTCTTCGGTGGACGCTCCTTGGTGTTCGAAGGTCACCGCTGCCCTTGACACGGATGCAGAGTGATGAGTGTGCAGTCTTCCGACTGCGATTCACCTGACACAGGTTTTGGGCGTGGTCTGTCGTCAGTATGTAGCCTGCTTGACCAGCTTCTCCATTTCTATAAGCCACTTGCGCTCGAACTCGACCTCACCGAAGCGCTGGGCGGACCGACGCGCGCGGATGCGCATAGCGACGGGATCTGGAACAGACAAGGCCTGCTCAAAGCCCTCGGCGAACTCCTCAATAGTCGAGGCGTGGAATCCTACACCATCATGTTAGCGGAATTTACTCACCAAAGTTTCAGAACTCGAGAGATCGCAGATGTAGGACTTACCAGTAGGCTGACCGTCAATCTCGGTGACGATGTCAAGCTTGGGGCCACCAGAGTCGTGGACGACCGAGATCAAACCACTGGCCTGATACTCCACAACGCCAATACCGAAATGCTCATTCCACATGCCGTTCACACCCACGCTTGATGTCTGCAACAGCTTCAGAATTTCTGAGAAGGGGACGTCCGTCTGAAACTCTACCGACTCCTTGATCTGGAGCTCGACGGGCAGCAGTCGTAAGGCGTAGACTCTCTTGCTGTCACCGTCATCGCGCACACTGCCAACCAACACGAGCTTTGCATCCTTGGACGCGGCGGATCCGCTCTTGACGAATTTGGCGAACGCACGGATTATAAGCTCGTGATTTTTCTCTGGCCGATACTGGGCGATGTAGAGAATGGTCTTGCTGCGCAGCGATTCACTCGAGGCAGAGACGTCGATCTTATGCTCGAGCTCTTCGACAGGACAGGGAGGGTAGACGGCCACAATGGGGGCAGTCTTGCCAGCATCGCGACGATACTGACCCCACAGATCAGAGATGTGAGCCTGCGTCCAGGTAGAGTTTGTCATCACAACGTCAACGGTCGAGCCCATCTTCTTGTAAACCCAGGCCAGGATCTGCCAGTACCAAAGCTTGAGCATGCCCTTGAACCCAGTGCCTTTGCCAGCGTTGACACCTTGGCCACCAGCAGCGAGGTTCTCAATCATGTCTGTTGAAATCATGGGGTAGTGAACATAAGCTCCAGTGGGGACATTGGGGAACAGCCACTTGCACAAGCCAAGCGTGAATGCATAGCCCATGGTGTCAATGAAGACATTGGGAACGATAGTTGATAGGGCCTCCCAGCCAAGCACAATAGAGCCTATGCTCTGGAAGAGGAGGGTGAAAACTGGCCAGCTTGAGGCAAGAACCCATGAGCGGTTATTCAGGTACATGAACTGAATTGTGGGTGCATGGAGGCTGATGTTGAAGCGGTTCTGGGTGGCATTTTAGCAGAGGGAGACACGTCCGGCATAAGAAGACTTTCCACCACATACCTGAACTCGCTCCAGGATCTGGTCCTTGTTCACCTCATGGTCACCAGTGTAGATAATAACGCGCGCTTTGGGGTACTGTGTTTGGATGGCTCGGATCGCAACCCATAGAACTCTCTCACCACCTCCTCCAGCATTGCTAGACGATGTTATTTCAGTGTCGGGTTTGGAGGGGTCCACCACTTAAATGAGTAGACATACCAGAAAGGGTGAAAGATACCAACAATACCAGCCCAGTTGTCTGCTAGCTTGTCAACATCATACACAGCTCCAGCACAGGCAGCTGTGGAACCCCTCCCTCCCAGTATTGTCCTCACCTTTCTTCGTGTCGCCACTGCTCTTGGTCTTGTTCTTCTTTGCGAAGCTCTCCTCATCTTCCCCGATTATCTTGAGAACCTGGTCGCGACGGCCCTCCGTCTTGCGACGCACGTATCCGCCAAAGAGTATGCCAATCCATGCCCACATGGCGGGGATGCCCCAGATAACGAAGACAGGCAGAGCAGCGAGGATTGGTGCTATCACGATGGCCAATGTCTTTGGACTGAAGCTGTTGGTTCTCCCGCATGAGTCCGTCGTGCAAGCGCCTTCATCCATGCCCATGGCCATGGCGAATGCAGCGCCTGTGGCAGCAATCGAGAGCTGTTCGGAGGTTCTTGTTTGAAGGGGGGGGGTGTTCCGGATGCTTGTGGGTGGATTTGGACCGAGATTCAAGGAAAGACTAAAGCAAAGAGCTTGAGATTTGATCCATTGACGAGAAATCTGCAGTGCACTAGATCATGTGCAATCATTGAGGTGGTCAACAACCGAAAAGGAAAGAAAGGTGCAGGTTGCCAGGAAGGCTGGACGATGGATTGAAGCTTTGGGCCAGATCCTGCCGAAAGCAGGTGAAAGCGGGTCAGAGGACTCGTGGCAGCCTCCCGCAGCGCACCCACTCACTCGCCTAGGGCCAATCTATTTCCAGCACAGAGTTTCACCTCAGTGGGACTGGTTGCTGTAAAAGCACATCCTTGCTCACACGTCAGAAGCTCAATCTGCACACATCAATATCAAATCGGCATTCTTTCCACATGATCTTGATTCCCACGTGGATGAGCATGCCTTGCAGCTTATAATGTCAGGGCATGCGGGCCGCCAAATGAGGTTGACAGCCTCACGTGCACACGCACGGTCACTCTATTGGCGAGGGCAATACGGAAGTTGCTTTCAATATGACTTCACAGCACGAACAGCACCCCAGATCCCCGGCCAGCGGAGGAAATTCAGTGTGGCAGACGGCGCCAACGGTCTCCTGCGCTGCTCCGAGTTGCTCATCACCAACGCCCACGAGCTGACCGGCGCGCCATGGTTCGTGTCTATCCCACTGGCCGCGCTCGTCGTCAGCGCCACCATCCGCACGCCCTTGACCGTGTACTCACACCATAGGGCCCGAAAGAGGGCAAAGCTCGGGCCACTCATCCAAGCGCAGACGGCCATGATCGCACTGGGACTGAGGAAGAAGGCCATGCCGAACCTTCGGAAGAAGGTGGCGGATTTGATGAAGAAGCGCAGCAAGAAACTGGTGGAGGTTTTTGCTGGGAGTGAGCGGGCCAGTATCGTGGGCGGTCTCGCGACGCTGCCGATATTCATCAGCAACTTGGAGGTTATTCGTAGGATGTGTGGAGGTCCCAAAGGCCTCCTTGGGAACTTGGTTTTCGGTGCCTCTGGTGCTGAGGATGTAAAGGACGCGCCCGACACTTCATTATCTACAGAAGGCACACCTACGCCCGCCACCGACTTGGCAGAAGCTGCCGCCACGACCACCCCGGATGTCTACTCTTCCATCTCTATCGAGCCGACCTTTGCGACCGAAGGCTGCTTATGGTTTCCTAACCTCCTGGAGTCTGACCCGCTTCACGTCCTCCCCTTCACACTCTCAGCCATACTCGTTGCGCACATGATCCCCGATACGACAGCGGGCATACGAGATCTCGTTGGCCTTAAGCCGGTCGCTGGGGACAAGCGCGCCGTCCTGATGGGCCAATCGCGCAAGAGGAAGGCATTCCAGCGGACCATGCTCATACTGGCGCTCGCCATGGGACCGATCACAATGGACATGCCCGCGGCGCTGCATCTGTACTGGCTGGCCTCGGCAGGGTCTAGTCTGGTGGTTTCTAGAGGGCTCAAGTGGGCATTGCCTATAGCGAAAACAACGGTCAGGCCGTGTCGGGGCATGGAGATCCCGTTGATAAGGCCGAAGCCGATGCCGGTGTCGTAGGGAAAGGCATACCAATTTTAGTCAAGCTTGATAGTGGCCCCGACCATTGTGGTGGGTCAAGCTAAGCAGATCGGCTTGAGATCATTGTGAACAATCGCTTAAGCTGGGATATCTTGCTCCATTCTCAAACAATTTCAAAAGCGTCGCCTCAAGGATGACCTCGAACGCTCATTATAAGCTCACTGTGCGAGGCAGATTATACCTCATTGTACTCCTTTGCGGAAATGCGAGTATACCAATTGATCGGCTTTGTACATATGTCTGTGTCATAAAAGTCTCAAGCGGAACCACCTCCATCAAAACGCCAAAGACCTTCGCAGCCATCGCCAAAAACACGGTCCTGTGTAAAGCGAGGCTCCCAAACGCAACGCCAGGTATCTTGCACTCATTGAAAATCCTTGCAGGCACATGTGTTTTGGAGCGTGGATTTCTGTTCAGCCCAGGAAGATAGCCAGCAAGACGATCGTGAAAATGACACCTAGCACAAGCAACAGGCAGCACGCCTTGCTCCTCGCGTTCCGCTGATGTCTCGCCGCCTGAGTCAGCTCCGAATCGGCCCCCCGTGTATCCTGGAGCGTATTTTCTACGCTGTCTGAAATTCCCATCAACTGCTCGCCCTGCTCGGTGACGATCTGGGCGACCTGCTGGAACAAAACGTTCAAGTCCCCTACGCCCTGCTCAATGTTTCGGATCTCCGCCTCACGCTCCGCGATCAGAGCGTCTTGGTAGTCGACCTCATCTTGTGGGGCCAGACGCAGTTCCTCCTGCATTTGTTGTTGTAATTGCTGCTGGTACTGCGACCCGGAGGTCAAGGGTGTTCCTTCTTCATTGTCGGCTGCAGCGGCCCGCGCGGCGGAGACGGACGCGCGTTGTTTTTCAAGGGCTTGGCGCTGGAGAGATTGGAACTCTTCGAGAGATTGTTTGAATTCGCGGAAGAGCTTGCTCTGCTTGTATTTTTGCGTGGGCTAGTTTGGTAGTTAGTGGCAGACCCTGAATATGTACGGCACGAGGCCGGTAGATGCTGGAAGTCGTACTGTAACATCGTCCCACTCCTGAATCTTCTGGACGCCCGCGCCCACGTCTTTGAAAGTCACCTTTGATTCCTCAATCAGATCGTGCACACGCTCTCTAACCCGCGCTGTGTCTCTGCGCGTGCCCAAATGCCCGATCTCGGTGCGAAGACGGGAAATGTTGCCGGTAAGCGTAAACAGTTTGTTCGTCAAGTCTTGAGACAGCCGCTCGAAATCCGGGTCATCAGTGTAATTGGAGGTATTGCGCCGGGACTGCGACTCAAGGCCGGAGAGCTGATCGAAAGACATGGCTGCAGCTTTTCGTATGATCCGATGTTTGCGGATGTAATGATCGTGGGAGAAGCTTGCTCTGGTCGCAGCGTGGGTCTTTGATGGATCGTTGTGTTGGGGTTGTTGTCGTCACCCTGGACAGTCTGGTGACGTCGGGGCTCAATCCGTTGAAACGAAAGCCTGGAGTTTGGGGTCAGAGCCGGAGTTTAGTAAGCTGCAAGGATCCCCTGTCGTACACGTCTGAGCTTCACAGCAGGGGTCTTCGTCTTTTTCTGAAGCTGGCTATTTACTTTGGGCCAGCTCCTCGCAACACCACAACACAACTCACAACCCACGCCCTTCGACTTTCGCATCTCGATCCTCCTCTCGAGGATGCGCAACGGCGAAGATGGCACTAGTTAGGCGGGCACCGTACAAAGACTTCTTGCAGCCTTCATTACAGCGGCGCTTCTCTTCGACCACGACGATTCTTCTGGTGATCGCATACATCGAGGCCGTTGTTTTCGCAATTGCCAGGTCTCCCGGTGGCGTCTTCTCAACCTGGTGGTCTCGTAAGTCACAGTCTCTCCCAGAACATTCTGGGGACGAGTCACTGATAACGTCGCGTGCACATAGTCTTCTTCATCTTGTCTCCCATCGGTCCGACCGGCATACGAGCCTTCTTCTTGTTCCTCTGCGGCCTCGCGGTGATCGTCCTCCGAATTGCGCAGTATCACGTCGGCATACGAACCACAAACTCAGGCTTCCAGACGGCCTTGAAACATGCCGCCACCTCTCAGACTCTCGAGGCAATCGTGTCATACACGCTGTCCTCGCTCTTGTTCAGCCAAGTCTACCTCTGGTCTTCGACGGCCGAGGACCTCGACTTCATTTTGATACAGTCCGGCGACAGAGCGCGTCTCAATGAAAAACCCATATTCTTGACCGCCCACTTCCTCTTGTTTGGCGTAATGCAGGGTCTACTCCACATCTACCGCGATGACGACAGGCTCCTACTTGGAGCCGTCAAATTACACGACGAGCCTGCAGCAGCGCAAGACGTCCAGAGCAGCTGGCAGTCACGTCTCAAGGACGAGGTGCCTACTATGGCCAGTCTTGCTGCCATGCAGTCCGCAGGCGCTCTGTTCATCAACGTTATACTTTACCATGTAGCAGCTCCGGGCTTCTTTTCGGGGCTCACCATCCGTGGAACTGCCTGGCGGACAGCATTATCCTTCTTTCGCATCTTCTACACCCTTCCGAGGACCAACATGCTCCCCTCTACTTCCGCGGGAATCAACGGGTGGATGTGGCTGCGATGTGTCCTTACAGGCGCCATGCTACTGTTCATGTGGCTTGCTGGGAACAAGCTATTTTCATTGCTCTTAGTTAGAGCGCCACTTAAGGTTGGAAAGCCTCTGACCTCGGAGTCCAAAGATCCCAACGGAAGTCTTCTGAACGGGTTGAAGAGCAAGAAATTGCACATCAAGGTTTGTGCTTGGGTTCAACGCATATTGATATGTTTTGCTAACCGTTGCAGTGTTTCGCACTTTGGGAGCTTGCGCTCATCGCTAGAGATTTTCAACCTCGACGGAAGGCTATCTATAGCGACATCGACAGGAAGGACGGCTCCATGTGGTCGCAGGTTCACAAGTTGTGCCTCGACATCGTCGAGGAGATTGACGCAAGGATCGACACCTACGGCAAAGCCCCCGTTGCGCCTGGCACAGAGCTAGCGTTGCCCCCTACGAAGGAGGCCCGTCATAGCTCTCTGCAAGTGAGCAATGACCCGATCCTCCTGGCCACGCCCGCGAAGAAGAAGAGCACTGTCGAGAACATTGTTGGTATGGCTGCAGTGCAGTCGCCCGGGCAAGCCTCGCGCTTGAGTCCCATTGTGCAGAAGAGTGTGTCACAAGCTAGAGGTGTGGTGGATGAGTTTGCGCGGCAAGCGACAAGTTTTGAGGATCTGCACAGCCCGATCCAGAAGTGGACACGACGATTCCTGGACTCTCCCGTCGGAGTCGCCTTCCGGCAGACATACAGCCGGAGGCTCACCAGCGTCGTCCTGGGCACGCCCTACGGAGAGCCGAGTCAGGTCATCAACGCCATCTCGGCGGTGACGAGACTGGCGCTGGCGAGCTTGGTGGAAGACAGCTATGGCAACGTGCAGCGCGATGTACCATCGATCATGCGGACATTTACAGCGGTAACAGTGAAGTTGGATGGGTTCAAGGCGGCCTTTCCCATACACTGGACCGATCTCGGTGGTTCAAAGGAGTGCGCCGAGGTGGATGCGGTGCTGGCGACGCTCAAGGATGCACTGCGACAGCTTATCGAGGGCTTTGGGCCGTATGCTAGAGACATTCGACTCAGCTTTGCGGATATGCGGCAGGCGCGGGAGGCAGCGGGCATGCCTCACAGGACAGCGGGGGCTATTGCTGCGGCTCAACAGCCGGACATGCGCCAAGTGCGATGAGGCTTGGTAGCTTTCTATCATGGCTGACAAGGAAATCTATCTAAGTATGTATGGGAAAGGTGCAGTATAGCTGTGTGATTATACCCGAGCAATTGCTCAGCATGATAGACATGAAAATCGAAGCATTTACAAACGGCACGAACGGGGAAATTGAACCACGTCTAGTACTGTGGCAAGAAGGTCTGCTCCTTGCCGAAAGTATCAACGGGACGGCACAGAAATCTACAGTGCACTTAGTTGCAGAGGTGAATTATTCTGAAAGTAACTGTCTCCAAGGTGAAGATCTCAGAAACTTTTGTACCAGACAATAATATTCCAGACATGCAGGTGGTCGGTCATCTTACGAGCGATGCGAGGTTGAGAAAGGGGCCCTACCGATGACGTTTAATTGCGTGTGGGGCCGCGTCGCGACTTCATCTTGGGCCGCCTTCTCAGCCTCTCCCGCCTCAGCTTATTTCATTCGTGTCTTTTCCTTCCACTTAATCATGTTCAACGTCTGGTAGCCTCTCCAACGTCTCTGAGTTCGCCCTCGATGTACGACAACGAGCTCACGACCATTCACACCCAAGCAACATCATGATACCGACAAATTCCCCGTCACTTGCGACAGTGCGGCAGCTGTCCACTGAGACGAATAGCTTGCGAAGAGAACCAGTCGCGTCGAACAGTTAATACACCAAACACATACACTAATTACTCCAACGACTTATAATAATCACGCCGGACTAATCTGGGGTCTCACTCACGACCATGTCACGACTTCACCTCCTCTGGCGCATTACTTACCACTCGCTCTACTACTTCTTCTTACTCATCCTACTTCTGCTCATCTGCGTCACCCCGGCCGACACCATCCGCCTGGCCTACGTCAACCGGCAACGCTTCCACATTCTGATCATCATCATCTGCCTGTCTGTCGCTCTTGTCGTCGTCGTTTGCATCTACTTCTTCCGGCTCTATGTGACACGCACCGCCCTTGGGGGCATCCCGCGCCCATACATCCCGGTTGAGAAGGGCGATATGCACAAGCGCATGCGCAAGGTCATCGCCTATGGACTTAGCAGGAGCGCAGCGATAGCATTCGAGAGTCGACCTCGGGTCATACCCGCGAGCCCACCAACGGCGGATGTGGACGGGAAGAGTGACCTGGAGCGGAAGCAGCAGGAGCGCAAGAAGTCATTTGGGATCTTTGCGTTAAAGAAAGCTGCTACCACCGAGGAGAAAATGGGCATCACTCTGCCGCCGCACAGCGCCGTCTGGGGGGAGATCGAGCACTATGGGTGGGCATCCCCAAACTCGCCGGACCTGCCGAATTTGCAGTACAGCACAGTCATCCAGGAGTTACCGAACCTGATCGAGGCAAAGGCTTTGACACTCGCTCCTCCCGCCCCGGAGTCTGAGCCTGGGCAACCTATCTTGGATCCGGAGGCCATTGGATTGCTGGAAAAGCAGGACAGTCTTGGCCTGCGGCAATACCTCGCTCACTTGGCCCGGCTGGGCGTTCTGGCGGCCTCCCGAGCAACAGCCGACTTCCTCTCCGCGTACGAATACGCTCGTTACTCGACACGCCCCATCTCCAACGCACGCTTCCGCGAGCTGATGCATCTCTTCGCCGAGATTCTCCGCGCGATGCAGCCTCTCGACCCGTCCATGCTCCTTGGCTCAGATGGGGCCTCTTCGATCTCGACGGAAAGCGACGATATAGACAACGACGCACCGCGCGAAAGTGGGCCCAGCACGCCGCGTAGCAGCAGCATCAAGCGGTCTTCTCTCCGTCGGCAGGGCAGCGTCGCCACGACATCTAGTGGTGCAAGCGGCGATAGCAGTAGCAGCGGCAGCAGCAGCAACGGGTCACAGATTATTCACAGGCCCGCGTTGAAGGCGCGCGATTCGTCGCCAGCCACATGGGTCGGGACGTTCCGCACGGCGCCGACGACGCCTAAGAGCCGGCGGACGGCGATTACGCCTAGTGCGACGTCGGTGATTTCGAGTCTTGGGATTACTTGACCATTCTAATGGTGCTTACAAGGGTATTCCACTAATAGCAGGATGTGGACCTTGGGCAACTCTTCTCCTTCGGACAGACTCGACAAGCCAACCTCCTGCTTCCGTGTGACTACTTTGCTAGAAGAAATAGATTCGTCCGTTCGGAAGTAGCTTTGATTGGAGCTGTATGAATTCAAGTCATATGAAAGCCTCTTTCCGAAGTCTTCTCATGAATTGAGGAAGGTATTCTGAACGCGTGCCCGGCAGATCTTCCCACCATATTCTGAGGGAGTCATTGTCCATCGCGACCGATTTCATCAGTATGTAATTCTGGCACCGGCCTCGGCTGACATCCTCTTCTCCCAACCGAAAGACTGCCTGCTTTTGCAGTAGCGTCGGCGGGCGACTGATATGATTGCTACCCGAACACCTCATCCACCGTCTCGAACTCTCTGCTGCGGCAATGCCTCAGAAATCAACCACTTCAAATCGTCAGGTCGAGCGTCGAGCAGCAACGGTGGCCGGCAGTACCTCTCATACCACTGGTCTGGCTCCTCGAAAACATTGCAGCTTTCAACATAATCGATGACACTCATGTGCATCCTCCCGACATCCTCTCCGCCTCCTCCTACACCCCATCCTCCCAGTCGGCATGGCGCGAGCCAGATATACCGACCTCGCCCAACGGCCAATCCCAATGCCTTCGCAGTAGCTTCACCACAGGCCTGCGCATGCCCTCTAGCGACGCGAGTCACACGTCAGTCAACAAACAGACAATACTCGTGACGTGCGCCCATGTCTTCGCCTGAAATGGAAAACTCCTGCTGATTCCCTCCTTGCGCGGCCTGTGCTGCCGCCTGCTGCTGCTGCGCCTGCAGTGCCACCCAACGCGAGAAAAGGCGACGCACAACATGCGAGTCCGCCTGTTCGAACCCGATAGGGTCTTGCACCGCCACAAGCTCATGTTGGGGCAGTCGATCCTGCCTCTCCTCGGTCGACAGCGCGGTACGGACGGAGTCGTCGGTGAGCTGCAGTATGCGCCCCCACGCTGCGTCATTGTTGTGGTAGCTGCAGCGGTAGATGGCGAGCCCCCATTTTGCGCTAGGCTCACGGTCAGCCAAGGCGTCGTCGATGAGGGTCAGCGCGGATGATGATATGGCTCTGGCGGTGCGACTGAAGGGTCGGCGGGACGGCGTGCTGGGTATTGGTGGCCGGAGCCAGGGTGTAGGCAAAAGAGCGGCTTGGAATCGGGGCCTGGTGATGGCAGCAGTGCGCATCGCTGGACGAGTCGGGGCGAATATTCTCTCCCACTTATCGCAGTATGTGTGAAGACCTGTTGGCGCATGGTAGATAAATAGTTCTTGACGATGCCCGGATGCTAAACTATTCAAACGAGGTTGTGATCGCAAAGAATTGTTTTCATGGAAGTTGGGGGGGGGGGACCTGGAGGCTTTAAATACAAACCACTTCATAATCCACAAGCTTTCACAGCCCAAGACTTCTCTTACTTCACATTTCACAACATTACAACTACACGGCGGCTCAGCATCATGCTAAATGTTGTAGCTTAGCAGCACGAATAGTCACGTCACAACAGTAGGGTCATAGCGGTAGGAGGCATGAGGTTCTGGCTTTGAATGCAATGTCATTTGGGGCATAGCTCATCACATATATATATCCGCTCAGTAAAGTGATCCGCCGGGAGGGCAGCCACACGGGCCATATGCCTCGTCCAGTGCGCCAACCCGGCCTAATAGAATTTAACCAATATCATCCGCCCTCGCCTCGCTCAGGAACTGTAGATGGTACAAGATGAGGCTCTCAATTTGTACAGAGGAAGTGAAGCACTTTTTCTTCCCCTGCCCCTTGGACCCGCTGCCCTTTCTAGCCGGAGGTATCATCCATATATGCGGATAGCCTGTGTGTATGCCGCACTTGGGTCCCACATGTGAACGCCAAATAAAAACTTTCCGAGAAAATCACAAAGCGCCGAGCTCGTCGAGCTGGGCGATCAGGAGAAAGCAAAGGTCTTGCCGTAGGTGCTGGCGGCGCCGTTGGAGATCAGAACACCCTCGGAAACGTAGAAATATGAGTAGCGCTCCACAAAGCTGTATGTGGCGTTGTTGTCGAGAGTGTCTTGGACGGTCTCCAAGAACTCGGAAATCTGAGCGTCAGACGGACTGTCCACGTTGGGGGCGAACTCGGTGAGCCAGACGGTCTTGTCGCTGCCGCAGGCCGCACCAGCCTTGGTCAAGAACTCGAAAAGATCCTCGGCTCCCGCCTCGATGGTGTTGTACCAGTGGACAGGGCAGACACTGAAAGTGCAGTCGCTGCATGCCTCGATCCACTGTGAGAGCCAGTCGATGCTCTGGCCGGCCACGTTGGAGTTGGTGACGGCAGGCGCAGTAAGCTTCGCCTTGCCAGCAAAAGGCTCCATGTTGGTCCTGTGGAAGGTAGCAGCCGTGGCAGGGTCCATGTTGGCTTGGCCTGCGTTGTCGGGCTCATTGGGTCCCAGAAGATACTTGGCTCCAGCATCGATGGCGGCTTGAGCATTTGTGGCCCAGTAGCTGACAGTCTTCTCCCCCCAGCACATGGGAACATACTCGATGTCGCCGGTCAGGTCGTCGGAGCTCGACCCCCAGTTGTAAGCCCAGCCAATCTTGCTGTTGGAGCCAAGCAAAGCACTGACAAGAGAAGCATCGTTGTAGGCTGCACCTCGCTTGGAGCTGGAAGAAGAAGTGACGCCAGTGGCGACGGCACCGGCAGCCGAGGTCACATCAGACACCACGGAGCTGGCAGCGCTTGCAACATAAGAGATGGCATCCGCGGTAGTGGTCGGGGCCGCGGTAGTGGTCGGGGCCGCGGTGGTGGCGGGGACTTCGGCTTCGGTGGAGCTGGTGGTGGTCTCCTGAACAGCAACATCAGGAGTTGCGAAAACAGCGCCAGCGGTGGTGGTCAGCAAGGTCGTTGGAGCCACAGAGGTCGAAGAAGCCGATGAGCTGGAGGCCACAGAAGTCGACGAGGAAGCAATCGCAGAGCTGCTGGTGCTGCTAGTAGGAACCGTGGGAATCTGTGTGGCCGCCTCCAGGCCTACAGTGACCGTGACCCACGTGATGTCGGTCACGGTGGTGGTGGTCTCAGGAATGAGGGCCTTCTTCTCCAGCTCGTTCAGGTGCAAGTGGCGCTGGACGTGGCGGTGATTCGCAGCCAAAACGCCATTAGCGGACAGAATGGCCGAAGCCAAGAGGGCGAGGTGAGTTTTGCTAAACATCGTGTTGTGTGTGTATTGTGTTGACAAATATCGGAGAAGATCGAGAATCCGATTTCAGCCAGACGAATGAACGATTGCGTCGGTGATGGCAGTCAAGACGACGAGCGTTTGTGGAATTGATTGGCGGTCAAAGAAGAGAGTGATATTCCTGTTCTGGTGGGCAACCGACGGTCCAGAAAGACGCTTGAGAAACGATTGCGCAAGCCCGGGTGAGGCGTGTGGGACGTAAGACGTAGACGTCGTGGGTGCAATGAAGCAGTAAAAGACAGGATCTCAACGAGGACGCACGCGTCGGAAGGCCGAGAAGGTCGAGACTGGCTGACCTTTTTGTTGGAGATAGGTTGGATGCTGGAGCGGTGGGCACCTGGGCAAGGAGTGGAAACACCAACAAGAAAAGTGGAAAAGAAACGTGAGAAGCCCTGCCTGTGCCTGTGCCTGGACTGGACTGCGCTGCGCAACGTGACTCGGAGCACCGTCGGTCGGGTGAACAGGACGGAAGAAGCAGGATGGTCCGGGTTGAGGAGCACGGCAGACTTGGGGCAGAGTACCAGATAAACACGAACGCAAGGACGCTCGAGTGGTCTTTGCGTCGTCCGGAGGGGCGCCTAGTAAAATGAACGACGGGGGTGCCAGCAGAGCCCGCAGCGCCAACACGGCCGACTTTGGACGAGGTGGATCGTCGGTGGGCAGGGCATCGTTTGTGGATCCGTCTGTGGATCGTTTTGTGTTGTCGCCCGCGTGCACGGAATTCTGGTCGGGCTCAAAGAAGGAAAGATCAGGGGCCTAGCGTAGGGATCAGCAGGTACCACTGGCTAGGGGTCCTTGTCCCGCAAGGGTCAGGAGGCGGACCCCTGCGTCAGACATGGCCCGCGCTATGAGGAGTGACTTGACGGCTACATGCATCTGCTACGCGATCCGCGGTTACCACGCGGCATCTCCCTCGCAACTCAACTATTCCGAGGTACTCGACCGTACTCCCTCCGCGGTTGCGATCAGCCACCTGGGCAGCCAGTGTGACGGGACGAACTCTTTTCCGTCTGAGCCTTCCCAAAACCATCAACAACAGACCAAATCTCAAATTCCAGACGAAACCTTGCAGACTCGACTGCTGAGAAGACCCCTGGATGTCTGGCTCGCCTTCACATGGCATCATCAAGAACAGTCCTTCCATGGCTTTTCTGGGGCCGGCACGTTCAATCGCACAGCTCATCTCACAAAGGGCGCACGCTGTGGAGCATGCCGTACGTTGAGGCTTGCGACGACCTGAGCCCGGAGTGGATGTCGGCACGTGTGGCGTGACAGTCGTCGTCAAGGGCTCCACGAGCAATTGAGCTGGCTCGCATGTCTGCTGTTACGCTGCACTGCGTCTTGTTGTTCTGTTTTTTTCGTTTGTGTGTGTCATTGTGCCCTGAATTGCCACTGGTTGGTCTCAAAAAGACAATCACGTTTCCAAGTTCCAGCGCATAGAATTCCAGATTTCGTCACGTTGCATTCCCTGCCAGTCCCGGCCAGACCAGCCAGGTTGCCAGGCACCTCGCCTCTTCACCTGCTCGCCAAGGCGTACCTGCAGCCAGGAAGTCAGGCACAACTCATCCGCAGCCAATGGTGAAAGCGATGGCCAGAGAAAAACCACATGCCGATGTCCCCGGCGCCTCCACCGTCGGCACCACCAGCTATGCTTGGCCAAAGACGATGATCCTTCTTTCCCGGAATCACAATTCGCAAATCCTCATTGTCCCGACGTCAGCGCGCCCATGAATGCTGAAGAAGCCCAAAAAGATCGGGAAAAAGTATGACTAATTTTGCTGTGTGCGCTTGTCTCGATCTGATACCCAGGTGTGCGTGTGTGCGGAAGACCTGTCAGTCTCACATTGCGGGACAACTCTTTGTGGCGGCGGCCTCGGGACTTTGGTGCCGTACTGATGAGGCCGCCATGCGCCGTCGTTTGAAAGAAAGAGAGCAGTCGCTCTCCCTGGTGACGAGCGCACGGCTCGGTTGTCTGTCAGCCGGCCAGCTGGTCCAGGCCGTCAGACTAGCGTGTGAGCTAACCGCCTGGCCGTTCAAATGGCCCGCGCAAAAGCTTGACCAACCCACAATTCTCTCCCATTGGACTTCTGCCAAAGGAGGTACGGGTCCTGGTAAGCACGCGCCGTTGAGACCAAGAGCCACCTGCGCAGGCTTACGACGGACTCGCCCGCGCACTTTGCGCCCTCCGGCGAAATGTGGGCAGGATGGCATTCCCCCCTGTTCAGACCACATCGCTTGTCGTCCCAAGCCCAACATGCCATGCACCACTATCCCACATACGATTAGTCCACAAGTAAGTTAGTCCACAAGTAAATTAGTCCACAAGTGACTATCCTGTACTATGTAGACAATCATCTTACAATGCTTGGCTACGCCACGAACAACATCTCAAGATGTGTGTATTGAGTTGATTTAGTGGGCCAGTGTCATTTCTTTCTGCCACAATCTGACGCTACAGTATCTAGGTAATGCCAACCTCTCCACGCACACAGCACGTATTCTCTATTTGACCTACAAGAAATTGTCGCTTGCAGTTACACCGAGTCAGCCACTGGTAGAGGTTCGAAAGTAAAAGACTTATCAATTTTGCGAGGCTCTGCGGGTTGTCGGCGTCGGCGACAAAGCACCAAGGTGAGTACTTGAACATGTACAGAGGTGTACAAAGGTAGACCCCAAATACAAGCACTGATCGGCCGACTCATCTTGAAAAAAAGCTGAGGCTTTACTCAAACCTCTGATACCTCGGCGCAGTTGAGTGCCAGTAGCAGCTCCCACCGGCCCATATCTCAACTGTCTCAATGTATCGTAGCAGAGCCTCGGAAGCAGGCTCGGGTTGCTCAAGTCTCTTATGACGCAGTCTGACAGCTCTACCTTCCTCTTCAATAATGCAGGCCAACAGAAGCTTTCTTGCAAGCTCTTCCGTCACTCCGTTCTCCTTCTTCATGACCTTCACCCCGTTCCTCACCCGGTCGGTAGGCTGGGGTTTCTCAACCTTCCAGCTGAAGTAGTCGTTGGTGAGGCCAATGACATTGCCCATAGCGACATCGTACTCTCGTGTTGCTGCATACGCTTTCTCTGTGAGAGCCATGCCCATGCTCCAACGGATGAAGAAAGATGAGAGCCTTTGAGGCCGAAATTAGCAAGATATCCTTGGCTATCAAGTGGTCCTGACGAACTTACCAGTAACCGGTATTCGAGAGGTGGTACGATGCATATTGTGCCATATTATCACAGTCTTCATCTGAGAGTCGACCGTTCCAAGGTATGTCCGCGCAGTCTGGAGCATGGCTGGTCCAGCTTCTGGATCTATGTCGATAGCTTGACGAATTGCCTTCGCAAAAAGGCTCTGTCGAACGCTTGAGGCCTGGAAAGTGGTCGGGTCGATGTCCATCCGAAGCACCTCTATCAGAGTTTCGTGCGCTGCAGCCGACCCTTCCATGCTTAATTCCTCTAAGACCTCTAAAACAAAAATGGCAAATTCATCAGCACGGTGCCCGATGTCAACTCAAGGTAATTACCTAGGAGAAATTCGCACTCACCGTCTTGTATCCACAAGATTTCAATGATGCTGCCCAGTAGGAGCAGTCTCTCCGGGAAGGCCGATGCGTCACAGACGGCAAATGGATCACCATTCGGACACATGTGGCGAATTTGAGTTCGACAACGGATTCGAGTGTCCGGCTCGGTGGCCTCATCTCCAAGGGCTCGCAGGGCGGACTCCATTTGAACACTTGCGATGTTGATTGCAGCGGGGAATCGAGAGAAGTGTGATGGAATTTGGGACGTGTCAATGGCACGACAGACGGATGAGATCGGGGTCTCGACGGGCGTCATCATGATCTCAAGGTTTGCGCACACTCGTGATGCTTCGGTGCTCGTCTAAATGGTGACTTCAGGAAGAGCATCGAGTACTTCATTTTGGGGTTTTGTCCAAGACATCAGACTGATCAGGCTAGCTGCGCCTCCGCTTGAGCAGACAATTCTTGTCTTGTACAATAGTCCGATACTGCACATTCCACAGAGTTCGAGGACCTTTTCGACGCTGGGTGTACTCATGACAGTACCTTTGTGCCGCATCGGCATCGGTAGTTGAATGGTCCAAACAAAGGACCGTTGGAGCAAGTGATCTAAAACATCTTGCAGAAGTCCGTCCTGAAATTGGAAGCTAGTCCAAATTGTCCTATTCCTTCTGCGCCAGTGTATCCGCGTCCTGTTTGCTTCTTGCTTGTAGCATTCTCCAGGGCCGGTAACCCAATTTTCAGCGACAGCATTATCAAAGCGATCAACGATCATATTCGCTCGCCTCAATGTCTTATGCTTGGGTGGGACTGTCTTTTGTCCTTCAATGGGCACCATGCAGTGGCGTTTCAAGCCAGCAAAGCCTGAATCCAAAGCTGTGAATCATCCAAGCAGTACGCGCACAACAGCCCATTGGGGTTCGGGCACAAAATATACGCTTCCCCGTTCATATCATGATACTAACATAACACGAAGAAGCCGTGGAATCATTTTGATTCCTGTAATTAGATGTATAAATGCGTGTGAACTTCTGAAGTAGTAGGATAGAACCCACGGACTCTGCATAAGTAATGGCATGGCGTCCTTCTCAAGGTTGTCTACGATCAATGAATACACTTAGATAGTAATCCAGAGTAATTATGTGCGATGCTATTGACCTATTCAAAAATGGTTGGCAATATTGTTGCATCTCCTGTATTTCCACAAGTTGTCTGCTTAGGTACGTCTACGGGTGACGACTACTTGGATAAACGAAAGATTTTGGTTGGTGGGTTTGCTTTGCCATGCGGAAGATGTCTGTGTTCTCGCTAATAAGACAATTGTCAAGTCGCGTTGATCACTACTGCCCAGAGAAAATTGCCTCGTCCGGGCGGGCGGGGCACCAACTTGCTGCCACGCACAGCAGCGAGAACCATAAAAGCGCTGTCCCGCCCAAGGCTGGCACCGCATCCAGATATAATTCAGCAGCCACCTATCGTTCATCTATCACTCTGTTCAACCAAGCAGTGCAACAGGCACAAGACGTCGTTTGGTCACCCTGTGTCTCCGCAAATTAGCACTAATGGTCACTGCGTTACCTTGAGACGCTTCACACGAACTTCGTCAGGTGCAGCAAGAAAGACTGCAAATTACCTTTCAGACACAAGTCGCACAGTCCTTTGGGTCGCTCGTGGAGCACATTAGCGTCAAGCTGAATCCATACACTGGGCAGTAGAATATTACACCATTAGACACCTGACATACTGTGCGCGAACAGGGCGTACGCATACAAGGGTTCCCACGATACCATCGCCTGACTGCTGTGACCGAAGAACATGTGAATGCTTATGCAAAGGCGTTGCCACGTGCGCGGCCGACTGCTTGGCTCGATCGCTGTACACAACCTGTGCTTTTGCGCTTGTGGGCCTAGCGTACGACTCAGGGATCCAAGCCTCGTGCTCAGCCTTCCTGAAACAGGTTGTGGCATGTCTATTCCAGGACTCGCATCCACAATCCGTCTTGCCGGTTCATTGCGAAGGCGGACACGTCGTCAGACGACCTGTGCTCTTCGGACAATTGGGGAACGGGGAGGCATGCCTAGATCAGGACAGGAACTCTAAAAGGCGACAAGAGCTCGCTGCCTGATACGAAAACACAAACATCGTGCGGCGTCTCATTCACTAAAATCCACTTATGTAACTAGCATTATTTGTTGGCGTCGTATGGAAGTTATGAACAAGGAGCTGACTACTTTCACAAAGCTCATACTCATACCCTGTGTCCTGAGTTGTGCCAAATTTTGTTTCTGATAGCCATCATCGGCTCCGGAGGAGTGGGTCCGGACGCGGTGTACGAATTGTGGTCCCAGAGCACGTCCAACAGCATCATCTTGCATGGCCATGTATGCAGGAGCGAAGACTTGTTCAAGTCAGAAAATTCCTGAATAAAACATCATGCTACGCATACCGTGAGGTTGAAATCAAGGCAGCGGCGAACTTCATTGCAAGGATGTCCAGATCCGAATCGCTGAACATCTTTTCAACCAGGCTTCAGGCCGGTCTCGCTCACGCCTTCTATCATTTAGGCTCTTGCAGTGAATGGAGGACGTGTTCGAGCTTTCTTGGGATCATGCCCTATCCGCATACTTTCGGCCACTTGTCGGTGGTCATATCCAAGACAGCAAAAACGGCTGGTCGATCCGATCTTATTCACCTGTTGTCCGCATAGGATTTCAGATTTCATTGGCAGACGTACGAAGTCCAGTCTCCGCTATTCCCCCCGATATATCACGCGGTTCTGGGCCAAGGACAGAGCTTCCGAGTGGTATTCGTCTCGTCCGCTGGGTCGCTGCTCAGCATCTCCTTGGATGTGTGACCCTGCTCGACCCAATGCAGCAGCTTTTCCATCAAGTGATAACTCGTGGGAGCCTGAGGGTAGTAGCCATCTCCACAGTGGCCGCCGCCAGGAACTATGAAAACCTCGAACCAGTCGCTCACATCCCCGCCAAAGTAGTCTTCAATCTGCTGAAGTTGGTCGAGTGGCCAGGTGGCTGCATTTAATAGATCAGCCCAGCCCTGTGTGACAATCAGCTTCCCGCCGCCGGCGTTGAAAGCCGACAGGTTGCGGCTAATTTCGTCGATCGGTAGTCCGGCGTTTTCGTCGAGTGAATCCACATCAGAGCCCCGGTCGAAGATTGCTGTATAGTAATTCAATTTGTTCATGACCAGATTTTGCAAGATGGGAATCGAGAATGCTTCAGCCAGTTCTCCGAGCTGGGAGCTCCAGCCTATTTCGCTGCTGATGCCCATGCCAGGGCATAGGCTCTCGTTGCTTCGAGTATCGCGCGGGCCCGCAGAGATCTTCTTAACAGCGTCTATTTGAATGGTGCTGAGGCATGCCGAGGAGTTTTGGCTGGACGAACACGCCAGAGTGTTGATGTCGAAACCGCATATTGTGGGATTCTCGACCAGCCCGTCTTTGACGCCGTCGAGTCCGTCACACTGGACCACCACTGCATTGCCGATAAGATCGAGGTCTTCCTGAGCGATGAGGCCGCCTTGAGCAGTCTGCAAATTTGTCAATAAATATCCGGGTGAGCGCGTGAGTTGGCTACGTACAAGTGACAGATTGGTTTGATAACCCCACAGAAACGACAGAGCGACATGTGAGTACCAGTACCCTGAATACCTGCTACAATACCGTCAAACATCTCTGGGTAGAACTGGGCGAGAGCAAAGTCTTGAGCGCCGCCTGTAGAGCAGCCCTTGCAGTATGAGTATGCTGGGACCTGGCCATAGTAATCTTCGACAAGACTCTTCGCTGATGGCGTGAAGTATGCGATAGAGTTGTGGATCCAGGACAAAGTCTGATTCCTGTCATGAGAAAACGGCAGACAGACGCCCGGAGCTCCAGTGCCGCCGTTATTGTCGGCTGCTCGATGCCCACTGTCATCTCCAGCAACAGCAAATCCTAGATTTAGATTCTCCATCAACGCATCTTCGTCAATAATGGCTGCCATGCCTCCATTTCCTTGGAGACTGTCAGCATGTAAATACGAGGCAATTAGAACTAATAGACGAATTCGCGAGTACTTGCCAACAGAGAGGTATCGTCCATCATAATTATCGGAATCAGGCAGCCACACTTCGTAGACTACAGAGTTATTAATAGCGTACAGCTCCATGGCAAAGACTCGACAGAAAGGGACATTATTGGTCACTTCGTCAATACTCAGCGCACCGGCTGCGATGTCAGTTGAATTGAGGATGCTCAAAGCCCCCATCACGAGCGTTGCGCATTGCGAAGCGTCATGCTGCATGTTGATGGCCCAGCATAGAGAGAAAGTAGACAGTGTAATTGCGATGAAGCACGACACCTCGTTGACATTGCTACATGTTACGACACAGAAGTGTCTATTAGAATGGTGTCGATAAATCTTGACCACCTGTCCCCCGAATGGGGCGGGTACTCCGACTGCCCTTCCCACGGGGTACTTACTATTGGTGTGGTTCGCCAATCCCCAAAGACTGGGATCAGTTCCTGGGGCAAGGACGTTCATGGATCCATATGCTCGGCTGTCTTTCTCCTGAGTGTAGTGATCTCCTTGACATTGTAATTGGGAAACCACGAGATCCACTGGAAATGTATTCGTACCTTGTGACGATTTCGATGTTCGATGTGGAAGAGCTTGCAGAGCATCCGACCGCGCGAGCTTCCTAGTGAACCGGAATTTGGCACCATGGCCACAACAAGACGCTTGCGTATTTCTGCTGTCCAGAAAGAGCAGAGGTGTAAAAAGGTCGAATTGGGTGACGAGGTTGACACTAGGCAACCGAGGCTGCGATCTATGCACCGTCAGCTGAAATATCCACCCACGACACTTTGCTGGTATTGACAGTGCCTCAGCTCACTTATCCTCTTCTGCAACCCTTACTCCAACTTTTCGCATTTACCACCCAGTCTTTCTCTTACAAACAACACCCAGAGAAACTCAGAAATGACCTCCCACCTCCACTTAGGCATAGGCGTTATCCTCTACCTGAACACTGGCCTCGGCCTCGCCATTTTCGCGCGCCGCGCTCTCATCGATCAGGCCGCCAGAGAAGAGTACGGCCACATGGCCGCAGGGATGATCCAGCCTTGCTGCTGGCCCATGGTATTCGCCGCCTTCATCCTGTTCTGGCCTCTGGTCTGTATCGCGTGGATTGCTGCGTGGTGCTGGAATGGCGGACGCTGCACACGTGGGTCTCAGTTCTGACCAAGGACGAAGGCTGTCGAGCTTGGGTGAAAGGGCGACCTGATACGTGGTGGCGGCGGGTATTTGGCTCTGGAGCAAATACGACAGAAAGCTGAGGACGAATAGGAACGCTCCGTCGTATGATCTCAGCTTGTGCGATGCCGCCCACATACTCTCCGCTGTGGTGGAATAGATGAGGTCATCCACGATGAGAAACCAAGCACGCAGAAGATTCCAAGCTGCAGCCATGCCCCCAGGCTCGATATAGGAGCTCAGGTATCACTTACGAATTGCGACAACAATGCACTTATATCCGTGCCTCTGAACATCGGTACTTGCGCGCGGCCCAGAAGGTTGAGTCTGTCGACGAAACAGTAAGGAAGGCCTAGCACATACTGGTGCGCTCGCACGATCAAAGGCGGAATGATAATCCCGGGTTTGTGGATGTCGCACAGTGTAGTACGGCTAAGGTAGAAGTCTGGCGATGGTGACGAAGAACCAGATTGGGCAGCTCTCTGCTGCGTTGAAGGTGTGTGTGCCTACGAAAATGTACAGGCAGAGAGGGTCTGGTGGTGCCAACTCCCCAAGCCCACCTGCTCGTGCGAAAGCGTATTGTCAGCATACGTAGGATCAGGGACCATTTTTATTTTATGTATTGGCAAGTGTAAGTAGATAACGACTCTAGCCCTTGATCAATGTAAACTCTACCTGGAGCCATTTTCCCCGGTGTGAACGCTCCAGACCCAGTCTCCAGCTCGGAACCTGTCCATTTAATTCTCTCTCTTACAAGTTTGAAGCCCATGATCTTCCGTTGCAAGCAGGATATCTCACATCTATGCAAGTTCCCCCAATTCCCCTCCGCCCGGCCGGTTTCCCCCTGCCATAGAAGCAATACCGACCTGTTAACTCCAGATCGTTGCGATGCAAAAGCCCAAAGAAAACAGAAACGCCTAGTCAATTGCAACACCACTTCAAAAACATACACAGGCATCGTAACCTCGACGAAAATATTCGACCCCGAATCAGTTGTTCCTATCCGTCGTCTTCTGCGGCTTGTAGTCGGGCAGCTCGTCGAAGGAGCCAGCGGGCTCGTTGTACTTGTATGCGTGGAATTCGTACCCGTAGGGTTTAGGCTCGATGCAGTAGATTTGGCCCAGCGGCACATCTAGCTCGGCGATGTCGTCTCTCGACAGGTCCATGAAATACGCCATCAGCACGCGGCAGATGGACCGGTGACTGACGATCAGAACATGGTCGGTGACTCGCTCAATCTCTCGGACCATGTCCCGCAGACGCGCAATAATCGAGAGGTAGCCCTCACCTCCCACGCCCGGGTAGATATAGTTGAGCTTGTCGGCCGATCGCTTTCGATATTCCTCTGGGAATCTGACGGCAATCTCGTCGTACGTCATGCCCTCAAACGTGCCGGCGTTCAATTCGTTCAGCATTTCCCAATTCTTAACATCGTAGTCGTCATCGTTGTCGAAGTATTCGGCCGTCTCAATAGTCCGGTGAAGCATCGACGTCCAGACGCAGAAATTCTTCTCTTCGAGCTCGCTGTACATTTCCGGGTATGGTGGCGTATCGTCGCCGGCTTTGGGAGGGAAAGAGGATTGCGCAACACGGTCTCTCTGCTCAACAAGCCATGCCTCTCGTTTTTGGGTGACAAAGTTGTAGAGCGCTGCGGCATAGCAGTGGCCGCGGTCCGTGAGGTGCGAATTCCCACCGATGTTGTGAAGTCTGTTGTCCTCGCTCTGGCCATGTCGAGTGATCCAAATTTGCCTCGGTGACAAATTGAAGGTCGTCAGGTATGAAGCGATACTACCACTCAAGAAGCCTTTTAGCCTGTGGTGTATCACTTTCCGACCCACATCAATCATTTGAATGTACTGCAAGTCTCGCGTTTCCTCATGCTCGCCCAGTGGGACGTATGCACTCTCGTAGGCCTTCACTCGCGCTTTGAAATCCTCGAGAGACTTCACTGGGTCTTTGTCCTTGTAGTCGGGACCCGAGAGCTTTAAGCGCATATTGGCCTCGAGCAACTGTGGCTGGGATTAGTCTGCTGTACCGGGCATCAACTGACACGACTAGACCACTCACAGTTTTGTCACGGCAGATACTCTCAATGAAGAGTATGCCTAACTTCGGTTCTCTCTCGCGGATCTTGGATACCAAAAGGTCCCTTCGATGGATGGTCGAATTGGTTGCGTCCAGGATGCCCACCGCTCCATTTCCCAGAACTAAGTAGTCCAGGAGCTCGTCCAGTGTGTCCAAGGCCACTCGTTCACGCAGGGCTCTAGCTGATGTATTCTTTGGGTCGAAAAACTTGGCGGACTGGTCAATGTTGTTAATGTCATGGTCCTCATTGTCCGCGTGTGGTAGATTGTTGGCTGTATTGTGTACCGTTTTCTCGAAGCTCTCCTGTTGATTCAAATCCAGGGTCGTTGGCTCGTCCATGACTGGAGAAGCAACGCCATTCAGTCGAATGGCAGCGGCTTGTAGTCGACCATCAACGCCCGTGGCCTTGTTCGGACCAGTGGGCGAGCTGGATACATGCACCCCGGCGGCAACACGTCTCCGACTGCCCACATTGAAGATCTTGGTATTGTGTTGTTGCCATGACAAGTATCTCGTGATCTTCTTAGTGATGTACGACTTTCCGCGAGCGGGCAGTCCAACCATGATGATGACCAGCTTCGCGCTGACATCTCTCTCGGCAATCTTCCCATCTGGTGACACCTTCGATCGTGTCATACCGGGTATGTTCAAGGTCGTTGCGTGCGGTCGTACTCGTGGGGTTTGGTTTCCGGAATTTTGGCGTACGGGAGGACTACACATGTCTCAGCCATGCGATCTTGGGATGACGTGGTGTGGAACTTAGAGCTGTGCTCGATGCGACAGCTTGCGCGCTGACACGAACAGCGTCGTGGGTCACTTCACTGTACGAGGATTTCTACTCACATGCGCGGCGACCCGGGGACGACCGATGAAGCGCCACTCCGGGCGTAAGGTGAGTCGAACTGCTGTGGCTGGGCCAAAATAGCGGCGGAAGGCCGGTCGCGTAGGGTCTGGAGAGGATTGGAAGCGGCGTGGATGTTTTTGACGGCGTTCACGAGGGAGGAAGACGCAGCAGAGGGCGGCGCAAGGCTTTGCGCGGCGCCGTTCGGAGCGTTGGTGAGTCCATCGTCACTGGACGCTTGGGAAGAAGTTCGCGACGAGGACGGTTGTTGGCGCGCTGCCGCTGCTTGTGTCATGACCTGCTTCGCGAGCGACGGATCTTTGGCCTGTTTCTTGGTAGAGTCTTGTAAAAAGTATAGTCAGCAATTGATTCGCCGTGGCTTGTAGTATCTGGGCTGATAGTAGTGTCGCTTGAGGGTGCGGAGCAGGAGAGAAAATGAGGGAGGGAGCAAGCGGAAAGACCGACCTTGTGCAGAATCTTGTTGGAAAGGCAATTTGGCCGGGGCCGACACCGCAGTAAATGCGGCGGCCATGCTCGAGAGTTTATTGCGCTGAGGCTGCACGTCAAGTGGGGATTGAACCCTGGAAGTCGGTGCAGTCTGGGTGGCACCTGCAGCTGGGCTCCACAGGGCTGACGACCCTTACGTAGGTGTTGTGGTGAATATGCAGCCAGTGCGCCAATCCGTGGGCTCGGAAACCGGTACAAGTGGCCGTGTGGAGCGCTTGGAGAGGAAATTGTAGACGATCAGTGTTCTGAGACTCAGGCTGTGGCTGCTTGGCAATGGCAGATCGGATGAATCCGAGGTTGCAAAGGTTGGCAATGCGCCTCGGGAGTTTCCTGAGTGCAAGTGTCCAAAGTGGTGTGTGCGATGTGGTGTGTCTCGTGGAGCGTGGGGAAGTCAACGGGTGAAGTAACGGGTCGTGAGGTTCCAAGGTGGTCCAGGTGGTCTGTCAAGCTTTTGTCTTGTGCTATCGGACTAATAAGTAGTTTGAGTACTATGTCTGGTATCGCGCGTCTCGAGTGGTTCGAATGGTGAAGCTAAAGTAGTCGTCCTAAATTAGCGTCGGCGGCTTCGATCCGGTATGCATGATCTTGACATCGGAGGTCCAGGTCTCGAACAAAAAGAATGCAACAATAAACACACTGTGGCACAACGTTCGTGACTGGATCGCCAGCCTAACATACATGTGGATCGCCAAGACTGTCATCCAAGTGAAACTAATTGATTCGTACAGAACGAAATCTGGATGGGCAAACCGGATGGGCACCGACTGGTCCAGGAGATTGAACCGTAACAGCGAGCCTTGGCTGGGGCGCAAGCGAAGTATCAAGGCCGGCTGAAGCCTTGTACGTGAGGCTGTACGACAGCGTATTGAATAAAATCGATGGAACCTCTGCAATGCTTGGGGTTGCAGATGGCCACGTCAAAACTCGAAACAATTGTGCAAACAGTTCGACAACATGCTTGGCGAGGTTGGGACGCTCTATTCTACTCTATAAATAGTTGTGCTCAGAGGAAGGTGACTCGACGCGGTTTCCTTTTCCTGACTAGGTCCGGGTTGACCAAATAAGGCTGTCTACTGTAATAGTATACGCCCACATCCAACGAGATGACTTGGATCGTGATCCATCATCGCAGTTGCTCAAACATACATAACCTTCAGCACTTGCGAAAGGGAAGCCTATGATTGCTTTAGCAAAATGCTCCGAGCTGGCATTTGGAGAGATCAATGGCTGCCCAGAGAAGTGGAAACTTTCATGCAGTATACGTTAATTGGTGTCACTATGCGAAATTTCGGGCTCCGGCCTGTATTTCATGCGAAATAGGAAAACACACCGAGAGCGTTTTCATCGCCGAGGCTGGCGAGACTACGCCCATAGCATGTCAATTGGTAGCCTTATACTCGGAACTGAGCCCACTGACATCACAATGAGATCCACTCGTGGGGGCAGCCCCAATTTTCTCAGAATTGTCTCCGCCGTCGCAGGAAACGGACAGGCTTCCGACAATCCACCATGCTTTCTACGATTCTTCGGATTGGTTCCGTTCCAAACAGCTGACCCCAACAAGTCCGAGGCAGAAGATGCATGAAATCAAGTCCGTTACACATTCGCCAACTATTCTTGTCGGTGAACTGTGACATGGGGAAGGAGCCAACCTATCGGTGTTCTACAACGCATGCCCGCCCCGACCCCGAACATCCGTCTCGCAGAACACTGGCGGACTTTGACTGCAGATGCAATAACACAACAATGCTGGACGTATCTCGGGACCAGCAAGAGTAGCAGATGCAAATAGAACGGAACTCATGCATGCAATGCTCAAGTATACGCCACAGAGAATTCAAGGTGAATTGGAACGATGTGTGAAGCCTGGAGTATTATAACTTCGTCCCGAGCCCTATTTCTGGCGAGTAGACTGCCAACATTCTTGAGTGTGCATTTTCGTCGACGAAGGTGAATGGCTTGTACATGCGAGGGACTCTACACGAAGCTGGATAAAATGAATGTAAACGGACGGCTCCAAGTTCTTCGAGTCAGGCTGTGATAGCTTCACTCACACTAGAGAGACTTGAGAGGTCAGGGCTCAGAAAATGTTGACGCTAGGCAGGGACCCCTTGCAGCGCTTGGACCCTGATTTTGCGATAGCGATAAGAACTTTTGATTTCCTATTGCACATGCTAAGCTGGACGTCACTTTTCGCGACTGCCTCCTTCCTTCCCGAGCAAAAAGTTCCATCAACCTCTTCCTTGACAATCTGCCGATTCTTGACCACTGCAGGTGACTGCCTACCCGCGACAAACTCCGTTGCCTTCCAGCGCAAACACCTTCACATCAGAGCCAAATGCGCCTTCTTGGTTCAAACCCCTAGGCCAACCGCAAAGGAATCCGCGAACAACGTCGCTCTCGATCGCAATGCGCCTGATGGATTAGAAATTCACAGCACCATTACTTGACAAGCTACACTGGGCATCGATCAGCTTCTCTTTGATCGCCCAGTTGATACACCCACCTTGACAAGCCTGTACACCGTCTTGGTCCGGCGCTGTCCCAGCATTGTTTGGCAATCGTGTGGTTCCATCCACCATCACTTACCAACGAATTTTGGACTCTGAAACGGCACAGACTTCACTTCTTCCCACTAATACTTTCTTGCTGTCAGGTCTTCAACATGACTGCCGTTGAGGTTGCCAGACCTCCCAACATGCACGACATCATCGCTGCTCAGCAGCAAGTTGTTAAAGACATCATGCCTGCAGCTGCAGAGCTCCGCCCAGGTGTCCTGGTCCCCCTCAAGACCACCCTTGAGCTGCGAGACGACCACCGTCTGAACAACATCATCATCACTCGAACTCCCGTCAAGTCAGCCAACGCTGTCATTACGTGAGCACTCTTTTTCTTCCCTCGTTGCTTGTGCCTCTTCTGCCGCGTAGCCACCACCAGTCGAGCGTCCTTGGGGCACAGCAGCTAACAACTAGTCCTGTGCAGCCTGCTTCGCTCACTTCTGCCTGAGGATATTGTTAAGGGCATGCCTCATTTGCGAAGATGTGCGAAACCCGTCGATCTCCCTCCCCACCTGAAGATGCAATTCATGCACGACGATGCTGGTGCTCGACAGCTGCACACCGGAAAGTCCCAGTGGATTTACATCATCATCGGCCCTGATTCTCAACTGTCCAAGCAAGAGTTGGTCGACGGATTGTGCGATATCGAGGGCATGTCTGGTGGGCCCTGGCTTGCCAGCATACCGGTCCCATTACTGGCTCCAACCTCTCAAGTCCAGGCTGCCATGTGGTCGGAGCAGTTCTGGCCCTGTGTGTACCGCAAGAACAACCCACTTGGCCCACACCCTAGCATGGTGACTCGAAATACGGACGAAATCAAGCAAGACGCTGCCATTTGGATGAGTCTGGCTCACAAAACCGCCAACCAAGGCAAGGAGGCTGGACTGGGTGAACCCATGGGTGCCTGCGTTATTTCTCGTGGCCCAGACGGCTGTCGCATCGTAGCATTGGCGACAGACGCTCGCTGGCATCACCAACCGGCTATGGGCAGCACAGGAAACCCCATGGCCCACTGCGTCATGCGAGCAATCAGTATGGTTGCTCAGAAGCTGGTGCGAGCAGAAAATAGAGCCAGCAAAGGAGGCCCGGCGGCCATCCTCGAGTTCGAGGCATTCCAGGACAAGCCACTTTTGAACGACGAGGAGCTGGTTTTCCAGGAGAACCACCCCACACCAGACGGTTACCTCTGTCACGACCTTGAGCTCTACGTTACCCACGAGCCCTGTGTCATGTGCTCTATGGCCATTCTACATTCGCGTATGGGCAAAGTGGTGTTCTGCGAGCGCATGACCTTGACAGGCGGCATGACCGCAGAGGTCCGCGGTCACAACCACTCTGATTTGGCCGAGTGGGGCGGCGGCCACGGCTTGGGCCTCTTTTGGCGTCGAGAACTCAACTGGAGCCTGGTCGCCTGGGAGTGGGAGGGGCAGGATTGTGTTCATCCACACGAGGTCGACCCAAAGACTCACGCGTGAACCATTTTCGGATGATGGGTTCACACAGTCAGCAGCTATATGCCCAAGTCAGGCAGGCACTAGACGGCCTTGCTGGCTTCGGACATACTCGTATTTCATGAGTTTGGAGGACACACTTCAGAGGGATTAGGTAGTCCTCTTGTTCGGTTTTGGAGTCAAAGGCAGGGACATTGATACCATACGTTTCGAATTGCCAGCATTTCTACGGCGCAGGCGGAGACGATGGTTCGTCGACGGACACGGTTTACGTTTTAGCAGGCAGCATGAAATTTGAGGGCTGGGGGGCGTCTTTTAGAGCAATCGCGGGATAGCTGGCACAAGGCCTTGTATCAGATACCTTTGATTTGCGGCCCTCACAATGAGCTGAAGATTTGATTTTAGCAATGAGCACACTTTTTCAATGGGACCAACAACTACAATCTAGCTGGGTTTCAAGCTTTGCCCGAGGATGTGTGTGTCTGAATGCGAGACTCAAAGGTGGAGGTGAGGGTGGGGTTGAAGAGGGGGAGGGGAGGGGTCCAGGGGGGTCGTCAACGTAGCTCCATATCTTCCCACCTTGCTTGCCAACCTGCCCGCTCAACCTCGCTCCATTTCCTTACACATCGAGTTCACATCCCATTGACTTGGTGTTGTCTATTCAAAGTGACTATCGGTGAGTCATCTTTGGTACGAAATTGTTTCTTGCTGGGTGACTGATCGTCAGTAGGTACTATCTGCTGGTGGAAACAGACCTCATCCCTGTCTGGAAACCAATTGCATAGGAAGCTCCATACAGCTTGCCTTCCCAATGTGTTGACTTCCCAAGACATATTCACGCGCCAGCAGCCTGCGCAAGGCATCCTTTTGGCCATTCGGAACATTGAGATTTACCCTTGCGAATGCTGTCTTGCCTTTCAACAAAGCACCTAGCTTTCCAACGAAAACGCGACATCCCCCTCTCCTTCGCCTCAGCAGCAGCTTGAGCGGCCGCCCTTCGAAAACTTCTATCCTCAGATTGACCGAAAATTTGACGATAGAGGCGCAAGAACTGCACGATCTGACACGCTCCCAACGAGTCGCCCGCGAATCCGCAATCTACCTCGCGACCCAAGCCCTTTTCACAATGACCAAGCCCACCATCAACTCTGTCGCGCACGCCGGCGCCGCGACCGCATCCCCCTCCACGCCCAAGGGCTCATACAAGCGCAAGCGCAAGGCAGGCGAGGAGCGCTTCTACGCGGTCCGTGCGGGGCGCGTGCCAGGTGTCTACTCGACGTGGGCGGAGTGCCAGAGCCACATCACGGGGTTCCAGGGCGCAGTGTACAAGGCCTTCCCGACGCACGCGGAGGCGGCGCTCTTTGCGGCCGGCAAGAACCCCAACCCGGGCTCGACGCCGAACCGCTTCTACGCCGTTGCGGTGGGCAACAGCCCCGGCATATACACGGATTGGACTGAGGCGCAGGCCGCATACACAGGTGTGAAAGCGCCGAAGTACAAGAAGTTCGAAACGAGAGAGTCGGCTGAGGAGTGGATTGAGCAAGTGAAACAAGGAACCCTGTCGATCATGCATGCTGGGGTGAAATACGACGAGGAGAATGGCGAGGACGACGTGGATGAGGATGAGGAGCAGGCGGCGCCGAGCAAGAAGGTGAAGGTCAAGGCTGAGATTGAGGTCAATGTCGACGACCAGCTCGGCGATCTGGAGGAGGTCTACACGGATGGCAGCACGCTCTCGAACGGTCAGGATGGTGCTGTGGCCGGTGTTGGCGTTTTCTTTGGAGAAGGTGACCCAAGGTTCGTACTTCCTAATCACCCTCGGCCCTCTGGCACCCCTTCGTGACCTCTGCTCCAACAGACAAGGACTAGACTTGAGTCTGACAAGCCCTTACAGAAACATTTCTGAGCGCCTTCCCGGCGAGGTTCAGACAAACCAGCGCGCAGAGCTTAGAGCGATCCTGCGAGCCCTGCAGGTCCTGTCCCCGACAAACGGCGTGCTGATCTGGTCCGACTCCAAGTATGCTATCGAATGCGTTACAAACTGGTTCGTCAAGTGGGAGTCCAACGGCTGGAAGACGCACAAGGGGCCCGTGCAGAACCGTGACCTTGTCGAGGAAGTTCTCAAGGAGATCCGCAAGCGCCAGGCGCTGGGCACCAAGACGATTATCAAGTGGGTCAAGGGCCACGAGGGAAATATCGGCAACGTGGCGGCCGACGGACTTGCGGTCAATGCGGCCAACGAGGCAAAGGAGGCTAAAGCGGCTGAGGCACCGTCAGGGAAGAGGAGCAGCAAGCGCAACAAGTGAAAGAATGGATGAGATGCTTCTGTTGCGCTGCTGCTCTGAGTGAGGAGACTGTCTTGTTGGCCCGCGAGGACACGGCCAACTGCCTATCGAATGGCTTACGGTGGTCAACGCCCGAAGATGAAATAATGGAACGCAGCCTTGCTACCACACATGCCAACAGGCAGTGGTGGTCTCCAAGGCGATGGAACAAGAGCGCAGACAGACCTCTTGAGTAGAGGTCATCGATCCCCCACCACATATGTGGACGGACGACGTTGAGAGGATTGCGGCGTCGCCAGTTGTCATCATTGGAACGCCCGACTCAGAGGTCATCTTTTCCAAGGCGTGGGCGTTGTTGGCACGCGACAGTGCAAGTGTTTTGCTTTTTATTGTTCCTTGTTATGTTCGGGTCACACAACAATGTGTATAGCTCTGGGAAGGCGGACAACAATGGTGAATGGTGTACACAGATGAGGCTAGCTAGGGTAGGCATATTTACCTGGTTGCAACCTGTAACTTTGACTGGACTCGTAAGGTGCTGCGTGAAACAAATTGTATGCAATAAATGGACGGACTATTAGCCAGGCTGTTGCAAGGTAGCGGGCTATCGTGGCGTTTCGTGCTCACCGCACGACTCGGTGGTCGACGAGAAACAATATCGCCAGGATATCTACTCAGTCCGAAGTAGGCAGAGGTACGGACGTTGCCGCCAAAAGCCTTGATCGGTTGAAGCAGGGTAGCAACGTCAAGCATCGCCTACAGCATAAACACCTAGGTCTGGGATCAACACCTTGGGAATCTCCGGGACATTTACTTACCTTTGGATTTATCACTGTTGGAATGACTAAATTTGGGACAATTTACAGTTGCCAGACCTTTAGATCCCTAACTGTCCACATCCAAACTTTTGGCAGGGACCTTCGTACTTGGTGGGAACGTGGTGGGTGCTGTGATAGACGTGTCTCGACAAAATGCATGTGGCATTTGAGACATTGGGGGAGCGGTCCAACTGCACTATATTATCGGGCCCTCTATTTTATAATTCAACAGGATTCGTTCTAAATTGATAATATCAGTGATAAATAGTACGGACGTCGCCGTCCAAAGTCTTGACCACCTGCTACACTCTTCTGCGAACCCTCCACGAAAGAGCGCTGTATCACATAGTTGTAATATCGCTCATAGGATACTCATCTTTGGGATAATCACCTCTGGGATAATCACCTCTGGGACAGTTAACTTTGAGATAGTTAAATCTGGAATAATTTATTCTAGTATACTCACTTTTGGATGCGATCCCCAGTACTCTTCCTTCAAGGCTTTGGCAGATCTCTCCAGGGTGAGCAGAGTCGATGATGTTCACCTTGTTTGCTTACTCGGTGTGCCGCTTCCGAGTCGGCCCGACGACGATAACGATTTCTACCCGCTTCTCCCTTCCACCTCGAAATTTCGACAGTTCTGATATACAGTCAATCGTCTACGCTGACTCGATACTTTCGTGATCTATTCTTCCGTCTAGCAGTCATCAGGTCCTGCCATAGACGAAGCATTTGTCACCTACGTCGCTCGTGTCCTCGCTCCCGACTACTAGTACCTGGCTTATCACAAGCGTCGAGACAGGCTGCGGAATCTGTTGACGCTCTCACATCTCAACAACCGGAAAGAGGCGAATCAAGGTGGCAATCATCGTACTGTTCAACGAGGAGGTCAAACACTTCAATGATTCAATAACAAAAGCTCCCGTCCCGTTTCCCGCGATCTACTTTTGCCTTGCAGCGCGGAGGACTGGCAAGGACGACTCTGGAGTGACGTGATACAGGTCACTTCGTACAGCTTCTACTTGCGATTCCTCTGGTCCGTCAGGTAGAGATAAATCGGGAACATGCCCACCTTGGCTGTCAACAATTTCAACATTATACTCTCAGTTCTGGGAGGATGGATTTCTCTGTTCGGGCTCGTGAGCTACCTCTGCAAGGAGAATTTCTACCTTTCTGAGGCCTGTGAGGAGTCCCCCAGCCAGCATATACAGGGAAACCAGAGACTGACCCGACCTAAAGTGATATCACTCTTGGCTGGAGTGGCTTTCTCTCCACACGCGGGTAACCTCATCCGGCCTCTTGACTATACGTGCGTTCCCAGAACTGTGTCAGATTGGACCTGCGAAGAATAGCTAATCTCATCCACAGCGGCTCCCAGGCCAGCCTGGATACCAGCATCCTCTACTTCTCGCGCCTCGTCCTCGGCGTGCAGCTCGTCCTCACCGGCGTGCAATTGCCCTCGCGCTACCTCAAGAAACAATGGCGGCCCCTATCCCTTCTGCTCGGGCCCATCATGACCGCCATGTGGCTCACCACCTCCCTGCTCGTATGGGCACTCGTCCCCAACCTGCCGTTTCTCCACGCTCTCGCTATCGGCGCGTGCGTCGCTCCCACGGATCCGATACTGTCGAACGTCATCGTCAAGGGCAAGTTTGCGGACCATTACGTGCCGAAGGACCTTCAGCAGATCATTATTGCCGAGTCGGGTGCGAACGATGGGCTGGGCTACCCGTTTTTGTTCCTTGCGCTGTATTTGATCAAGTATGTGGGCACGGGCGTGGAGGGCGTGGAGTTGGCGCCGGGCGGGGCGGCGGCGGCGATGGGTATGTGGTTTGGCGAGACGTGGGGGTATACCATCTTGCTTAGTGTGGTGTATGGTGCGGTGGTTGGCTGGGTTGCGAAGGAGTTGCTTCAATGTGAGTTCTGTGGCCACTCGAACTCAAACGCGGTGGCTGACTTGACGCGTAACAGGGGCCGAGAAGCGCAAGTATGTGGATCGGGAGAGCTTCCTCGTGTTTGTATTCTCGCTTGCTCTCTTCATCACTGGCACCTGTGGACTGATTGGCAGCGACGAGTAAGTACCTCAATGACCCAGACCGTTGAGCAAGTCCATGGACCCAGACTAATATCGCCTCTCAGCGTCCTTGCCTGTTTCATAGCAGGCAACACATTCACTTGGGATGACCACTATCGCCTCGAAACCCTCGACGACTCGCTTCAGCCCACCATCGATATGCTCCTCAACGTCAGCATCTTCATGTGGTACGGCGCTGTGTGCCCATGGGACTCATTCCTCCACAACGATGTGGTCCCGATATACCGGCTCGTACCGCTTGGAATTCTGATGCTGCTGATCCGACGACTTCCGTGGGTGTTGGCTATTCACAAGAAGATCTCGCAGATCGAGCAGGTGCGGCAGGCTGTGTTCGTGGGCTTCTTCGGGCCAGTGGGAGTCTCGGCAGTCTTCTATCTGTACGTCACGAACGAGTTCCTGGAGACGCTGCAGGGGAGCGATGGTGAGATTAGAGAGGATGTGGCGAAGTTGCCTGAGGCGGTGACTGTCGTTGTCTGGTTCTTGTGTATTTGTTCAGTGGTAAGTACACCCAACCTCCATCATGGCTTCTTAGATATTAGCTAAAACCCCTCAGGTGGTCCACGGCCTTAGCATCCCTTTCGGAAAAGTGGGCTATAATCTCCCGCGCTCATTCTCACGCACCGTCACCGATGGCGACAACACCAGCAGCCGCGCACCCTTCACCATCGGCAGTCGCGTCAACAGCATCGGGCTGCGGTTGCCGACAATCCTCACGTCGTCGCGCCGGAACTCGGTCTCTGCGGTCAACGGCAACGAGCGTAGCGGCGCCAGCACCCCGGTGCCGGCGGACGCGGCGCGGCCTGCTGTTTGGAGGATCGGGGGCAGCGTGATTCGCAAGGATGATGACAGAACTCGCGAGGAGTCTGGTCCTGAAGACGATCGGGTTGGCAGTGGAACTGCGACGCCGTCGGTGCCCGGGCGGACCTTCAGGCCGGAGGACCGTACGATTCGGTTCCCGGACGAGACGCAGTGATGACATTGAAATTCACTTGGCACGCGCGGTGAGGCGTCTGTCATGTTGTGGGACACTTACCTGTGGAACAGTCACTTGTGGGTTGGTTAATCACATGAGGGATATTTACCTGTAAGATAGTCACCTGGGGGATAATCACCTGGGAGATAACTATCTATAGGACAATCACCTCTGAGTATCTTTGGGATAGTTGTGTGTCTCGGGGATAATCATTTCGGGAACAATTACATCTATGATAGTCTCTGATGTACCGGCCTTTGGCCTAGCTATCCATTGAGTTGTGGGTCTGATTTTCCTGACAGATGGCAGATCTAAATCCGCGGTCCTGATAGCTCAGCATGTGCACTCGGCCAAGCAAGACGCATAATCACTGTTTTGCCCATGTTGTCGTCACTGTGCAATCAGCGCGAAGAAACCCTAAGCTGATGTTGACAGCTACCAGGACGCGTACTTGATTTTCGTGCATGTCACACTCGGATCGGGCGATAGCGGAAATCATGTTGAAGCTTGAGCAGGCCTGCAGCGGACGAGCGGCTGCGTGCGCGTGGGGCCCAGGCTGCAGCGGAACCTAGGTATGCGGTGCCAATGACGAGACGCTAACAAGGAGGAGACACAGAAAGTTACTCGTCAACTTACAAGGCAGCGATTTCAATTTGGGACATGTGTTTTCAGTTTTGTGTGTTTATCTCGCGGTGGCGGGGGTTTCGTCGTCAAAATTAGATCAGATCTCCATCCTGGCTTCGCACATGCCTCCTCAGTCCGTTCGGACTTGGGACGATAAGGCTAATCACGAAGCTAAGTTGAATAGAGCGAGCAACTGTGTCGGTAGGTATGTTGGTAAAAGACATATTCCATGCAGAGACTAAGGCGTCTAGCAACAGGGTTCGCTTGGCTGCGCTGGCGTTCCTGCGAGAGTTGGCGCGGGACGGAATTGACTTTGAGGAGTCTCAGCGAAATACCACTCCTATTTGTACTTGTTGTGCCTGGTAGACAACCTTGAATGTACCAATGTCGCTGCCCGGTGTTGTGACACTGCAGTTCAACATCTGCTAATATTATCTCGAACACGACGGGATAGCTGCATGATGGAGTTTGGCTGCCCGGGATGTAAAGTGAAGGGCCGGGATACCTAGGTATTCCGTGAGAAATGCATAAGTTACACAAATGCTCTCTTGTTGCGGTCAGCCCTTGCGACGTTACCGATTTTACCACACCAAGACACAGCGGAAATGTAGAGGGATACAGACCCTGACCGATCCCATTGCCGTCGAGACCCCGTGGGGGGAGGGCCTTTTCATGATGCTAGACCCACACTGAATCGCGGGGAATCCTTGGGACTAAATGGTCGATCAAGTCGTGTCAAGACCTGACAACTATTACGTAGAGTACCGTCGATGTTCTCCCCTGTTCAGATGCAGTGTGCTATGCTTCATGCTTGTCTGGCGGCGTATACTTTCAGACGTTACATGTACTGTACGTCTTCCGAAGGTCGGCCCTCCGCCAAAACCTTGGCCTGAGCCTCGCGTCTGTTGCCAGTGTGTCCTGTCGAGATAGACAATCAATCGTAATCAAACTCTAGCTTCTTGTGCGTTCCAAAACACAAGTCAGATCAATTCCTCACTCCCTAGGAATCACTTTGGCACTGTCTGCGCTGTCTACTCCACACTCTCTCTGCTTCGTACCAGCCTGCATCGAATCCTTGGAAGGTGGCCATTCACTGCCAGCTAGAGGCCAGCCCTACCGAATCCTGGGGTCACAAGTTTTAGAAGTCCGGACTTCAGGACCCGCTGCCCAGCTGCGGTCCCCACCCTCGCTGTTAGCGCGCGTCGCTGTCCAACCAGAGAAATCTCCTCCGCTGCAACCTCGAGACCCTTCGGACCCTTCCTCTTGTCGTCTGGTTGTCTTTTGCTTTGCAATTTCGCGACTTCCAGGCTTTTGAGACCTGACTCTGACTCTTCCACCTCGCCCAAACATCACCACCCGCCTGCCACCATCCTCACTGCCCAGTCCACCCGTTCAATACGATCCGCAGACGACAGCAACCTCGACTGCACAATCTGCCGCCACGCGTTCGACAACTCCTCTCATCCCAACATCAGGCAAGCACAGACCGTGACTGCACTGCTCAGTCATCACGCAAGTCAGCCGCCGCGTCGCAATTGGAGTCGGCCTCTCAGTTGTGTTAGTCCGCAGCCACCCCCGCCCGGCTCCCATCCGTGTGGCCATGCCGCCGATTTCCATGTTCGACGACGACCTTGGCTCCTATCCCGACGCCGGCGACGAGGACTTCCTCGGCCTGTTTCGACCCCATGATTCCGACCTGAAGGCCATCGACAGCGCCTTGCTCCAGTCCGCACAGCCCGCGGCCTTGCCTACTACGCTCTCGCCCAACCCTTCCGACCAAGACTCCGCTTCCGACTCGTCGCCTTCGCCGCGCGCCATGAATAATCACGACGAAGACTTCGACATGTTTTCCTACCCGAATAACAACTCGGGGGACTGGTCGCAATTCGATGACTTCACAAATTTCGGAGATGCCCCCGCGACAGAGCAAAACACTATCAACCCGTCTTTGATACAAGGCGACGCCACTAGCCTCTCCATGATGAATATGTCACACTCTTCTAGTCCCTCCGAGTCCAATTCCAGCAACGGTCTGGGTAATGAGTCCGACGAGTCACCTCCCACAGAACCGATGGACGCGATTATGCAGATGGGCTTCTCCAAGTTCGCCATGAACGGCGCCAATGGAGCCAATGAGGTGACCAAGTGCAAACGCTCTTCGGCATCACAAAGTCGCAAGAAGCGCAACTCGGTATGTGGACATTAGCATTCCATTCCTTGTTTCTCCGACTTGCCATTCGCTTGCTAAATGTCTACAGCACCAGTCTTCTGTTAGCAAGTCCACGAACCGCCTTTCCATTGGTGGATCTCGGGAGCCTTCGCCGATGCTCTTTAGTCAGGGCTCGTCTCCTCTAGCTTCGCACGAGATGGCCGTACCAGATCCGCGTCTGATGCCGCAGCCCACCATGCCACAGAATAACAGTTGGTTCAATGTCAGCCCAGGCCAGAGCCAGTGGCCGAATGCATCAATGAGCCAGCCGACATTCCAAGGTGCCATTCCTGCCTTCGCTCCTATGGTTCAACCCAACTTCGTGGCGCCTCCGACTCCGACAACTACTCTTGCGATCCTTGATATGCCAAGAAAGTCTCGTGTGGAAACTCAGATACATCTCAAGATGTCTTTACATCCTGTTCCGCAGGGCATCACCAAGATTCGGCTCCCACGACATACCATCTCGAAACCCAAATTCTTGGCCAAGCCCAGGGCAGAACATCGACCTGATACTCTCGAGCTCTCCACCCAGCTCGTATGCAGCAGCGCCATGTCCAAACCTGGCGTTCTGCAGAGGGCTCGGGCGCGCGCTGCGGCTTCTGGCGCCAACCAAAGACGAGCTGCGCCTATCGACGACAAGGCGGAAGACGGCGGCGAAGTTCGTATTTGCACGGGGTGTATTACTCGGGAACAAAAGCGTGCCAATCGCAAGAAGAACAACAGACCCGGTGAGGATGATGAATGGAAGAATAACGAGACGGAGAGAGTCATCGTCTTCAACACGAACGAGATCAAGGAATTGAAGGCGCCAGAGTACTCCACAAACCCGGGAACGATGCTGATCGATATACCAATGCGAATCGCCTGTTATTGTCGTCATCATCACGAGAAGCTGGGATTCAAGATCATCTTCACATTGAAGGACCAGTCTGGTCAGATTGTTGCTCAAGAGCTCTCGCCGTCCATCATGATCACCGATGACCACAAAACGCCACAAACCAATCCAAATTCTGTCGGTGGTGTAGACACAGAGTCAGCAGCCAACGATCTGAACTCCATCTCGCCTGGACTACCTTTCAGACAATCGCAGTCCACCTCGGACCTGCAGGCGCTGCAGATTCAAGCTCAGAAGCGAGGTGCAAGTGACTTGGGCATACCAGTGCCGGCCTCTGGGGCTTCATCAGTCGCCAACTCTGCCCTCGCGACCCCTAATATATCGCGCCCCTCTTCGCCAGGTGCGGTTGGGCCCTCCGCTGCGAAGAAGAGGAAGTCGAGCAACTCCAAGGTCCCGACTACCTTGACTATGACTCGCATTGAAGCTCCGACGTATGCACCACCACCACCACACAATCAAATGGCACAGGGGGTTCCAGGCCCTTCATCCGCAACATCACCATTCTCGCCGCCGAGCTCCGTCTTCTCGGATGCCTCCAACTCTGCTTTTGGACAGGGGCCCACCAATGCATTATTTTCAGCGGGATCGAGGACGCCTACTGGGAATGAATCAAGCATATTTCAGCCGGACGCCAACAGGACACCGAACTCGGATGCGATGACAATGCCCCCACTGTATTCTGCTCCAGCTTCATCGCAGAATAGCAGAGCAGCAAGTCCAAACTCGGTGATGAATGGCGTACTCCAGCAACAACGTAAGAAACTTCTCCCTTTTCTGGTACTATCGATTGTCGTGGAGAGCACCAAACGAAGTTACAGCATGATTGCCTGCATTTTTTCCATCTGTTCACAATGCAAAGCATGATGCTGCGCCTCGAGATCTGTCCTTTGCCCTCCTTTCATACTTAGTGATATCAAATATCACTCAACGACCCCTCTCACCTAATTCTCGAAGAAGAACAAGCGCTAACATGATGCAGCCCTCAATCTACTTCCCGGTAGCAACCCTTTAACATTTGCCAACACGAACGTCAATGGGCTGAGGCACCCGTTGCCCGTCATCCTCAAAGTACTGCCCGTCGATGGTCCCACGTCTGGGGGCATCGAGGTCAGTATTCTGGGATCCGGATTCCGGCAGGGTCAAGACATCTACTTCGGCGAAACCAAGGCTACTACCACAACATACTGGGCAGACTCTGCTATGACATGCTTGCTGCCGCCGTACAGTCAACCTGGGCATGTGCAAGTGTCAGTCAGGGCGTCGAACGGCCAAGTGCAATCAATGCCACGGCCACAGGCTACATTCCTGTACAAGGATGACGACCAGGATGAGTTGAAGCATATGGCTTTGCGGGTTCTTACGCACAAAATGACAGGCAAGGTCGACGACGTTTCACTGAAAAACTTCATCAGCCAAGTCCTTCGCGGTGAGAATGGACTGAACGGAAACAGCTTCAACGGCGGGGCTCCTGGCGGCTACACGATGAACTTGGAGGCTCAGCTCATGAAGGTCCTGGATCTGCTCGACATGGACGACAGCATATACAAGGCGAAATTGAACATGAGAAAGAAGACGACCGGGCACACGATGCTTCATTTGTCTGTTGCCATGGGTTACAACTGGTTCACCGCTGGTCTTCTCGCACGGGGCGCCAACCCGAATGTTCAAGACAATGGAGGCTACACGCCTCTGCACTACGCCGCAATGCACGATCACCCTGCACTGGTCAGGCGCCTAATTCAGAGCAAGGCGGACCCTACGCTTAGGACGTGCCACGGGCTGCTGGCTTCGGACGTTGCCACGACCCGGGAAGTAATTCGTGCGATCAAACGCGCAGGCAGAAGAGGCAGCACTTTACACAGCCGTGCCAGCAGCGCAACGTCTTTGCGCTCTTTCTGGGAGCCTCCGCAGTCAGTCGACACTGCTCCCGGCGATGTCTCCTACAGCGAGTCCAGTGAGTCAGACGAAATCGTGGATTCCAGCTCGGAGGAGGATGTTGATGGCGATGGCTCATACTTGGAAATGATTGTTCGGGGCCGCAGACGTCACGGAACGATCTCTTCACGGGCACCGCTGGTTGACCTCGCCCATGCTGAGGAACAGGGCGGCATGGCGGCTGCTGCTGTGGCAATCGCTGCTTTCAAGGAACAGATCCAGCAGCTGCAGCAGACCATGCTGCAAAATGTGTCCCACATCCAGATGCCAAATATGATGCAAGACTGCCAGGCATACCTCAACTCGGCGCAGCAGCGCATGTCTGCATTCATACCAAATCTTCCTTCACCTTTCATGCACGGCACAACGCTTCCTCCAGCATATGACGACATATTCCCTGGCGGTGGAGACGGCAAACGAGCTTTGATCGAGCACGGCGACTTGAACACGAAGCAGGCGTCTGCGGCGCGAGCTGCGGCCGACTATGAGGCGGACGAGAAGTGCACGATGCGCTACGATCAACAAACGGCAACGTCGCACACGGAGGCCTCGATGACAGAGGAGCCACTAGTTCAAGAGAAGGTGCAGAGACAGTTGCCGAAATTGCTTCAAATTGGCCGCAAGAACAACATCACCAAGGAGCAACAGGACAACCTGCGCCAGGCTCGCGCGGAGTCGCAGAAGAGTTTACGCAAGGATGCCAAGCTCTTCCTCTTCTGGGTAAGTTTCAGATGATCAATACATAAACCCGTGGTCACTCCGCTAATCATGCTGTAGATCCCTTTGTTGCTCCTCATCTGCTTCAGGATGTTCCACGTCGACTTTGTCGGCCCCTTTAACACCGTTTGGAATTTCGCGTCGTCCTACTGGCATCAACCTACGCAAGGCGTGGTTCTCGGAGAAGTCAATTAATACTTGAGAGTTAACAGACACGATGCTTTATGCGACGTCTCGGCCGATATTGATTCTCGAAATAATACTTTTTGGACGGCATAGCGATATTTGGCGTTTGGGGCCTGGTATGGCTTCGTTGCTACATTCGGTTCAAATGCATCGCAACGCCTGAGGTGAGCTTGGTGATTACATGCAGCACATCATTGCGGCGGCGCGAGTAGGGGCTACAAGAACAGAGTGAGGATGAAATCCTCCTTCAGTCCACTTTTGGTCTGGGTTCTGGCTATGGAATGGAGATCCTTTGGGACCTGTGCAGTATAAAGGCGTGAGCGACATGGTATTGTTTGTTCGTCAGAACGGCTATTCGGCACCATTGAAGCGGATTTGTAGCATCTTGACTCAATTTTCAAATCAACTCTACACAATAACAACTATTGGCAAGGCTCCAGCGGCTATTTGCAAGGCTACCCTTCTTTTTTTTTAAAAAAAAAATCTACCGATACCTATCTCGGTATCTTCCTGTTCCGTGTACATGTCTTACAGTACGAATAATATCATTTTACCCATCATTGTCATATTGAATCGGCAGGTCTGTTCAGGTGAGCATTATGACGAGCTTGGGCCTTGTATTCGGGTCTCCACTTGTCCACAGACCAAGGCACGAGGTAGCATCGAGTCCTCTGACTCTAGACGCGGTGGAGCAACCACGCCGCTGCTGTGCTCAATGTCATGGTGATGGTAGATGGTATTGCCAGCCTTGTGTGCGAGACGATCCGAGAGCTGATAGGAGGCTAACGAGGCGGGCACCTGCTCCCTTGATCTGCTGTATCGAAGGTGTGTGTATGTATAGAGATTTTAGACATCGATGTCTCCATCCTAAGGGTTGGTCAGATCGCTGGACCTGTTTTGCCTGGTAATGGAGCGAAATGGAACGACATTGAATGAGTCCCCATCATGCTCAAAACAGCCAACACAAGCCGGAAAATTTGTGGACGGATGGATATGCATGCACTGTGAGACATCGACTGGATTCCGGTCGATCTACTAGCCTCTATCATTTGTGAGTTGAGTCTCGCACATATGTCGACGGTCGACGAGGGCGACCTTGGGCCGTTGCAAATCTACCATCTCGTAAACCCAGTGTGCAGGCCGTGGGCCGATATGCTGTCGACCATCAAAGCCGGACTGGAAGGGGTCGGGTCTTTGGAAGAAGTCTCCGTGACGAGTTGGATTGCCGAACTTGAGCAGACAAATTTGAACAAAAAGGAGGAGGTGGTATCGAAGCCAGCGGTGAAGATTTTAGACTTTTTCAGGGGTGTTGCGAAAAGGCAGGGTGTTACCGTGGCCAACGGGCTTGTATTTTCCATTGGAAGGGCGGAAAGGTCGAGCACGACAATGCTTGGTCTTGAACCAGTAAAATATGAATGTGTGCTGAAGTGGATCAAGGATTGGGGCTTCTGGTATGTACGACAGAGATTGAGTTTGCATTACTGAAGTCGATTCGCGCAGCCTTGAAAGCGAAAGTGAAGTTGTCAATACGTACTATATCGCCAACGGAAACTTAGGAGTCGCTACCTCATAAAAACACACCAAAACATTGATCTATGTGCTCGCCGGCGGAATACCTAGGAGCTCATCGTACTGTATCACCGCCCAATCTATGCCTATGTTACGAACACATTTAAGTTCTTGCGGGCGCTTTGATTATATTTGGAAACATTAGAATGTGATGTCAATATAAAAATGATACCCGTAAAAAGTATTGACCTATACGAGCCTAAAAAGACATTTCAACAAGCACTCAACAGAGGCCCACATACCTCTCTAAATGTCCGCGGGCATTGATACCATTGCTACTAGCCCTTCTAAAGTGCTCGAGCAGTGCTTGATGGATTTCTATACGTGCTTGAAAACGTCGTCGATGGGCTGGCGACAACGTAGTCCTGTATCACTTCAATGTTCTTCTCAATCGCTTCGATTTGCTCCTCGGTACACGTTTCAGCAGCATCATACCAGAAACACCAGGGTCCAAAAATCGGCTTCTAGAGCTCGTTGGTCACATTCAGCGTGCTGGACGGGCCCTGGGTGCTGTAGCTCGAATTTATGTTGCTGATACAAATCTCGCAAGCCGCAATGTCCTTGCCGAATATGGCTCGGTCGAAAATCTGGTAAGCCGTCTCTGGCTGGTAGGCCGTAACAGCGTGTCCGGCCACAAAGACTCGAAAGAAGGGGAAGTTGTTGTATTGCCGGACCAGACCGCCCTGGTACGTCGCATTGGTAGTAATGGGGGCGTAGCCCGCATTTTGGAAAGAGGCGCTATCGGGATATGAGGCAGAGAACGATACATTCTCGGCGCCCATCCCTGGTGCGAGATGTTAGTCTTTACTGAAGGCTACTATCTCCAAGGTTCCTAAGACTTACAATTGCAACGATAGTCGAGGTCTCCGTAGATCATCGCAACATTATTCCCTACACGAAGGATATATTCAAGTTCGCTCTTCGAGACAATCGCACAGTCCCCGGTTGAGGCGAAGAAGTTGTTTATGACTGTATTGGAGCTGAGAGTGAAGTTAAACGGAACTCCGAGAGCCTCTTGAACCCACTCCTGATTGTAGTAGGCAAGGCTGTAGGAAGGAGGGTAGGCGGCCGGGTTTGGAAGGGTGATATCGAATGCGCCCTCACTGTGATGCGTCGTCAGTCTTGCCAAAAAAAAAAAAAAAAAAAAAGGAAACCTGCAAGCAAGAAAAAATTGAGGAAGCAGAGAAGACGTCCAATTGAACGAGGAACCTACGTTTGACCACGATGTATAGGCTCCCTGAATCCAAACGAATCCAAACTGTACAGCCCCGGCGCACACTTCGTTGACCTCCCCCACCGAACCCGTCCCATCAGGGTCGAGCTCAGCTACAACAGCGCGACACTGGTTAATGAGTTCGTGTGCGTCCGTCAGATTCGCCACGGCAGTGGCATAATTACTGCTCATCTGGCATTGCTTTGATGCCGTAAGTGTTGTTCATGGCAAATTCCGGCCAGAAGGGCAACTGGATCTTGGCACCGATGCAGCCGTTGTTGATTCCCAATGTCCCAAGTTGGAATGTGATATCATGCTTATTGACGCTGCTGGCGTTCGTCTTGATCAGCTCGCTCTGCTTGTAGAAATATGCAACGGTTGCGGGACCGAAGAAGCCCGAGTACTGCAGCCTCTGTCAATTTCGGACGTCCATGGCAGTAAAGCTTCATTGTTTGCTCGCTGAGACATACCGAATATGACCAGAAATTGACTTCTGGATTCTTGGTCAAGTATTTCGGGAATCTAATGATCAGTTGGTCAGCGCTTGCCTTTCACAGTCCCCTAAGCTGGGCATGGTGCTCCACCGCTCGCGCTGGTGGTCTGTCCTTACTCTTTGAAACCACAACTGGGCAATCTGCCAGGTCTGCCTTGCTACCTGAGCCGTAGCGCTTGCAGTTCGATCCGGAGACTGACTAGACATCGTCGCAGGAAATATCGCCTGATTCGACACGATCGTCTCGTTTATAGTGTTCAGAGGTGTAAACTCTTTCGAAAGAGTATGGAAGCTCCCATCGCTAGCCTCAGTGTACGAGTGTCCCGTCTGAACGGGTATGTCGAGAAAGAGCATGTTCACGTTCAGGTCCATGGACCATTCATTGATGGTGGTACTCTTTGAGTCCGAATTCACGATGGATGGGAAGCCATTCGAGATACCGTCTAAGAAAGACGAACCAGGTCCTCCCGGCAGGTAGATGGTCGATGGTGCGTTTTCGGGATTGCTCCTCGCCTCTATCATTGAGTTCAGCGTGACATCAATTGTAGAACTTGCAAGAGTCTGAGATCGCACCGAAATACCCAAAGAAAATGCTGGCATTGTAGGCATTGCCATCACTGGAATGGTGACATAACCGGAATAACTGTTGACTCCGGGGGTAGTCTCGTATGTTTGAGCCTACAAGCGGTAGCTTCTTGTCAATAATCTGCTTCTCTCCAACTACGTGTGGCATGGTGTTTGCAATGACCTTGTAGGATATTGACGAGCCCGGGTAGTTTGTTGATTGGATGATTGAGGGCTCTTTTGGGATCGGGTGGCAAGATCGGGCTGATGCAGATGCGAGACCAAGCATCCATGAGAAAAGGAACGCGAATCGAGGTAGTGTGCAATTGTGAGAGAAGACTCGAGTAAAAGTCTTGACAGTGAGGTGTAGAGAGATTGGAGAATTGGTCTTTCTGTCGATGTGCAATCTGTTTGGACTCGGATAGTTTCCCGGCTTCAATCCTACAGCTTCAAACGTCCAACTACCTCTCTAGATGTATACCGAGACTCAGAGGAGCGGAATCCTTGAATTCAACCTGACAGGCTTCGCGACGACTGGTTAAATCTTCACTATGTAAGCTGCAACACGAAGGGGCATCCAGAAGCAATGAAATTGCTCCGTCTTCAAAGAGCATGCTCAGAAGGCTGACTCTGCTGTATTGTGAGTTGTGCTACCTAGGTATAAGCGATTGGCCAGATCGGCAGAACGTCCACAGGTAAGCTGACAAAGCAATAGATTGGGGGCTGTGCTCCGGCTACAAGGAGGATGGACTCACGATGTTCCACAGCAAGTTGCTTTAATACCCAGGCAGGCAGTCGGTTTTAGTGAATCTACGGCAACCAGAGGTAATTTCGTGAGCCTCATTTGCTTTACTAAATCCGATTGCCTGCCAGGTCAGACCGCGCTGCTGAATTTTGGAACCATCATGTGTCATTCTTGATGGTGCTGTACTGAAGTCAAAATATGATCGATCTTTTGGTGTCTCTCTTGAAGGACGGTGGCGGTGCAGGCGTCTGCTATGAGGGGCCACGGGCAGGTATTCAAGTTTCCTTACGGGGTGGCATCTTTAAACGCAAAAAGGTCAAGATGGAGCGCATCAGACTTCATCTATTTCAGGAGGCTCCCGTGAAAAAACACGTATTCTTGACGGCTACTACACGCACACGGTATGGCAAGCAAGGACGCCCAATGTACCTTGGAAGCTGCTCGTTGCGCAGTCATTGTACTTGGTGGTCAATCGTTGCGCACCAAAAAAAAGAAGAAAAAACTTCTGTCTCGATACCCTGTCGGTGTTTGATGCAGAGAACCCTGCTCACAAATGGACGCTTCGGACTCGTGGTAATTTGGTGGCTGATTTGTGGCATGAGTGGAAATAACCCCGAGGGTGGGAAGTTCGGTACCTGGAAATCGCAAACTTCAGGAAGCCTCCCCGGTTTGCAGACAGCCTCGGAAGCTGTGGAAGACGTGTTCGACATCCTTGCGGACTTTACCATAAATACTGCGACACCCACGCGGAAGCACGATCCTGGAAAATGATGACCCGTTGTCATCCGCGTCCTGCCTAAGTCGTTCAAGTCCTCCTCTACATGCTGCGGCGATACCTGTAGACGGTATCCGGCTCGTCCTGTGTCCCATTCAGCTGTGCGCGTGCTCTCCTGCATATGCCATGCGTGGTGTCACAGCCGCCACAAGGTTATTTCGAAGCTGTTTTTGTTCTGGGATACATTCCAGAACCGTGGAATTGCTCCAACAGGGGTAACATTGACATGTGGTTGACCCAGTATCGTTGTCGGCACCAGCTCCGAATTGGTGACAACGCCGGGTGCTCCACCACATCAGCACGTGCTCCATTGTCTCTCGGCTGGTTCCGAGCGATCTTCCCCGCGTTTGCAGGGTGCGAAAACTCAAAACCAAAAAGGAAAACCTTTGTCAAAACCGGGGCCCCGGATTTTGTGTGCCTCGACGGGCCGATTTGTTTTGCAACTATCTGCATTGTTCCTTTTTAGCGGTTGCAACGCTTGTGGGCTCCAGTGCCAGGCAGGACTATGATGAAATGATAGTCCGTAGAAGGACCGGGCCTATTCACCTCCAGCCAGCGATCCATGCTTGGATACCTACGAGATACTCGCCACAGGAATAATCAATCACCTTTGGGACAATCCTTCTTGGGAACTTCGCCTCTGGAACACCGGACCTGGTTTTATCCAGCACAAACGCTCGACCTAACAATCAACCAAATGTGTGCGGAATTTAAATCCGTGGTCCTGCCAGGGCCTCCGCGATCATGAATCAGCTGCCAAACCTTACCGTGCGCCAAGGCTGACGTTCCCCCTGCTCAATCTCATCCAGGCCGAATTCAGACGGAAGCATGAGTATCATCTGCTTGCTCTCCTGACATTTTTTGACAAGAAATCTTTACTTCATCAACAAGCTCCTGGGCAACGTGATCGCCCACATGCAGCACAAAACAGCACATCATTGTGCGTGCAGTTGGTATGTGGATGCAACGCCCCCCGTCACTCCACACTGAGTCGACGTCGGGCGGTCTGGTGACCAGCCCAGAATACTACGGTCCCGTTCCTCTTAGCCTATTTCGTCGCCTTCTCTCCTTCCCCCCAGCGATTCTCACCGCCTTCACCCTGCTATTGGTGATTTGGGATGCCAGATCCGGCCTCATATCGGCCGTTTCTCTGGAGTCGTGCATCAAATCTCAACAAGCACGGACTTGACTTCACATGCCGGTCGAATATAAATACGGACAGTCATGTCTGCTCCATTTTCTGATGGGACAGCTACAGTCGCAGCCGCGCAGCCTACTGAACAGCCAAACATGACCGGACTCTCTTCACTTTTGCTTCTGGGCTCCTATGCCTTCCAGGCTGTTCTCGGTCGGCCTGACGCCGGTCGTGTCAGGAGAGAAGGCGAGATTCTCAAGCGATCGGTGGACTCTTTGTGAGTGTTTTCTGACTGCATGGTGAGCGTCAGGCTGCCGGGTCCGCACCTTGAGAGAGGCTGGAGGTGTCTAGCAGCGCACTCTGCAGGATACCTCTTGATCATTATATTGATGAGATGGACGTTTTCTGACAATATGTCAGTATTGCAACGGAAACTCCCATTGCCTTGAGCCGTCTGTTGTGCAACATCGGCTCAACCGGCTGCTATGCAAGCGGCGTTGCATCCGGCGCCGTGCTTGCATCGCCTAGCCGCAACAACCCGGACTACTGGTACACATGGACAAGGGACTCGGCCCTCACCCTAAAGGAGGTCATCGACACCTTCACGAACGGGTACAACTCTACGTTGCAGACCGAGATCCAGAACTACATTCGCGCTCAGGCCCTTCTCCAGGGAGTGTCGAATCCCTCAGGCTCATTGTCTGACGGTGCTGGCCTTGGAGAGCCCAAGTACAATGTCGATCTGTCCCAATTCACCGGCAGCTGGGGGAGACCGCAGCGAGACGGTCCTGCTCTAAGGGCAATCGCTCTCATCACCTACTCGAACTGGCTGATCAGCAACGGATATACGTCGACGGTGACCAGCATCCTCTGGCCTATCATTCAGAATGACCTCAACTATGTGGCGCAGTACTGGTGAGTGCTGTCTTTCTACCACAAGACACCTTCCCGGAGCATACTAACAAAATGATAGGAATCAGACAGGCTTTGACCTCTGGGAGGAGGTCAGCGGAAGCTCATTCTTCACCACAGCAAATCAACATCGATCACTGGTGCAAGGTGCCGCATTGGCGACGACGCTCGGGAAATCATCGACTGCCTACACCTCGGTGGCGCCTCAAATTCTCTGCTTCTTGCAGAGCTTCTGGTCCGCTTCAAGCGGGTACATCGTCGCGAACAGTGCGTTCAAACCTTCCTTCTACTCCTACCAGCGCATATTTGACTGGCTCGTGAGGTTCCGGCCCACGTATATGTGAAAGAGAAAAAAAAAAAAGATCTAATATCGTGTCAGCCAACGTGAACAACGGGCGAACTGGAAAGGACACCAACACGTTTCTATCAGCAATCTCGACTTTCGACCCAGCAGTTGGTTGTGACTCCGCAACCTTCCAGCCTTGCAGCGACAAGGTCCTGGCAACCCACAAAGTAGTGACAGACTCGTTCCGATCGGTGTACAGTATCAACTCAGGCATTGCCCAGGGCACAGCAGTCTCCGTGGGTCGCTATCCCGAGGATGTCTACTACAACGGCAACCCGTGGTATCTCACCACTCTGTCAGCCGCCGAAGTCTTGTACGACGCCCTCATCGTTTGGAAATCCCAAGGCTACATCCAAGTCACCGCCACCTCGCTGGCCTTCTTCAAGGACGTCGACTCGTCCATCGCTGCGGGTACCTACCAGTCCAGCTCAGCCACATACACTACGCTGTACAACGCCGTGAGCGCCTACGCCGACGGATACGTTAACGTCGTCGCGACCTACGCGGCCACCAACGGCTCGCTGTCCGAGCAGTTCGACAAGGCGACGGGTAAGCCCCTCTCCGCCTACGACCTGACGTGGTCCTACGCCGCCTTGCTCTCCGCCGCCGCTCGCCGAGCCGGCACCGTACCTCCGTCTTGGGTCGGAACCGGCAATTCAGTTCCCAGCGCGTGTTCCGGCACATCCGTAGTCGGGTCATACACATCCGCCACAGCGACCTCGTTCCCAGCCTCGCAGACGCCACAGACAGGTATCCCCACGAGCACCGCCACCACCACTGCCACGGCCACCACCACCACGGCAACCTGCGCGTCTACCGCGGTCGTTACCTTTAACGAGCTCAAGTCCACCACGTTCGGCCAGACGGTCAAGATCGTCGGCAGCGTCTCGACGCTGGGCAGCTGGGACGCGAGCCGCGCTCTCGCGCTCAGTGCCAGCCAGTACACGTCGGCGAATCCGCTGTGGACTGTGTCGGTATCGCTTGCGGCTGGCCAGGTGGTGCAGTACAAGTTTATTAATGTTAACACGGATGGGACGTACACGTGGGAGGCGGATCCGAACCACACGCTCACCATTGCGGCGTGCGCGACGGCGACGGCGGTGTCGAGTTCGTGGCAATAAACTTGAGGTGGTGCAGTGGTCTGAAAGGCGGGTGTTGGAGAAAGTCTCTGTGAGCAGTACTTACATACTTTGATTGGAGTTACAAAAGGGTAGCACTGCGCTGGCACTCTCTTTCCTCAATACTGCCACACAATAAGCACGGCTTGAAACACTGGTCACATTCTCATTTAATTCAAAGGCTGGTAGTTCAGAGGTGACTGACTACCTTCGAAGTGGTCATCTCAAAGGCATTGTCCGAATTTGCTTGATTTGTGGTCCTCAGTGAAGGTTGCTGGCGCCGAGCTGTCCTTGCCAGCCTTGCGTACTACAACGTGCAGCCTCACTAGGTACTTAGTATCTTGCAAGATTGGTAATGCCGAAGCACATCACCAAAGGTAATGAAAGAAAGAGAAACGGCAACGATCCATACAGTACCTGATATGCTTCCATTGTCTACTTATGCTGGCTGCACTGTTTACAATGACTACTATATGCAGAATGATCAAAAGAAATACCCTTTTGATATTTCCCATTCGCATCCATTATTACACAGACTCGGAAGATCTACGTGACATTGTTGAGTCCCGTTCCGTCACTATCGACAGCGGTCCTGATAGTACGAGCTCCATAATCCGTCTGCTGCTTCGCCCGTCATCCTTCTTCCCGCTTTTTCTTCTTTTTATCATAGCTCTTCTTGTTACTCTCTTTCCTTTTCTTCGTTCGAGCTGCTGCTTCTTCCTTGGTCTCCTAACCTTTTCTCTCTGCATACGTCTTACGCTGTCCCTCATTCTTTTTCTTCCTTTGAGTTTCCGCCTCTGCCGGGGTCTCTTTTCTTTTCCTCTTTGCCACACTCTTCTTTTACGCTCGGATCTTTTCTGACTTCGAGCTGCCGCTTCTGCCGGTGTTTGCCGATTTCTGATCTCCGCGTATCTCTTGTTTTGTCTCTCATTTATTCTTTTTCGTCGAGCTTCCATTACTGCCGGTGTCGGCCCACTCTTTTTTGCGCGACGTTTTATATCTGCCTGGGATTGTTTCTTCAGTCGAGTTTTCGCTGTCTCTGGTGAGTCCTCTTCCCTTGTTGATGAAGGATGCGACGACATGCTGTCGTTGCTAGACTTGCCGTCCATGTCAGCCACAGTCTTTCTTGTATGCGGAGGGAAGTCCATTTTTCCGGGTGTCTTGTTGGCTCGAGCTGCGGTCTTTCTTGTAGAATTCTTCGCAAGTGGTTCCGATGAGGAATTACCATCATCGACACTTGAATCGTGCACAACGGGAGGTTTTCGCTTCTTTGAAGCAGAGTCCTGCTTGCTGAGTTTCCTGCTAGCCGGAGCTACAGCCTTTCTCTTCGTTGAAGACCTCGTCGAGGGCTTTGCCATCGAGCTGGCACTGTCGGAACTCATATCGGTGTTCGTTTTGGCCTTTCTCGTGCAATGCATTGACTCGCTCTTCTTCTTGACCGATGCCACATTTTTGCGTTTCTTCGAGTGGGCGACCCCTGGCGGTCTCGCGGCGACAGAGCCGTCGTCGTCTTGTTGTTGTTGTTGTTGTTGTTGTTGTTGTTGTTGTTGTTGTTGTTGTCGTGGGACAGCTCGCGCATCTCCCCCGGAGGCGCCAGCGCCGTTCTGATGATCGACGTTTCCCTGATGATCAACGTTTCCGATGCCGTCGGGACTATTCTCGAGGTGGCCTGCAGCGTTGGAGCTTCCTGCATCGTGCTCGCTGCCACTGTCGTTGTATTCAACATTGCGCGATCCGGATTTGTCAAGAACTTTAAGAGCCGCATCCTCGTCTTCACTGTCAACAAATTGTTGATCCTGGGCACTATCTGTGTCAACAGCATTTGCGCCATTCTCGCTGCTCTCTCTGTTGTGATTGAGACTTGCCGCGAGGCTGTTGGAAGAAGGACGAGACGGCGACCCGTCCCTCACAGACTCGTCGCAGGACTGATACTGGGCGACGTGCTCGCAATGGTCGCGGTCTGTCGATGGACTTAGGCTCTTGTCACCGTCGCTGACAGACAAATTAGATGATCCGGATCTTGACTCCTGACGTTCCTCCTCAGCGTCTTCCTGTGGATCCTCCTCAGCGTCCTCATGCAAATCTTGCTCTGACCCCCCCTCAGAAACCTACTCTAATTTCTCTTCAGAATCGTCGAGGCCCTCTTCAACCTTTCCAGTTACGAACTGAGCAGCGAATCCGACGCCTCGATTAAAGTGAGGCACGAGCTCCTCGTCTTCATCATCGTCCAATTCTTCCTCATCTTCGTCGTCCCCTTCGTAGTTATCGTACAGGGTGCTGAGACCACCCCTGATCACGACATGGCCAGCCTGGGAAAGTGGCGATTGGGGAAGAGTGGACATGATGAATGGAATGATGTTGCTAGGTCAAGTAACGGAGCTGTGATGGGTGGGAACGATGACACGACCAACAGGAAGGCTCTTAGATAAATGGACTACAGTAAAGAGATAAAGCTAATGTTGACGCTAAACAACATTTTCCGAGAATCGCGCGTCACCCATCGACTTCTCTTGAAAGCCTACCGAGGTGTGAAGACAGTTGATGACACACGGAAGGAGGTTCCTCCATTGCCTGGAAGGCGCTGTCAGAGATCATGGCGCCTGAATCTATCGCACAAGCCATTCCCCACCCTCTAGTGCTAGCATCGCCTGGTAGCTACTTTGGGAGCAACCCATGGATTACTTGGCTTTGTGGAAATGACATTTGACATAACCAGCTTCCGAACTGTGGATTTTGGCCCAGTCTTTGTAGGAGGTCAGTGCTGATCCAGCTCCGACAGAGCCGCGTCCGCGTTGCAAGTCCGTAGGCCTGCTAGACAGGTATGGGCAAGCAGAAGATAAGTCTGTTGCGGGGGAAGGTGCCATGGTGAGCCCCAGAGTTCGATGGGCAATACTTCTGGTGGAGATCTGAGTAGCTTCACTTGTCCAATGTCCAGCCAAGCCAGAAAGGATGGGCGTGAAAAGGCTGGAGGCATGCTGTATGCTCTCAGAAACTGATTCCGTACGGACGCTCATCAAATGATTTAACCACGAAGCACGCGCGCCATTCCAGCATCATCCAGTAATCGCTGTGCCATGTAACGATGTGGTTCACTGAACAAGCGGTTTTGTGCTCGCAGTCAAGGAACTTCATCAACACTCGTTGACGTTGAGCATCTCGAGGTTAGCCGTTTTAGGCCGCTGGGCCCGTCTTCAAGGGCCAGGGCCTGGAGAAGAAGCCCCTGTCCCTGCAGCTTAGGTCATGACCCGAAGCCTAATCCGACCTCACCTCTCGTCGCAAATACCAAAGTCTCGCGTCCTCCCAATCGCCATCTACAAAATAAATGCCACGCACTGTTGTGACGCCCTTCCCTTCGCTGTCTCGACAACTTAATCTCACGCTGCGAACATGGACGCCAACACAATCGAGGAGCTCAACAAGGTGCGCAAGGCCATGGGCCTGAAGCCCTTGCCTGTATCGAACGCGGCTCCTGCGCCACCCAGGGAAGTCAAGGACGACGACGAAGAGTCTGCGAGCACTATCGAGACACGTGAAGCCGCGGCGGGCGACAACTATAAGAAGGTGCTCGGCGCAGAGAGGACAAAGAGGGAGCGGGAAGAACGACTTGCCAAGATCAAGAAAGAGCGCGAGAAGGCCCAGCGCTTTGCTAGCCTCAAGGGCAGGGGCCTCGGCGATCTGGATGAAGAAGGAGAAGGTGACGCGACAGCATGGCTCAAAGGAATGAAGAAAAAGCAAAAGAGGATTGCTGAGGCCCGGCAAAAGGAAGAGGAGGCAGAGGCCGCAGCGAAAGCTGCTGCCAAGGAACACTCAGCCAAGGATCTTGCCGGCGTCACGGTCGGCCACGACATATCCACACTCCTCGATGGCGACGACCAGATATTGACCCTCAAGGACGACACTGTGTTGCAGGATGACGACGAAGCCGATGAACTGGAGAATCTGGCCCTGCGCGAGCAAGAAAGGCTGGACGATAACCTCAACCTCAAGAAGAAGCGCCCAGTGTACGATCCAAGCAACATTGACGAGACTGGTGAGCGCAGCATACTTGCCCAGTACGACGAAGAGATCGATGGGAAAAAGAAGAAGGTCTTCAAACTCAATATGTCCGGAGCAATCGAAGATCTATCAGACATCCTCGATGCTCCTGAGAGACAGAAGAAGACGCTCCAGAATCTGGACGTTGATATCATGCAGGATGTGCCAACTTCCGATTACTTAGATCCCTCCGAAATCAAGGTTAAGAAGCCCAAAAAAAAGAAGAAATCAAAGTCCACCCGTCAGCGCGACGACGAAGACACACTTTTCTCAGCGGATCAGCTTCCTCCAGCCGAAGATGCAATGGACATTGATTTGCCTGTTGCCAAGAAGCGCAAGGTCGTTGACGATACATTCGAGGACGACGATGACCTGCAGAATATGCTTGCCATGCAGCGAAGGCAGACTCTCAAGAAACAGAAGCGCATGCAGCCCCAAGACCTAGCAAAGCAATTCAAGTTGGACGCAGCGCAAGCCGAGGAGAATGTGATTGTCGAAGGAGGAGGACTCGTTGTGGACGAAACGACAGAGTTCTTGAGCGCCATCAATAAACCTGACATCGACGAAGACGTGCGGGAAAGGAAGAAGTCCAAGTCGAGGGAGCCGATCACCAAGATGGACGCCGAGGACTCAGACGAGGACATGGAAAATGCTCCACAGATAGAGGGCGACCAGCCGCATGGTCTAGAAACCCCAGATGATCTCACCACTACCGGCGTCGACGATGAGAAGTACGTTGCACAGGGCATCGGAGCTACGCTCGCTCTTCTTAAAGAGCGCAATATCATCGACGCAGCGACAAAGGGCGCCGAGCAGAACGAGCACTTCCGACAGCGAGAGCTCTTCCTGGCCGAGCAGGCCCGCCTCATCGCCCGCATTGATGATGACGCCAAGCGACAGCGCGAGAAAGACCGCGCGAGCGGCAAACTGGACCAAATGAGCGCGCGAGATCGCGAGGAATACTCGCGCAGGAAGAACGCCGAGCGCGAGTTCGAGCTGTCGAACGGCCGCGCCGAACTCCTCAAGAAGCACAAGTTCAACGTCGAGCTTAAGTATGTGGACGAGATGGGCCGGCACCTCAACCAGAAGGAGGCGTTCAAGGAGCTTTCACACCAATTCCACGGCAAGACCAGCGGCAAGGGCAAGACGGACAAGAAGCTGTCCAAGATTGATCAAGAAAATCGGCGCCTGGCGCATAGCATCTTCGACGCCAGCCAGGATACGGGTATGTCGAGTGCCACGGCGCAGCAGACCAAGAAGCGCAAGGAGGCCGGCGTCAGGTTGGCTTAGTGGGGTCATGACGTGGGCACAATGTGGATGTTTGTAATGATAGACGTGGCGATGCAATTCAAGGTGCTTCTACCCTACCTCACGCATGCTGTACGGAATGTTTGTGCTGACACCGGTGAGAGTCTAGCTTGACCTGAGCAAGTAAGCAACGATGTGCACGCATACTGATCTTCGACAGCTTTTCTTTTTTCTACCCTTCTCCTTCTAGAGGCCTGTCTGACTACTCACTTGTTATTCCCCCCCCCCACCGACTTTCTGGATTTGGCATCTGTCGAGGAATGTTCTGTCTTATATCTAGTGATATATTTCCTCATTACGGAAGCGGTGCTGTTGCTACTGCTCGGTTGCCTCAGTCCGCAAGCTGATGATCGTCGTTTTTGAACTTGCTCGCTTCACATGAGACCCTCTACCACTGGAATTGTCAAGACGGGTACCAAGTAGGCAGCTCAGGTTGTTGCCGAATGCAGTGCTCTCACCATCCATTATCCTTCCATTCACGGACAGCATATTCGCGAATGGAGATTACTATCCTGGCATGCGATTTTTCAGTCGGCCATGCCAAAGAGATGACGAGCTTCTCGGGCCCCAAGCCAGTGCCTTCAAATCTGTGCCGCATTACGATCTTGGCTCCATGCTCATTCTAACTCCAAGTTCACCCTCATGGCCGCTACACTAGGCTACCACTGTTCAAGCGCGTATGTTGACGGGAACGACTCCGTATGCTATCAAGCAAACCGCGCCAAGTAACAAATTCTATTACCATAACGGTTGCAACTAATGGCATCTGCGAGTGCGTTGTCAAATGTCTTCGGCTTCTTATATGACAGCGCATTAATTTGCATATCAGTCCTCAGGTTTGGTAATCCTGGCCAGACCAATGCACCACGCATCTTCCTTCATGTACCGTTACTCCATCTCAATACATACTCGTGTCCTCGATCACGTTCCTGAGCGCTATAGTGAGAAGAGACCTGTGACTCCCTGGAGTATCGCCGGCGGCCATCATAGTCAACTTCAATCTCGTCGGTCATTACAATCCCGTACCTGAGGGCCCTCATGCTTTCACTCCGACTGTAATACTTTGCTGTCGTATTTTCCCCAAATCGATAGTGAGGATTGATCGCGTAGCAGTGCGCTATGACCGGCTGATCTGGGGTCGGGTTCCAGCACTGATTGCTCACCACAAAGCGCGATTGTCCTTTTGTGCCTCTGCTCTCCATCCTATCTGCCCGGACTCCACTTCTGCCCTTGACTGTCTCAAGCTGGTATGGCGTATCAATGGCAGCAGTAATATTGTGAGAGAGACTCTCGAAGACGTTCTTCATTGTCGGAATTCATGCCGTGATTATGGAGATATTGTACGATATTTGCGAATGCATCGTGGGCCAAACGGCGAACCACGTGAAATCGCTGCTTTGATACAAGAATCGGGTATCTATGAGGCTAGGCACCAACGTGATGGGGCATCTACAGATGGTGTAACACACCTACCAGTCAGTCTCTGAAGTTTTCAATAACGGATAGGAGTACTTGGAGATTGAAGCTACTCACAGCACTCAACATGCCAATCAAGCAATAACTATCGCCCTGCCCTTTATATTCGTCTTTACGTCCCACACCATAGCTACAGCGAAAGCGCAAAGCTGTAGGTCGGCATTGATGTTCATTGCACAGTTGTATAAATGTATCGGCTTGGCGCTGGGACATGCTTCAGGGCTTTCCGCTATCCAAGGTGTAGAGATTGAGCACTGTAAGCTAGTTGTGATTAAGCCAGACAACAGAGAGACTATTACGAGGACCAGAAGTGTTATATTGGCGATTCTAATGCGTCCGTAGTTGTTGATGTTTCGGATCAATAGACAACCAGAGAGTTTCGAGCAGCTGGTGGACGCGATTGCGAGCAGCGATGATATGTACTGGAGCTTTACGAAGATGTCTTGGTCAGTCAGAAGACCTCGGGAGTTATCGCTCGGGCGATCAAACCACCGCATGGGGTATGGAGGTCGTACATATTGAACGTGCTTCTCATCACGGCCAGAGACGATGGATATGTGTTTGCCAAGACCAAATTTGACGGCCAGAACGATGCAGAAAGTTTGTGCTATCGCGAGCGTAACACCCAAATACAGAATATAGTCGTAAATATGAAGGACTATGCCTGCTCGACGGTATATCAGAACTTTGGCAACAACGGTCGCAATCATGATAAGAAGAGTAGTCAGTGTGGCGATCATCACTACGGCCGTGCGCTCATTCTCGTCAGAATCAAAGAAGGGACTGGATGCAGTCACATACATATTGGAGGTAGCACTGAGGGTCACTCCAGAAACATAATAGGCTGGTATGTCGTGGGCACCGTCCACGAATGAGTAAGTAGGCTATTGTCGCGAGCGGGTTTTAGAAGGGCTCCACGAAGCCGCGGCTGAGCTGGCTAGAGGGCCACATATATGGACCGTGCCGCCTCATTCAGTTTGTGAGTACCATATTACCGATGCATGACATACCCTCCGCGAAGTTGCTGCATTGAGCTGTACGTTGGATTTTGGGGCCTCAAGCGACCCAACGTACCTCCCAAAGCAACCCTATCTAGCAGCTACCTTGTTAACAAGATCTCTGTACTCCGAAGTGATATTCACGATCCCGACCCGACTGCTTGACTCAGAACAGATAGTGGAGAATTCTTGTTTTACACGTCGTCATCTTTGTACCGCTGCTGAACATGAAAGGCTGCCCGTACAAATCACCAGGGCTCCAAAGCTCTTCGTCCCAAACTTTGAACGTGATTTCGGGACTGCCTATCAAGATGTAATTGAGGCCTGTGATATCGCAAACATTATCACAACTAATCATATGGTTACGGCATTATAAAGGAGGTCGATGAAATACCCGATGGGCCCACAGCAACTTAGAATATCCACAGTCTGCTTCGCGGAGACGGGTGGTACACGCCTCCTGCTTCGTGCCAAAATATCACGCTCATCCGCCGCTGAGCCCTGAAACATCACCAACAAGCGCATAGAGGAGATTGTCGTCCTTTAGCCGGATGATGAAAACACGAAGGTTTGTTCACTTACGGCTCCACAATCCGACGGCAAACAGGCTGCCTGTATTGCGAAGCTCCGGACATTACACAGCTCCACCATGATGCTGGGGCCAGGTGGCTTGAAATACACGGGGTTCAATTCATATTGTGTCAAATAAATTAGTGTCATTGATAAATGTGGTGTCCCATGGGTCCCGAATCAAACGGCGATCTGGGCAGGTGAATAGGGGTGTTGAGACTATCAATGATTGCTGGGTACGAATCAAAAATTATGACAAGCTAATACACTGAGCCTATAGCAGAACCTTTCTTTGTTGTATGAGGAGTACAAGCCGGTGCAGGCTTCAGTGATCCACCTATTCATATGAATTTGTAGATGTTGATAGGACCTGTTCCGATCAATTTTGGTTTCCACAGACTGAATACTTGGCGAGGCCCACACTACACTCTGCCGGAAGGACGGAAGACGCCATCCTTGACAAAAACTGGGCCTCGAGGATCATCCGTAGGCCTGGTTATTGGCTGTCTGAGACTATGGTTGTTCTACTTGTGGCTATCAAAACTACCCGCGGTCCTTCAACTCGCCGATCACCTGTGGGTGACCCTCATAGCAGGCTTCACGTAATACATATCCGACAAGTCGCTTAGCAGGTCAACAAGATTGGTGATCTTGACTCCCACCAGAACTCCACAGCCGTTCACTTGATGGCCCAGTCCACGAAGCAAAAGTGCTACAGTATTGTGTAACTACGACTGTCTCCGAAGACAGAGCAAAACGGGAATTCTGAAAATGCTCTAAGTTGCCGAGGGATGATAAAGAATATGAGGCGGAATTTCTAAGCATACTGAACCCATTCTTATGCGCAATCATGCTGCTCAACCTTGATGGCTCCACTTCGCCCCCTCAAGTTCGCATACATTGCAACGATTACTTGCAACAGTGCTCTAGATTACATAGCATCGTCGTCTCCTACTTAGGTAACCGTAGTTTCAACGAATATTTAGGACTCACATTCGTTGTGCTATTTTTGACTATCTGCGAATCTGTCAAGGACCATGGCTGACGATGCGAAGCTCGAATTGAGCTCAATCGGGGTCTCCGAGGCCCCGTCTATGCCTTCGGGCGTCAAGGACAGCTCCAACATGGCATTACCCTTCTCGAAACACAGACCCGCACGAGAAGACTTTTCTCGCAGGCCCAGCTGTTTGCGTTCTCGATGGTGTACCTTGACACTTGGTTTAGCACCGTTATGTGAGTACACAATGTATGCACATTGTTTCAACCAACTGACCAGACGCCAGGAACATGTATTTCGCATTGGTCAACGGCGGCCCCGCCACCTGGTTCTGGAGCTACCTTGTCGTTTGCTTTGGAGCCCTTTGCCAAGCAGCAACGTTCGCAGAGATGGCCTCGATTCGGCCTATCGCAGGTGCTCAATACTACTGGACGTTCCAGTTCGCTCCTCAGTCCATGAAACTTTTCCTCACATGGCTACAGGGATGGATGACTTGAGTGTCATACGTTGCCCTACTGGCAAGCACTCTCAATGGCGTGACAACCATGGTTGAGAGACTGATAGCTTTGAGCAATCTTGGCTTCGGAACGGATGGCTGGCACACCACGCTCATCAACTTCGCCTGGGTACTGATCTGTGCCGGCGTTAACATATACGCGTTTCCACTGGTGCTCTGGTTTGAGCTCCTCAGGCATTTTAAACATTCTTTTGTTCTTTCTTTTTCTTGTGGTTCTATGGGTCATGTCTCCGCGGAATAGCGCCAATGTGTTCCTCGAGAGTAGCATTTCTTCTGGCTGGAATAATTACTTTGTGTCCGCGAAAATTGGCGCGCTGTCGAACATATTCCTATTCTGCTGTAAGTCAAGGCAGAAACAGCTCTGTAACCTGATGTTGTCATGCTGATATTCTTGAGATCGGCTTTCGAGAGTGTGATCCAGGTGGACGAAGAGATCCGTAACGCAAAAATGGCAGTTCCCAAATCCGTGTTCTGGGCTCTCGTCGGCAACATGACTCTTGGTCTCATTATGCTTGTCACTTTTATAGTTAGTGAAGATCTTAATCACCTCGAAGCGGGCTCCTTCCTTTCAAGAACCATTTCAAGTTGGGTATTAAACTGACAGTGTTTACAAAAGGTATGCATGCCGTCGCTCGAAATTTTCTTGAATGCCGACAGCCTCCTGGTTACTATTCTTCTCAACTCTACTGGATCTTCAAAGCCAGCACAGCTATGGTGTCCGGTCTTGTGATACTTTGCATCTCTGCAAATATGGGCGTCGTGTCTTCCGTCTCACAACTGTCATGGGCATGGGCGCGAGATGGCGGCCAGTATTTGCTTCCGGGTTCTGTATACTTGATGACTCTAACGCCGTTCTACAGGACTTCCGCAAGATTTTGGTTATGTCTACGCAAAGCGCCGCGTGCCAGTCCGCGCCATCGCTCTCGTCGTAGTATTCATCCTGCTGCTCTCACTTCTGAATATTGCAAGCGGCACATACGTCGCTTTCAGTGCTATAACGTCTCTGATTTCTTTGGCGTCGTAAATCAGCTACTTTATCGCCTAGTCATGTGTTTGGCTCTCGCGTCTGACACGTGGGATCGAGCTAGGTCCGTGGAATTGGGGGAGGGCTGGGGCAACTATCAACGCCGTGGCCGTGATATACGCCATGTACGCGTCGATTTGGCTGGTGTTCCCGAATTATTTGCCGGCGACAGCATCAAGCATGAGCTACTGCGGGCCTGTAATGGGATTGGTGCTGCTGTTCATCATCGGGTCCTGGTTCTTGGGAGCGAGAAAGCACTGGGAAGGCCCAAACCCTGCCCTTGTGGAATTCGTACTTAAGAAGGAGTAGACGCAGGTCTGCATTGGCCGAAGGCTTTGCCGGTGTTGGGTAGCCACTGACGGCATGAGTGCCCGTCATTGAAGTACCCTATATAGAAGCTCAACGAAAGGACCCCACATATAATGTAGGATACGCACATTCATGGTTCAGTCAGACTCCATGAAATCGTGGTTTTGTATTTTCCAAAGCACAATTCTTGGACTAGTATTGCAGCAATATTGGAAGCTTACCCTAGGCATTGTGTTGAATTACCCCATAGCCGTCAGGGTCGCTTCTCCGGCTCAGGATGGAGACAAGAGGGTGTCTTGAAATCCGAACACGACAAGAAAGATGCAGGTGCTTCATGGAAATGTTGGCAATGGAAGCCTAGTAGTTCAAGCTCCGACTTCTCAAATTTAGCTGACTATCGTCTTTAAATTATTATCCAAATCGCAATGCATTGATTTCTATCTCAGCATGTTTTCTACTCGTAGCTAGTTTGCATCCTTCGTGGGCTTGGCTTCCAAGGTTGGCTTGACCCGGGTCTGGGCTGGAATCCGCGGGTATCACCTGCAGAACTTCCAAAGTTGTATGTCATTCACTCGCGGCACCACCTGGGCATTGCCGGATTCTGCGTTTGCCATTGCTCATTCTCTACGTTACCTATGAATGGCGTGGTCTATACCCTCTTGAGAGAGAAAAAATACTGCCGTAAATTCCTTTCCTCAAGCCTGTGGCCGCAGTTATAAAGAGTCCGAACTTCGCGAAGGATTAATGGCACGAAAGCTAGTCGGCGAACAAGATTATGACAAGAGGCAACTATACCGTGATCACGTACAATATAGCACTGATGCCAAACTGGCGCAGACAGTAGCGAGATTTATTGCTGGTAATGGAGCCACTTGCAACCATTCATCACAAACCCTAGCCGGCGAAAAAATTCCAATTGTCTACGGCTTGGCCACCCAGTTGCGATATTGTATTAGTATGTCCCATGGTCTCAGTCGACCCATTCTGTGGCTTGATAAAACTGTGAGCCTTCTCTATGCTGTTCCTTTAGGTCACACCCTATGCTGAACGAATGGTGAGCTTTCCCAAGAGTCGAAGATGTCAGTAGTGGCATCCATCGCGTCGTTCGCGGGCTTAAGTACCAGGCTGCGGTACAATGAAGCCCTGTAACAGCCTATGGAATGGAATTTTCGGATGTCCGAGGGCCGATATTTTGTGTATTCTTTATATAAGATGGTGATGTTGAAGATGGGGTATGGATAGCAAGTATGTGGGTCTAGCACACAGCTTATCATTGAGGCAGCAATATCAAACAATGAATTCATTCTAGAGACCATTCCGGCGGAGCTCAACTGCTTTTTTGCTTATAATCATTGCCGTGGTTCTCCATTTCGTTTCGTCCACATTGGCTGCGGAAGTCAAAGGCGTCGCGGATCCCACGATTATCAATGTTGGAGGCATGTATTGTTCCACTGAGTCGGCAGAGGGTGCAATATATGTCCGTCAATCATCGTCGCTTGAGAGTCTCGGTGCATCCAATGTTTGAAGGCAATAAGTCTGGTCCGACAGCAACAACAGGGGGCACCGTCTGGGCCCCAAAAATGATCACGAATCTGGGACGCACATTCATTTATTTCTCAGCCGGTGTGGACGCAGCCCATCGCGTGTTCGTTATCGGCGCGGACTCTCCTCTAAGCTCTTACTCGACAGAGTCGGAATCGCCTTGTTCGACGACAAATGGGCTATCGACGGCCTGTACTTCACCTTTGAGGGCAAGGGCTGGTTCGTTTGGGCTGGCTGGGAAGGCGACAGCAACATAGAGCAGTCTATCTATATGTGCCAGATGTAAAGTCCCACCAGACCAGTTGGACAGTGATACATCATCTCGCAGCCACGCGAGTCTTGGGAACAGGGCGACAGACCTCTCATCAACGAGGGACTGCAAGTCATCGTCGATCCGAACGGCCAATTGCAAATTGTCTACTCGGCGAACGGCAGATGGGGCAACAGGTATTGCCTTGCAGACCTTCGTCTACGCAAGGGCGGAAATCCAGCAAATGTGTAGGACTGGTACAAGTCGAACGGGTGCTTGTTTGGTTCATATCAGGACAAAATGATGCCGGGCTGGGATGCGACTTTATACATTGATGAACCTGGGCACCACACATTTGTGCTTGCTAACGGAGATGTCAACCTAAGCCCAGCAGGCAACAATCACATCCCGTTTATGTTCCATGGTGTCAACAAAGGGATCCCATACAGCTGGGAAGCACACAGTTGATGCACTGGTACGTTCATCTGGTGGAGTGATATCGCCTACACCCGACGGAATGTTCCAGCGGACCCAAGCAACACAGGATATAGTGTCAAATACTTTAAGACCTAGTCTGTAGGACTAAAGAGGCGTTGCTGCATGAACTGTATATGTTGTCCAATAATACTTTTGATTTCAAGCAGACAGGTCAGCAGGAAGGCTCGTTATTATTGTTGCCTTACTGGAAACAGGCCAGTGGTACAGACGCAGACTTCAATAGTGGCATTGAGTGCTTATCTTACATAACGTGTTCGTCTCCCGTACACTATGTGTCTCTCTGTGCCTTGTCAGCAAAATAAGGGCACGTATTGTGAAGAATAATGCATTGACGATGGAGTGCTCCCTAAACCTATGCACTTACGGCCGTCGACGGTTGCGCTGAGCGCAAGAACGTACAACTGCGTGAAAGAGAAGAGTGCCCTTACGCCCCTTTTATGTCGAGTGTTTAAGAGAAAAATGGATAGCGAGACCACAAACCCCAAACGTAATTCATTTCCTTGCCGTCGACGTCATCCACAACCCAAATCCGAAGCCCATTCCCATCAATGCGATCTTTACCGACCAAGGCTCCGAGTGTGGGCAGGTATCCTATCGGGAGAAGACCATCCTGCACCACATGTACGCATCCACGCGAATAATAGTGTTCCGGGTCTACTACCCATCCTGGCCGATCTTAGCAAATGACCATTCCGTTTCATCCGTCTCAGTAAGGTTGACAGGCGATGGCATTGTCCATGTGTCGGCCGCTGAGGCCTGTATTAAAAAGGCTTCTTGAACCGAGCGCTTGTTGCGCCAAAGAGTATTTGGTAGCTGTTGTACACGGGTAGGGAAGATGTGCTCCCACGAGCTCAAGTCCTTTTCCACTTGTCGTCGCCGTGCTCGGTCGGGCCGCCGGTTGTGAGAAGCTTCTGGTCTCTACTCAATGGCTTTGCCAACACCGTTCTGTCGAGGGCCCGCATTATCGCCATTACGTGGGCCTCGAGGTCCTCCTCGTCCACGGCCACGGCCGCCATCACCCCGCCATGTGTTGCCACCACGTCCACCACGGAAGTGACCGCCGCGTCCGCCTCGGAAGCCATCGCCATTTCCTCGGCCACGGTTGCGCTGCACAGACTGAAATCCATCGTTGGCGTCGGTAGGGGTACGAGCTGCGGAGGATTCAGGCTGCTCATCCGCCCAGGAGGGGTTGCTGGGTGCCTCTGCAGCTGTGGTGGGAGCCGCAGCAGCAGCCGTTTGAGGAGCCTCCGCAGGCTTCTGGACTTCGACCCACTCTTGGGAGGCGGCCAGATCGTTGCTTGTGTCCCATTGGGTCTCTGCCGCTGCGTTGGCAGCACTGTCACCGGTATCCGCGTTAGGAATAGGAGCATCCGCCTCGGCGGCAGGTCCATTTGTGTGGCTGTTGTTCAGAGCGACATCGGTACCAGCATCGATCTCAGTGAGACCGGCATGCGCAACAGTGGGATCGGTCTGGACGAGGTGAGTCGACTCAGCAGGGCCACTCTCCTCGGCCGCAGTCGTGGTGTCCTCGGCCGGTATCATCTCGCCCTCAAGTGCACCAGTGGTAGCTCCAGCGATAGCCATCTCCCGGACTTGGCCGACTGTGACACGTTAGCAAGCCTTCACCTTCCCGTGTGTCAGAGGCCTGAGATGTAAAGCTTACAAGTCGTCTGGAGCTCAGTCCCATCGATAGCGGTGGTAGTGTCGTCGCTGCCCTGGTAGAGCTTGGACATGGTAGCAACGGCAGCGTGGTCACCAGTGTAGACACCAAGCAGAATTCCCTCGACAGCAAGATCTGCATCTTCGGTAGAGTTCTCGGCCTCTTGGCGACGGTTAGCGGCCAGACGAAGGAATTGAGAAAGGACCAGGAAGCCATTCTCCAGGCTCTGCTTCGCGTCCGCCTCAGCCTTGCTCTTGACCTCAGCTATGGCATCAGCCTTCTCCTGCTCGTATTTGTGGGCGAGTCTCTTCTCGGTGTCGCTCTTCACGGAGGCAGCGGACGCACGCCACTCGTCATCCAGTTTCAGGACCTGAGCGAGTTGCTCTTCAGTGCGGGCAAGTTCGGCCTCGAGGGCGGGCTTGTTGTCGACTTGTCGTTTCTGGTCGGCGTTGATGATCTTAGCTGCAAGGAGCTGCTGGACGGACTTGTCCTTGTTCTCGAGGATGATAGACTGGGTCTTGGAGGCGTTTAACTGGAAGATAAGTGTCAGCTAGGCGCAGGTCGTGCGGAGGGTAGAGATACGCCGGTGAAGACGGCTTACGATCTTCTTGTTTGTGTTACGGATGTTTCTGGCAAGCTCAGTCAGCCACGCAGTGGAAGGAGAGGAGTAGAACAAGCTATGGGCAACGGACTTCTTGAGTTCACGAATATAAGGGTTCTCAGAGGAGTCGTTGCCGGCGACAGAAGTGCCCTGCTCAGGGCTGCCACCTGGAGCAGGAGACTCGTTGCGGTCCTCAGCAGCAAGAGCAGCCTTGGCCTTCTTCTTCCTGGCGGACTTGCTCTCTTGAGCGGGGACCGTCTGATTCTGGGCAACGACAGGAGCCATGTCGAAGGATTGAGCTAACGCAAGGAAATGTTGTTTAGGCCGAGATGGGAATCACCAACGGGGTGTGGAGTGTCGGTCGTGATCGTGTGTGTGGTGTTTGGTACCGACGCAATAGGCCTGTCGAGCCGGGGTGCAGCAGCGTGTGTTTGCTTGGTAGGTTGAAGGGTCGAAGTTAGTGTGGAAGGCGTTCTTAGGTTTTCGAGTTCGGTCTAAACGATGCTGTTGTGTTTTAGGTTATGTATGGCGTATGCGGAGGAGTCATGGAAAGTAATCAGCAAGGTCAAGAAGCTCTAGCTACCTCCAAGAGGTGGTAAATTTTGCGGGCGGGTGGACTGTGCCACCCTTGCACCAGCCATTTTGGCACCCTTGCATCAGGATGGCCATCGTCCGCAACCACAAGCTCTTTGATGGGAAGCTTGAAGGGATTTGTGCTTTTCTTCATAAACCACAATCTCAATTTCAAATTCTGTGTCTATCCGAGTTCATGTTGCTGCGCATGCGATCTCCGGAGCTACACTGCTGGTCACACATGTAGCACGAAATACCCAGAGGGTGTGCAATACACAGTAGCTTTCCAGGCCCGCAACTCATGGAGCAGCTCCCGGGTCTACCAGTACTTATTTATGCCTTACCACCCCCATGGCTGAGCATCTGGATTTGTTTCGCTGTATCGGCGACTCATCTCCAATAACACTTCTGTCTGGGAGAATCCTTTAATATGATATAAGACCCGCACGCATTGCGGGCTGCTTCATATTCACCTGCAGAGGTGACCACGCGACCACCATCCAGTCGCTTCGCACATACCGCTGTATGCTCATCGCTGAGATACTCTCATCCCTTGAATCGCATGAGTGTGTCCTATGATACAGCATGTCAGCAACACCATTTCTAAGCAGGACATGCAGAAGGGCTCCACGAACAGCTGTTACCTTCCTGACGCTCCTTGCTGTAATGCCTCTCTCGCCGCCTTGCTTGGACTCAATCGCGGCCTCCTTGATCAGTCTAAGACTTTGTCAGCATCTGTCGCTAGAATAACTGTAATCGTAGGCGCGTGTCGTACGTCTGCATGAAGAGCGCGTAGTCGAGAAACATCTAACTCGGAGTAAGCACGTGTCTCCCGTTGACGCGTCTTTGCAACGGCATTACGGAAACTCACCAGCACGTCGACATTCTTGCTGACACTGCAGTTGGAGTGGGCCTTGGCGATCTTCTTAACGGTACCGCGTGGGTACATCTTCTGGCCGGGCGCCATCTCGCCGCGAAGTTCGTTATTGTGAGCTGTTGTGGTTGGTATAAAGTAGTAATTAGCACAAAATGATTGTTGACTTTCGGGCCATCTTCGGCCAAGTCGAGCTTCAAGGGTCCCAAGGTCGGCAAACGTCATTGCGGAACCAGTTGCTCACACTGTGTTTTCGCACAGTCACCACCTTCTCCAGAAAGTCTGTGGAGCTTTGACTTTGGCATTTAAGCCCCAATTTGATTCCAACAGCAAGCACACTCGGCCCAGACCGGACCAACGCGCAAGATGCAGAGACGTATGGTAGGTACGGATTGATCCACAATATGGTGTTCGTGTCAGCTAAGTCGTCCTTGCGCAGCTCACGAAAGAGGACGAGGAGGCCGTTGGCGACGAAACTGAGGTCCGACGCGAGGACCAGGACAAGATCAACAAGTTCAGCCGCCTACACCAACGTGAACTCAAGTATGAGGAAGAGCTGAAGCTCAAAAACGTACGAGACACCTTGGATCTACGATACCCGTCGCTCCTGGACTGGGCTGACGTGACGAGCGGAATAGAAGGAGAAGGAAGAGATCGACGACATCACCATGGAGCTGGAGCTGGCAGACGAGGACGACAAGATACCGTCAGTGGCGCCACATCTCAAAGCTCTGGCTGCGACTAACAATTTCTACGCAACAATAGGTACAAAATTGGTGACTCATTCTTTCATGTCACTGTGGCACAAGCACAGGAGATGCTCGCAACGTCGACCACCAAATACGAGGGGGAAGTGTCACAGCTGGAGGACAAGCTCAGCACTGCGCGCGAGGAGATGTCACAGTTGAAGGTCGCGCTGTATGCGCGTTTTGGTCGAAGCATCAATCTAGAGACATAGCGGACTGCCAAGGGCAAGAAGTCGTTGCAATGCTCCCCGCGATATCCCCGTAATTCCTGTTTTCTCACCCGCCTCCCCTCCCAAGTTCGGCCAAACTGAGGGTGATCTGCCTTCACCTAAAGTACGGCCTACAATGGATTCAACGACGCCTGCCATTAGAGGCGCAGTCTTTCACAACCTTGAAGAATGACATGTCTCCCGTGATTGTGTGAAACTTGCATTGCGTGTGGGTTGCTAAGAAGCAACATGTCCGACTGACGAATGCGTGTGAAATCGCACTGTAGATTCGTATGTGTGCCATGGAGGATTTCGCTGCACCTGCGGCAGAGGCCATATGCACACAGGGCGCTAAAGCGGCAGGGGTCTGGATGCGGTCATTGGTTTCCAAGATTGGCGTTCTGAGCTGAGCTGAAAAGCCCTAAAAGCTTGGAAACCCAAGGCAAAGAAGGGTAAAGCGTGCATAGGACCAAGGGCGCCGTGGCGCGCCAGCCCACCGGACGGGAGGTTGAAGGAGGTAAATGACGTGAGGGCTGCTTCTGTGGAACAGAACTATGCAGTAGGCAGCTCCCGAGTTGTTCAACGCCATCAATGCATATCGTCATCCCGGGATACTGTATCTCTCAACCTCTCCCTCATCACTTGTGCTCCCTATTTGAATTATGCTTTGACTTTTTTTCTTTGGTGACTGTGTAAGTTTCAACGCTCACGCTTGTCAGCCGCATTAATTACGCTCCAGGCCTCGACATCGCGAGTTCTCCCACCCTATCGAGCTCGTCCATCGGCGTTCGCAGCCAACTTGGGGAGCATAATCATAATGGATGCTGAAGAGACGGTCGTTCCTGCTGGGGCGCACTACTCCGGTGCCAACCGCATTCCAAACATTAAGCAGTTCATGGAGAAGTTGGACCGCGAGAAGAAAGACCGTGATGCCCAGATCGACAGCCAGGCTAAGACCCAACAGAAGAGCTCCACCAACGAGGTACATGAGCACCAAGTCACACAGAAGCCCGGCAAGAACAGACGCACTGTCAGAGACCCAGTCACTGGAAAGGACGTCGAGATTGATGACCACGACGACAGCATGCTGGATCAGGTCGAAAATCCCCGTTTGTTCATTCCCAACGCCAATCTTGGCAAGGACACGACCATCATGACAGATGCCAAACAGTCGGGCGAAGAGTATCGACACGCGCAGGATGTCACTGCACCGCCTGACCCCGTCGAGCCTGGTTCGACCAGCGATGTTCCCATTCATGGCGAGAAGACGAATGTGCTCTTCCATCCGACTCCCTCCGTCAGCTACGAGCCCATGTTTGCTAGCATAGAGACACGAGCAAATGTCCTCTGCATAGGTATCTTCATCGCCATCGCCTTCATTGGGAAGATGCTTGGCGGGTCGCTATGGGGGCTCTTACCATTAGGAGCGTGTGTATCTTCCGGTGTTTACCTCTGGATGAAGGACCTTGTACGCCAGGGCCGTGATACGGAGTGGTCTAGTGAACAGAAACGTGGCGAGACGGCTGTAGTAAATCTCATTCCCGAGTCAGTGGAGTGGTTGAACACGGCGGTCGGCCTTGTCTGGGGCTTGATCAACCCGGACATGTTCGTCGGTATGTGGTAGCCCATGGTATTGACAGCGTCACCAGCACAGCCCCTACCCTTCCCAAATTCTTGAGCGGTCGTTGGGCTGTGTGGAAATTTTGTGGAATGTTTGATGCTGACACACTCAAACAGCTGTTGCGGACACTCTCGAAGATGTGATGCAGGCTTCGGTGCCCGGAATCATCGAAAATGTCAAGGTCAACGATATTAATCAAGGAAGTAATCCACTTCGAATCCTGAGTCTACGCGCTCTGCCCGACAGCCATGTACAAGACCTCAAGGATGAGATTCGAAAGCAGCAAGCCGAAATGAAGGACCCTCAAGAACTAGCTGCCGACGAGGAAGGGGGTGACTTCTACAACCTCGAGGCCACCCTTGCTTACCACTCTCTGCCATCCGGAAGTGATGTGTCCTCAAAAGCCAAGAATATGGGCATGCAATTGGTATTCTACCTCGGAATAAAGGGACTGTTTGGCGTGCCTTTGCCAATCTGGGTTGAGCTTAATGGGCTCGTATGCACCGCCCGGATCCGCGTTGCACTAGCGCCAGCTCCACCATTCATCAAGACGCTCTCCTTCACTTTGATGGGTCTGCCAAAGGTTCAAGCCAGCTGCATACCTCTCGTTGAAAAGGGCGCAAACATACTCAATCTCCCCCTGATAGCCAACTTTGTCAATTGGGCCATCGCAACGGCTGCAGGAATGTACGTCGCACCCAAGTCGTTGACTCTTGATGTCGGCAAGATGCTCGAGGGTGATGCCATTCAGAAAGAGACACAAGCGCTTGGAGTCCTTTTCGTGCGCATTCACAAGGCAGTCGGTCTCAGCAAGCAAGATCGTCGTGGCAGTGACGGAGGCGGCTCAGACCCCTACATATGCCTAGCCTTCTCGAAGTTCGGCAAGCCTCAGTATTGCACTCGTGTTATCCAAGATGATCTGAACCCAATTTTCTCCGAGTGTGCGGCACTGTTGGTCACTCCAGAGGTCATCAAAGCTGACGAGCAGCTCTCTCTTGAGCTCTGGGACAGCGATCGGTCTTCTGCCGACGACGTTGTTGGCAAGGTGGAGCTCAGCATCCAGAAACTGATCCAACACCCTGGCAAGATGTTTCCTCAGAGTTCGAGCCTCAGAGGTACAAAGGCAGAGAGCTCGATGCCAGGTACCCTACTGTGGGAAGTCGGGTTCTTCGGCAGAACACAATTCAGGAAAGCCTTGCGGACCGATGGGAAAGATCCTAACCTGCCCAAAGAATTGCAGGACCACAAGGAGCTCCAGACGGACGTTGGGTCTCTCGACAATGCTGAAGAACAAGCCGTTGTGATTACGCCACCCGACCCACTTTGGCCGAGCGGTATTGTTTCGGTCGTTGTTCACCAGATCGTAAACCTCGAGCTGGCTAATGTCAAGGGGTCCCAGGGCGGCAAGAGGAAGGGACGCGAGTTCGAGCCCGCACGACCTGAGGCTGGGGATACTACGGAAGAGAGTGGCAAGAAATTGCCCAGCTCCTATTGCACCATTCTAGTCAACGACGAACTGGCGTACAAGACAAGAACCAAAGTCGTTTCCTCCAAGCCCATCTTTGAGGCTGGTACAGAGCGCTTTATTCGCGATTGGAAGTCAGCAATCATCACGGTGACTGTCCGAGACTCGCGCAATCGACAACATGATCCTATCATTGGGGTCGTGCCATTAAAGCTTTCGGACGTGCTTCTGACTAGCAGTCAAAGTACTCGATGGTATCCACTGGATGGCGGTATCGGCTTTGGACGCGTGCGCATTAGTCTTCTGTTTCGATCCGTCGAGCTGAAGCTGCCGCCCTCACAAATTAGCTTTGGCGAAATCGGCACGTTTGAGTTCTTGTCGGATACTGTCCAGGCTGCTGGGCTGGATGCCTCTCACCGAGCAAAGATCAAGATTCGCACTGGTGGTAGCTCGGCAGTCGTCAAGAGTGACAAGTGTACCAAGAATGAAGACGGAAGCCTCGCCTGGGATATCACAGAGCAGACTACTGCCAAAGGAGATGATGGCACTGCCTCCACAGTCATTGCAGGGCGGGTTCGTCTGCCTGTCCGTTACCGTTACCGCTCACCTCTGTTCTTCGAATTCCACAGCTCTGGCAAGCGCAGTGCCAATACCTTCGCCTCAATATGGCTGCAAGACCTCACCGACCTCGAAGAGAAGGACTTCAATATCCCTATCTGGCGCTGTGACAACGGCATGCGTCTCTCGCAAAACTACGTCACAGAGGCGAATGCACACGAAGTTCCCGACCTGCGTCTCGAAGAGATCGGCCGACTTCACTTCCGCGGCCGCTTCAAGCCAGGCACCGACCGCGACCACCTGAAGTTCGTCAGCGACAACGAGAGCCGCGAGACCATCGAGACTTGGGAGGCGTGTTACGCCGAGGGCGTCCGTAAGGAGCACGTCGACAGCGAGGTACCGCCGAGTATCCAGAAGCTGCACGATGCCAGTCTGACGCAAGGTCGCGACGTGCTCGCGCAGGCGGACCAGGGCGACAAGGAAAAGTGGCTTGCCAAAGATGGCACGGACTGGACTGGGGCCTTCGGCAAGGACCCTTCCGAGATGATCGGTGCGAACGGCGATGTAGATGACGACTATGACGATGATGACTCGTCGTCGTCTAGTGATGTTGATCTGGGCGTTACGGACGCAACTAACGACCACACCATTGACAGCCCCAGTCAAGCATCGAGCAGCAGCCGCTTCCAGAGGCCACATACGCCACGTGGTTCGGTGGATTCCGGTGGCCACGGAAGTCCTATGTCGCCCACTTCGACGACGAGCCCCGGAAGCACAAAGTCCAGCAAGAATCCGATCAAGAAATATAAGGAGTACAAGGAACGGAGCCGGGATTTGCACCGTCAACATCGCGGACTAATGCAGTGGTGAGTGACTAGTTCCTATTTGTTTACCAGAGATACCAGGGACTGATGGATTGATATAGGAAACCCATGCGCAACGTCCAATTTGCCAAGAACGAGGCTCTATTCGGCGTCCGCAGGATTAGCAAGATGGGGGCGCTGAGCGGTCGGAAGCCGGATGTCGAGACGGAAGTCTAGATCTGCACGCGAGGAGTTTTCACCTAATTTTCGCTGACGAGGATCACGAGTACACGATAGTATGGATAGCAACAGCGTGCGGTGCGTCTGTTTTGTATTGTTGTTGGTATCTTAGGGCGGTCCAATAAGCAGGTCCACCTCATACAACTATCATGCTGTGCTCCAGCAAACAGTTGGTTGTCATTCTGTGCTCCAACAAGCAAGTATCCCTCGTGCAAGCATCCTTTCATGCTCCAACGGGCAAGTGTCCCTCATGTAATTATCTCTCCATGCTCCAACAAGCAGGCATTCGTCCTCCAGTGGTCGTTGACACTTTCTCAAAACTCGATCCCATCAGTACTCTTTTGGCTTCTGATTCTTGACACGTTGGATCATGATCCAGGTGTAGTAGACTATCAACTGCAGGACTCCGATGACGCCCAGTACCCCGGCCCCAGCCTTGGCCCAGTTGCAATAGCGTCTCCACTTCTTGTTTCCGGCGCAGACCTCGCAGAAGTCTTCTGGGTGCACGCCGAAGAGGTGATGCATTCTCATATTGTCGCGGTACAGAACCTGGCTTCGCTCGAGGTCGAGCTCATAAGTGGCAGTCTTGTTGGGGCCACGGGGTATATCAGCCAGGTGTAGCTTTGGTGGAGTGGCAATGGCAGGATTAGGACTGGTTGGACGGGAGGCATCGGTGGTATCTTGGTGCTTGAGGATGTTTTGCAGTTGGATGCGAGCACGAGCCATGGACGACGACTCTCCGTTTTGAGACATGATTGTGGTAGGTCTGACAGGCACGGAGGGTGCAAAGTAGTAAGGTTGAGGTCTAAGGTTTGCGAGATAGTAATGCTGTTGATGAGAAGAGGAAACGAGAGTTGTGCGGGACGGAGGTGGGCTTTTGTAATTGTGCCCACCTGGGCGGTCGAAGATCAGGAAGGCGTGGCTGGAAGCCCCGTGGAGGGCAAGCCTAAAGAATGCCACCTCTGGATCAATCGCCTCTGGGTCAATCGCTTTTGGGTCAATCGTCTTTGGAACGACCGGCTCAAAGACAACTTTCTCGGGCGACCGCCTTCCAGGGGCGTCATAGGCATCCACGCATAAACGTTCTGTCCAAGGCTTCGCTTGTGCTTAGGAGTTGGCTATTAGTGTTGTGAACTCCAACATCTTGTGCTCTGGAAGGGTCATCTTCTCACGTGGGAATGCCGGCTGAGTGGACGGGATGGAATCGGCGATCGATGGCTCTGGAGTCTCAGGAACAGTTGTTGGCATTGGAATATGTTGCATCCGACTGTACAGTGCGATGGGTACTGCGTCAAGAAACGCAAGTGAGCTGTTGAAGCTGAGGGGGGGGGTCCTAAATAGTACGCGGTGTCGAATTCAGCCTACTTGCCAGCCAGAGCGGACCAGATATAGTGAGCTCTTATACACAAGCTCGCCGGAAGACAAGATAATTCAGATCCGCCCGGAACGCCAAGGCTCCTCTGTACATACAACCGAGGGGTTTCTCTGCCCCAGACAAAGTGTTGGCAGTGGCTTTTTTCTTTTTCTCGGGCTCGCCATCTCGGGCCCACCAGTGATTGGAAAGCCTCAGACGTGCTTGCACTAGCAAAACACAAATACTCGCGTGCTGACCTTGTCGCGGTTGGATAGTCCACTGTAGGTCTCGCGTCGGGGCTTCGAGTGGCCGAGATCTGAGCAAGACAGCAACAGTTAACTTGTAGCCCGAGCCAGACGACAGTTCCCACATTCCTCGCACGATGAGCACGTAGCGCGATATTTCTTCTCAGCCATTGATGACATGCACCCTACGGCTCCCATCATCATGCCGGTGGGCAACCACATAGCAGTCTCCCTTTCTGGTCCACTTCATGCATCCACTTCAGGCACCGCATCCGGCTTCAGGACCCCAACGTCCACAGCGTTGCCCTCTGCTCTCCGCCACGACGACATAGCCCACCACGTTATGAGCCCCGCAACGAGGAAGGCCCCAAGCCACCATATGACGAGTTTCTTGGACCGGCGTCGCGGCGCGTAATATGGGCTCCATAGCGTGTTCTCGCGGCGCACGCCTGTCCCCCGCGCGCCACCTGACCTCCGTCTCTTTGTCTTGTACACAGGCAGTATAGGGCTACCTCGCCTCGCCCCGCCGAACCAGGTCTTGTGTTGTTGGTGATCGTTTTGGTCGTCGTGGCGATTCGTGCGTGTGCGCGTATCTTTGATGAGTGACAACGGGAGGGAAGGGAGCTGTGAGGGCATATGGGTTGATTGACTTCTGGTACAATTGGTGTAGGCGGCTGATATTGGGAGCTCTCGAGTTGGGTGTGGGTGCAAAGCGGTGGGCGCGGAGATGTGGTGTAAACTTGGTGTAGCTGACGGCATTGGGACTGGGATAAGGTCGATGAGGTTCAATTAAAGTTGCTGCAGAATCTGGGGAAGTGCTTGGCACCAAGCACCCCTGTTACTAGGACACGGAGGAGGGCATATCCCTGTCCGGGTCCTTCCGAGGGTGCCGTGTCACTGCAGAACAGCCATTTTGGTTGTGTGTATCTCTTTACTTCGTAAGCCTGGAAGAATGACTGACAAAGAAACACGACCGATTCCGCTGTAGAAACATGGTGGTAAAACATCGTCTCAGGTTCGGTGGGCGAGGAATCCATGGCCTCGCCAAAGAAAGCGGGTTGAGAACTTGAGATTGATACCAATACCAACTCCCGCCAAGCCCGACCCTATCATTCCTAATACTTTACCTTTGTTGGCTGTTTACTCTGACCGCTTGCAGTCATAATTGAAGTATTGAAATGGATATTATTGTACAGTTGTTGATCTGGCTGTTAGAGGAGGAAGAAGAGGCTGGTAAAGCAAGCCCTCTGGTGCAGTCTAGGCTAGACCCTAATGCTGAAAGATTGACCGACCGCCCAGGGCCAGATGTCTGCATGGTCTGCATGATATCGTTCTCACAAACTTCAACGCCTGACTTTGTATGCGTCTATGTGATCTGTGAGTTTACCGCTTACAAGAGCGAGCAGTGCATAATTTACAAGGGGTTTTGAAGTGAATACGCACAGAGCTGAGAACCAGCGGCACAGCGCGAGTTATTCTTTGACGCATTCTGACGTCTTGCTGTGTATGCTTCTAGGACCTGCCGATGTATCAAGACGACAGTTTCTGACTTCAGCCTCATTGATTAATCCCTGCTCTAGAACTACGAGTAGGCTAGCAAGTGTCTCGACGTATTTGGACAACACTAGAGAAGGCCACAGACATGTATGATATCACATGCTTGACAGGTCTCAGCTGCGTATGAACCTGCCTCCGTCCACCTCGAATGATCAGGCGTTGCAGAGACTGGAGGGAACCACTTCCAAAGTTCCGAATTTTCATGCAGCAATGCTCAAAAACATCATCTTGACACTGGTCATGGCAGTTGCCGCTGTGCCCAGTCCCGCCCAAGGCCCCAGGTCCTTTTCACGATCACCTACTACTGCTTCTGACCTGACTTTGACATGGCCTACATTTGGACCATGCATGCCCAAGGGCTCTCGATCTCGTGATTTTTGCGGCAATGCGACATTCTGGAATCAGTGGGATGAACGTGCCCCGACGGTCGAAGACTGCCTCGGTCTCGTCGCAAGACTGCCCGAAAAGGTTTGGGTGCTTCCAATAGACGGCATTCAAATCTTAAGTCATGTAGGCAATGCCTCCAAGATATTGAGCAGCTTTTACACTGCTGACAAAGGCATTCGTGCAGTGGGCCACGTGTGTGTTTGGCGTCATGGTCCCTTTGGAGCCCGAGCCGCGCGAATTCATGCTCCCGCAAATCGGTGACCAGGACGTCGCGGATTTCATTACGGACTCGATTGATAAATTTGCTTATGATGGTTTAGTTCAGGCAAAGGGAGAAGTAGAATGCTGGCAACCACCGCTGCACGAATATTTCGGTGAATGTGTCCAAGTCACTTGGCATCTGTTTCGTAAGAAAGGTACTTAGGTCTTGTACGGTTGCCCAAGGCTACTAGTATCTAGGAGGCCAGCTCTGCTGCTTGCAATCTATCGCAGAGTGTACTATGTAGCGACATTGGTTGACATTTTGTATGCTTAATCAACAACCTTTAAAGGTATACCTACTACTGATAGGAAGTACGTCTGTTGGGAAACTAGTACAAATTGCGCGGTTGTGGAGTTCAAGGAATTGGCGAGGTTTCTAGTTGCAATCTGGCAGCTAGGATCAACCAATACAGGGCAAATGCGCACTCTTCTCTAGTCTTCTCTAGGAAGACCTCCTTCTCCTCCTCGGAGTCACAGCCAGTGTTGCGGTACCACCTGCCTTGCTCTTACAAGTCACGGAAGAAGCCTGCTTTATCTTGGTCCCAGAAAATGTCCACGTTCCCGCAGATGTAGTCGAAGCAGTCATTGCATTGTTGAAGCTCGTGGCTCCAGAGACCACATAGTCAACAGTCATCGCCACCTGTGCCGTATCGCTGTTGTCAGAAGTGCAAATGACACTTAGCGTCCCGCCACCAGAGCTTGTCCACGTCGCACTCGTCACCTTAACGGTATCCACTGGCACAGGCGTAGTCCCAGTGCCAGGCCCAGCAGTGCACGACGCAAAGTCGAAGACCTTGACTCCTGACTGCGGAAACGGGTCGAGCGGCCCCCACACATTGCCTTGCGCGTCGGGACCCAGCCCCTTGGTGAGATGGTTGAACGCGCTGAAGTCGTTGGCTAACGGTGCGTTGCCGGGGACGGTCAGCTCCGGCTGGATCCATTCTGTGATGGGCTGCACGTAGCGACCGGCCGTGATGCCATTGCGGGTGGTGACGGCGCTGGTCTGCGTCGCCAACAAGTACTCGCGTGTGTACCGATTGTCGGCGGTCATTTTCAGGCTCTTGTCGAACTTGAGGCGCGCTGCACCGGTGTTGACCACGGCAGTGGTGAGCGGAAGGAGGGTCTGCTTGCCAGTACACGGGTCGATGTCGATGGCGCTGATGGTCAAGGGCGATCCAGCTGCCGCGGAAGTGTAACCCACGAATCGAGTGCTGCCCTCCTCGGCGTTGCCGTTGGACGTGAAGACTCCAACGAGGGCTGCCTCAGGACGGACGCTGGGAGATAAATGCTGTTTAGCTTATGTCTGTAGTGCGAGTTATATAGCTAGACAGGACGAGCACAAGGAAACCTACTAGCTCGGGGCTCCAGTCCCTGTCACAATCTGAATATTAGTTGCGACGATGGAGTAGCAAATAATCTCGCGGGCCGCATTTTCGAAGCCCGAGTATTCGATAAAGTCACCAACCACAAACGGAGCCATGACCAGCGGGTCTGGAGCAGTAAGAACGCCCTGCTTTGTACCAGTTGCTGTGATGGTAGGGCGGTTGGACGAGGGACATTTCTCGTCGGTAGCACTGCGCGGGACACACATAGGAAAGCCGGAGAAAGACGAGATACTGGGGTTCTGGTCGTCGGCCGTCATGAAAGGCGCGGCGGTATAGCCCGCCGAATAGACTGCGTTGGGGTCATTGATGCGGATGGTCGGGCCGTTAGCGATCTTGATGCTGCCGTCGGTGTTGATCTGGCTGATGAAGCCCTGGCTGGCCTGAGTGAAGAACTGAGAGACGGAAATTTGAGCAGCAACGGCACCCGTACTTGGAATCACGTTGCCAACAACAGAGACTTGGTAGCCAGCCAGCGACCCGGCCTGGAACGCAGCGGCGAAGTCTTTCCAAGGAACCCAGGCGGCTGGAAAGCCGACCTATCCCAACAGTCTGTCAGCTAAGTCCCCAAGGTCACGACATCGGAAGTGATATGGGATATTTGGGACAGTATCGATGGAAGATTCCAGAGGCAGATATCGAAGAAGAGTGGCTACGAATACACTGACCTGGAGATTCTTGGGTACGGTCACAGTCCACCCGTTGACCGAGATGGTCCCACCCGAGTTGTAGATCGTCGGCGCCGCTACCGTGACACTGCACGTGTATTAGCATCTGAGTCTGCACAGTATACTTCTGCTTCAAGTCCGCTGAATAGGGATGGATGGGACTTGCTCGTCGATTTTCCCATCAAGGTCAAGACCAGTGTCGACAGCGAGTGTGACGCTCGACAGCACAGCGAGGATCGTGGACACAGCCCTGAGAAGTGAAAGCATCGTAATAGTAGCGAGAGATTCGACTTTTCAACGAGTGATGTGCGACAATTGGAGACCCATCCTGACGCACACTGCCTCTTTATATACTGTAGAGACATCGTGTCTTCTCAGGTCTCCTTCTGCCTTGGTGAAGTCGGCCACCTACAAGATCCGACTAAGTTCGGTGTCTCTTTGGTAACAATTCTTGTGAATATTGTTCTAGAATCGGGTTTACAATCAACCCGGATGCCTCGAGTTCTATCTCGACAGGCCCTGAGTAAGGAGCGTTACATCGTTGCTGGGCCTAGTCGCGACCCTTCTCATCATTCCGGATCTTAAGTCAGCCTCACCGGAGGCGTCAGCCAATCGCTCCGGCGCACCTAAACCGCCACACTGCAGACCAACGATAGTGCGTACTGTTTAATCTCTTCCAGGCTGAATGAAGTCTTGGTGTTGAACGGTCTAGCTATGTAGCTTCGCCAGCTGCCTCACTAGCCTCAGCTGGAGTCTTCCAGCCTTCGGGCCTGTGAACAGCCAAGACAACCAGCCCGATCCATCGGGTTGGCAGTGCATCCCATGGTCGCTGCGCAAGTTTGCCTCCTTCAACCTACATACCCAGATGTAACACAAACTAGTGATTTGAAATATATGTTCAGGACATGGCTTTCACTTGCGTCTACTAGACTAAATTCCACCGGCTTACTTCGACACGTTGCTTTGTATGTGAGGTCAAGGGTGTGGATTGTACGTATTGGAGAAGATCATTCTAGCTATCTAGTGCCCAGAGGACTGTTGGCTACCCATAGGGCAAGGGCCACAGGTCCTGCCACACCTTGTGCTGCCAGACAAGCTCCCGTCCAAGCCTCCCAAACAGACTTCTGAGAAAAACGTCGGCGTATCGCGCCATTCCAAATTGTGTAATCCCGAGGTCACTTGTGACTATTGATGTAAAGCTACGAGTCCTGTTGGAGCCGGAGATTATATTGTAAGTATGCCAAACGATGAATTCTAGCGAGCGATCAAGTTCGTTTTGCGTGTTTGATAAGTCCGAGGGTCTACAGCTTCCATTCTTCGACGTATGGAAAGTATGTCTATGTCACGAAACTCTGTTCCTCTGCTAACTGAGCAATTCTTTGTATAAATACATCGAATCGTGAATTCTTGGCCCACCGTCGGTTGCCGCCCCCCGCCCCCTCTCTTTCACGGATCAATATCCTAAATGTAATCGACTGCAGGTGGCTTCCCTTGATCAACAATCAACAGCCTGCCTCAAACAGCCGACGACGCACTATCAACCCACTTCACTGACACTGTTTTAGTCTGCAATATGCACTTATCGCTTGATGCCTTCCCTACTTCCTTGAGCTCAGCGGAATTGCCTCCACCCTCTGAACATCCGCCGTGCACGTTTGTTTCCGTCTGGACATTTGATGAAAACAATTCGTGCTCGTCGTGCAATCCGGAGAACCCACTGCTCCTCCGCATTGGCTTTCCGTGAGATAGAGAGCGTAAGAAAATATGAGGAGTGCTGTGAGAACCTTGCGATTTGCCTCCACTACTTGCATACCCCATGATGCGTGGTGCGACATGATAAAAAAATCGACGAAGCGTTTTTGTCGATGCGCAGATTATAACGAGGCTGGCTTCGATGATACTGCAAATTATTAAAATCAGCTTAACTTTTGCAGACAAAATATGCTCCTCAATAGGTAGGTAGCTGGAGCAAATTGACAAGGGGCATGTAGGTGGGTATCAACTCACGCGCATATGCTGGCTTGTGATATATACCAGGTCTGATCTGCGCTGGACAGCAAGGAGGGTAGGTATGCACACCGCACAATCGAGGTCACAAGAGTGCTGCGCTCAAAATCATATCAGCAGGTACTTCGATAGAGACTTGAGGGTAACTAGCCGTCTGGATGAGACAACGTACCCAGACGCAAACATAAACATAATCAGCAGTCCAATTTTCTGAGGCTTTGCCACGTTGAGACCAAGCATTACCGGCACTGGCATCACCATGAGGGATGACATCCGTTATAATATTTGCGATAGCCGTCGCGAAGTATAGAGCTACAATGTTGATGCAGTAACCCTCGGTGGCTGGAATATTCAAGTCACAACTTTTCTTGACGGGAATGCACGAGAACACCATGAGAAAGAATAGAATTACCGCGTGCAAAATAACGAGCGCATGACAGACTTGGGCTGTCTTTCGAAACCATCCGAATGGCGACAGGCGAAAATACACGGTGAGCAAAGACAGCTTGGCGGAGGTGCCACAAAGCAAGTAAACCCATGGTCCGATCCACGACAGCTTAGATGAGATTTAGTAAGTCAAATTGAAGCAGGAACAGCCTGCAAAATTATGCCTCGTGCGACGTACCAGGAGGAAAGTCTTATACTTCTCAATCGTTAGCTCCCACCCGTGCACCCCTTCCATGCCTTGTGCGAATTCGTCTTTAGAATAAAATCAGAGTGATGTCCGTCAATTGTAAGGCAGTCCCAAGGTGACTCAATGGTTCCAACGAGCCTTATTCAAGTGAATCGAGTTGTCGCATACAAAGAAGAATGCATTGTGTAATGCTTGAGAAGATCTGAAAACAGGGGCATCAGACATATTGTCAATCCACATGCCGAAACTTTGAATCTGACATTTGTCTCCGTCAAGGCTGAAGACTTACCCACGAAGCTATTATCAAGATTGGAAGTATGTCAGCATACCTACTGAGGTATTATTAACTCCGAAGCAAGACTCCAGAAATGGACATATAGATGAACATGGCATAGTCGAGCTTCAGGAACTTAGGGAACCTCACAATCTTCTCTTTGTAATCCTTTCGCCAGAAAAATCTTGGTGTACAGTCTTTGGCCAAGCAGTGCTAAAGACAAAAGGTTCCCCGCTCCGAAGGACCAAAATGCGGCGACATGCCCGTTCCTGGCAGGATGCTGCAAGTCAAGAAAGTAGCCAGCAGGTGCAGACAAAAGAGCCGGAATTCCTTCCACGGTGGGATACGTTGACATGTTGAAAGCGCCAGAAACGAAGGGCAACCGTTCCAAGGCTCTAAGTTTGGCGAGTATGCCGCGGATCGAAGAGAAGGATGACAACAGGATATGGTGGTCAACACCAGACCATGAACATGGATACATAGGCAGGGCAAGGTGATATGATTTATTATTCCCAGACCTTGAACGCACCCAACGGCCGGAGTATTAAAATTGCAGCGCGTTGGACATCCCCGGCTCGCTACCATGCCACCTGAGCAGAACAGAGTCACATCCGAGACTTCATCACAGACTCCACTGTTAGGATGTCCAACGTTCCTGTACTTCTGGCTCTCACAGCCGACAGCTTCCATACCTTGCCATCTACAAAGAATTTGGCCAACACTTTGGGCTGTTAAGCAAGGGACTCAACTCGCTGGTGACCGGGGCGTACTGCCAGACCAGTCGCAAGCCGGTTGCCCGCACCGGCCAAAGTTAGCACAATTGTCAAGGCTATTGAATTAATTGTCTGGGTAGGCTTGGAGCGATGTGATACTCATTTCCTGAGGACAGTTTTTGTGCTATTTTGAAAGACAGAGGCTAGGGCTCTGTTGAAAGAGATCATCTGAGCAGACCCAATAGACAGCACCATAGAAGAGGCTCTAAAACCTGTCCCCAGATTGCCAAAGTTTAAGCTTCACAGTGATCAAGACGACACCGTGACTCTGTATTTGAATGATAGAGATCCTCTTCCTCTAGTGTCGCCCGGCGAAAGAATACAAAAGGATTAAGCTTTCTCTGGACCAGCTTCACGGCTGTAATTTATTTAGAATTTGAGAGGAAGAATGACAGGATCGTGATGGGTGGGTACGAAGGTCGGAGCCAAGTTGAGGGGACACGGAACATACAGTACCAGTGAAAAAGCACTCTCATGCCCTCCCAGCCGCTCGAGCTGGAGGGCTGTCTGAACCCACATTGTAGTTGCATCGTCCCGACAGTTTGGGAAGCGTCCACACCGATAGACAGGGTTCAAATTGGTTAGGTATGCATTATAGTCCCACTCCTACGCTGCAAGGTACAAAGTTCATCGCATATCCCTTGATCTTGGTGGATGCGTAATAATGACTGCCAGAAACCTGAACAGGATGGGCTTCCGCCCTGTGCTATATGTGTTCACAGAATCTGTCGCAGGTGTAGTCTCATATGATCTAAAGCCACGTCAGCGATGATTATGATATTCCATCCGTTACATCCAGACAATACTACAGAACTTCGTCGCAGTAAAGTTGAATTCTCGAGATTTTCAAGGTCCACCCAAGCAGTGTTGCTGCATGTCGAGAAAACGTGGATTATCAGACAGATCCGAAAAGGCGGTCAGAAAACGGATGTTTGATTGAACTCAGCGGACATGAAGCTGTTGCAAGTAATTGGGCCGGTTCCAGGATCCCAGGGTCCAACGAGGACTCAGTACTATTGGCATCGGGATGCAGCCAACCAGCAGAAATGCATGCGGTTGTCTGCAAGCCCTGCCAACTTGCCCGGTACTCATGATCGCCATGGATGTTTGTATGTTTCTTAACTCTGTACTGGCCAGACTGTGGTCATTTCTGCTTGGCGCATCCATACACCCCCGTACGGGCATTTGAATGGCCAGTTTGCCCTTGTAGGTATAACCGTTACTTAGCGAAAAGATGGAGAAGAGATGTACTATTTAGGACAATCCCGCGCCACTCTTACCATACATATAAATTTTTAATATTTACAGTGAAGTTCAAATAATGCAAAAAGTTATTTAGTTATACTTTTAATGATAACGAATAAAGATCTTTAATTGATTTTTTGATATATAAAAATGAGTATAAAATGAAATAAACAGTAAATCTTAGCTTATTACTTCATAAGAGCGATCTATATTATACATTTATAACGTTCACTAATAATTCTTATAATATTGTTTACCAACCTAAATACAAACCAAATTAAAAGGAAAAATATATAATATATATTTCTTAAATTTCCAATTTGCAGAAGATGTGGGTAAAGGCAGTAGATTCAGAGGTTCTAGCTACAGGCCCCTCAAGGGGGGCACCCACTGGTTATAGCTAGAGCAAACCCTCTTATTAAACACGTAGCCAGTCTTGGATCTGGCTATTAGCTAGCTAGCTGAGCTAAAGAGGTCAAAGCTCACAGTGACGACCAGTATGTATTTCAACAGAATCAATTAAAAGCAAAGTTAGATTGTAGAAATATTAACTGGCTGTAAAGTTGTAGGACGCTAAGCAAAATAGTAGAGAAGTTACTGCTTGTACTAGACGCCAAGCAAAAATGAGAATAGTCTGGCTAGTACGGAGTTAAGCTGATAATGGACCACCGTTTGGGCTTAGGTTGGGGCGGTGTATCCACTTCCAACGTCCGCGAAAAATGCACGCAACCAACATTGCACTGGAGTCTTCTCGGTCGCAAACGCGATCCACAACGCAATCAGATACGTATACCAGTCAGTGAAAGCCGATTAATCCAGTCTGCCGATTGGGGCTTCATATTTTACGTCTGGAATTGAACAGTGATCAAGAATGTTCAAGAGACCGGCCTTTCAAGCTTGCGGGATCTTCGTGAAGGTCGAATCGATAGAGAACAGAAGCATACCTCGTGAGCTTACATTATCAAAACCCATGCTTTTCGTTGCATTCAGACTAAGGCAGTCGAGAAAACTATTGTGGGGAATATTGGTCATCTGTTAGACAGGCTCATGGATCAAGATATGGAGATTGCCGTGGGAATAGTGCTATTAAACTGGCACACCAATGCTACCCATCTTGAAGAATTCGAGATCTTTTGAATTCATTTCTGCACTAGATAACCAACAGATTATATGAGACTTTGCTGTCTAGCGCTGCAAGATGTTCAATTCTTTGATTTTTGCGGCGTTGGCTCAAACCCTGTTCGCGTACTCCAACCAATCCAACGACGACGCTGTCAGGGAAGCTCTCTGTGTGAATGCTCACACACGTCTACGATAGCGTGAGAATACAGCTGACGTGTGTGGCTTTTAGTGTCAAGTTCTGTCCGAGACAACACTAGAAGTGGTATTCCCGAATCAAACGACGAGTTATGAAGCCCGGATAGATCACATCTGGTCAGTGGATGCGGGCTTGACTCCGTCTTACTTCGTTCTACCCACAGCAACTGGAGATGTCTCCATGATCCTTCAGATACTTACGAAGTATATGTGTCCCTTCGGACTTGTGAGTGGTGGTCATACGGATTTCCCAGGCGGCAATAGTATCCAGGCCGGAGTTATAGTTGATTTCGGTAAGTACCACTATAGATGCCTCAATCTTCCACCCCATGACTTCCAAGGTTGCACCGTAACCGATATTGTGAGAGAATTTTTCGTACATACCGCCCAATCTGATATTATTGCTTCAGGGTTCATGAACACAACTACTTACGATGCCGATCTCCAAGTCGCGACTATTCAGCCTGGATCAACATGGCAAGCTGCGTACGAGGTCCTCACCCCCTTGGGCGTGACCGTGGCCGGAGGGCGTTCGGGGGGCGTGGGCGCAGCTGGTTTCACCACCGGAGGTGGCAACTTCTTTTTCTCAACCTCGCATGGGTGGGCATGTGACAATATCCGGTCCTTCGAGATTGTCCTGGCAAACGGGACTGTGGTCAATGCCAGCATCACCGAGCACAACGATCTATGGCAGGCCCAAAAGGGCGGCTCAGGAAACCTTGGATTGGTTACTAAGTTTGAGATGTACGTGATTGAGTTTCCTGACCCTGAGGAGCCTAATATCTGGGGAGGCATCGCATACTATGATCTCAATCCCACCGACGATGTCATCGATGCGTATGTCGACTACGTCGAGGTCAACTACGAAGACCGTAACAGCTCTACCATGCTGTACTGGGTCTACAGTTATGCAGGTAAGTAAAGGGACGAGGATCCCGATGAGAAAATGACGAACGTAGCTGATTATTGCAACCCTTCAGAAAACGAAATGCTTCTTCAAGTGTCCATGGATAACACCCGCAACATCGCATATCCACCAATTTACGACCGCTACCTGAACATTTCGGGCATAACCTCCAACACGCTTCGGTTGGGTCTCATCACAAACATCACGGCCGAATTTGATGCTGGGCAGCCTTCTGGTCTCTCGTCAGTACTTGATCAACTCTTCTTGAGAGTGTAATAGCATTTCTGACAAGATGAAACAGCAACATTTGGATAAGCCGGTCTTATGCCAACGACCCGTGAGTAAACCAAATCTTCTCAATTTTCTAATCTCACTCTGACAACCTGCGCAACCCTGGAACATATTGATGATTTTTCCAGACGTGTCATCAAGTACGCGGGAGAAAACACTTAGAGTTAATCGCAGGAGAATTAGCCTCCGTTATCAGCGAGGACAGCCAGCTTGTCTCTCTCTGCTCATTCTTTCCCCTCACCCAGGCCATGATTGAGCACGGAAACCAACGAGGTGGCAATGCCATGGGTCTGGAAGAGATCTCACAAGGCAAAAATAGCTCCATCTTCCTGGCCAGTATTGCCTTGAACGGTGAGGCTAATCAGGCCATGGCCTTTCTGATCGTCGAGCGATTTGTAGCTGAGGTAGACGCATATGCGGACTCGCTTGGGCTCAATTGGGGATGGCGTTTTCTCAATTACGCGTATGGATATCAAGACCCTATTGCAACGTACGGTGTTTCGGGCCAGGAGAAGATCAGAGCTGCTTCTGCAAAGTATGACCCGGCGCAGGTCTTTCAGAAACTGAGGAAGACTCGTCATAAGATCCCGTACTAGGCCACCCTTGCGATTGGTATTGAAACGTGCTTCGAGGCAGTGTAGTTTAAATTCAGAAATTTTCATTGCGAGGGAACTGGTTGCCTTTCCCCCACAAATCGCTTCCTGAAGCACTTTCCTCAAGTTGACGAGTCGCACACGAACCCGATCAGAGAGCCCAGGCAATCACTGTCACGGCGCCAATGAACAGCGATATCTGAATATTCAGTGACATCCCGATATGTCCCACGCTAGACTCAGGATCTGCTGTGCTACCCGTCGAGTTCGCGTCCGAGTTTCCGACTGATGGGCCGCCCTGGCCAGTCTCGCCAGAGTTTCCAGCAGTGATCATTGTTGCAGGCGTCGCGGCCTCGGCAATGAGCAAGTTGGAAACAGCAGCAAGCACATTCAAATTCTCGGCGACGCCAGAGGTATCACCGACTTCCAAGGGATCGATGAATGTGTCGTTGCTCCAGAAGAAGCCGCAGTGATAGTTGACGGGTGCATCGTCGACTGCAACGCACTGCTTGACGGCAGTCTCGGCCGAGGTTCTGAGGACAGGCAGCATGCTTTCTGCCAGGAAAGGAGCTACCTGCGTCGCACTTGACAACCAGCGGTGAGTGTATCCCTTGTAGAATAGTGTGTCAGACGGACAATTTTCGATACCCTCGCAGGCCACTTCGTAGGCAATGCCTTCAGGGAAGAAGGTATCGAGAAGCCCTGAGGAGAGCCCTTCAGCACGGTCGCGCCACAAATCCGAGCCATTGGTCTAGGGTTTGGTAAGTGAGCCAGTAACTCTTGTACAAATGATCAATGCAAGATGAAGTGACTTACATAGTTGTACATGTATGCAGCACCTTGCGCCAAGAATGCCGCATTGTAAGACCATTGTGTCCTGCTAATTTCAGTGTAATTCATGTCTGCGGAGGTACCGTCATACACGGCCCAGGTGTCTGCGTCGACGAGGCCGACGCCTGTCAGCCAGTCCCATGTATCCTCAGCGTATTCCGCGTATGTTGAATTGCCTGTGAACCTGGCAAGCCTCGCCCCCATGTTCGAGAAGCATGCGTTAGACGCGGCTAGGATGGATGTAAGCAGCCAAATAAGTCCCTAAGTCGTTGGTGCGTGTTCTTACTCTGCTTCCACTCATATCCATTGTTGAAGGGCAGAATTTGCCAGCGAAGCCCACCTCCGCACACGTCGTCGTGTCTATCTGGATGGGCTTGCATACGCCAGACATTTTCAGCAATGTCGATCCAGTTGGGCTGGCCTTCCGGGGTGGGGAGCTGATACTCCGCAGCTACCAGCGCAGCAGAACCCCAAAAGCATTGGTCCTCGTTTCCCATCTGTGCCGTCCAATTCGGCGGCATGTAGTTGTCGTCAGGACCAATTTGAGCCAGTAATGCTCTGGTCGTAATATTGTTGTGGGTGTCGTCTCCGGTAAGTCGCCAGTAGTCAAGGTACGTAGCAAAGAAACTTGCACCTGTGTACCAATAGTAGTCGCCATTCGGTGGGGGTCCGGGCAAAAGGCCTTGGGTCTCACCCGGCTCCTCGCCATGGTAGAACGTCATCAGATCTCCGGCGAGGATGCGCGAGGACATCAGAGTGGCGTCTTGAGAGTCGACTTTGAGCGCAGCCAAAACACCGGGCAAAGCTCCCGAGAGCAACACCACGCCCAGCCGGGCTTTCAAGGCTCGAGGGGCCACCGAAGTGTCCATTAGTTGTTGTGTGCGTCAGGCAATGGACAGAAGATAATTCGATATACAATATGTGATGGAGTGTGAGCACAATGGGGGACGCATTTGCTAGACACGGACGCAGAGTATGTCAAGCGGGCGAGTTTTGTGCAACTTTCGGCCTCGAGAGTCGTGGGAGGAGACGCAGGCGCCAAGATGTCGTGAAATGAGACAAATCCTTTCTTGGTGGTATCCGAGAATAGTATATGTGTACGCAGTATTTAACTGCCCTTTATTTTGACAATTAAGCCGTTGCCCACTTGGCATGGTCAGCACTAGGCCTACTTACTAGACCCTTTGTGCAGTGGCCACGAGCACCTTTCCGACCTAACTCCTCGTACTCTGAGTTCGCACACACATATACATACTGGTATTGAAGCCATAAATTTCAATACCCCAGCATGTGGCACCGACTTTCCTCAGGATGAATACTCACAGGTGACGAACGACAGGAGGCATTCTCACGCGTCTCATATGCTCGTTACTTCATTTAGGCAAGCTTGCTGGAAGCCACCTGGGCAGCGGCCTTAGAGTTGCTACTTCAGGCCGCACAGGCTCATTCGTTTGTCTGATATCCAAGTCGTAGACATTCAAGAATACATCTTTACGTATCATTTTCTATCGTGTGCAGAATTCCTCACAATGATTGTGACAGCTCCTGTGGGCGGGTCGTAACTCTGTTTCGCCAGCCCCTTTTCCGGATCACTCCTCCCAAGCCCTTCGTGGCCATGGATTTTGATTGTACGCAGTGTCACGGATATATGGTTTCTGGCCAGTGCAACGCACTGTTAGCTACTTTTGCGACACGCAGTCTCAATGCACGATTGATCCCACAATGCGTGAGTTCCGGTACGATCTGCTACATTCCGCCAGAGGCTTGATTGTAGACCCAGTGTCATTGAAAAGAGAAACGAACGTAACGTGTGCTCTAGCTCCTGGACCACTGGGCTACTCCTACTCAGGTGATGGGCTCTGCAGCCGACTTGCAGTCAGACATCAAGTTTGAAGTTGAAACAAAAACTTGCAAGCTCTTGCTTTATTTTTCAGATAGAAGATACAACTTGTGATATACGGAAAGTGCTGAACGACCTTCAAAGGCAGGAGCTTGCAGCAGGCCGCTCTCAGTCATAATGTCAGCATCCGCGCTGGAAGGAGACTAAGATTTCAGCTCTGTCATCAACTTTGTCGAATCAAACATCATATACATTTGCTCGCAGACCTTTCGGCTTCAGTTTTCCACGCCTATTACTGTCACACGACCCACGCACTTATTTAGTAATCATGCAACTGATACGTTTCTTGTCCCTACTAGTCTGGGCCTCCTTTGTCTGCACACTCCCGGCCACAATCTCTGACAACCCCAACAATCTCGACTTGCAGGGCATCAGCGCCAGCAGTCTGGATCCTCCAGAGTCCCATGCTCTTGTGGACAGATATGTCTTCGTACTTTCGCTCAACGACTTCCTCACTCAACGTGCCGCCAGGGACCCTCACGACCTTGACTGGACCTCTGATGACTGCGCTCGCTTTCCTGGAAGCCCTTTTAAATCTTTGTTTCTGTCTTCGTGTCAGCGACTCGACTTTGGCCACCGCAACTTCAAGAAGCAGGACAGACTCGATAAGGACAACAAGGCCAAGATAAACTTCAAGTTCAAGCAGGAGTCCGCACTACTTTCCCCGATCTCAGTTGCGTTAATCTATCCATAACTGACTATGCCCAGCATGAGACACGTGTGCAGGGAGGAGTACCACAGAATTAATCCGAAACGACAGTTATGCAAATTCATGGCTAGAAGATGGTGGAAGGTTGCATGATACTCTCACTACGGATGCCTCCAACAGCATGGACGTAGTTGAGGATAATTCTTCTCGAGACCTCGATGGGATTATCGGAAACCTCGGGGGTATGTATTATGACCAGCTCCATCGGAAAAAGCTACTCATGCGGCACTGAGGATGAAGATTGTATCGTCACCTAATAGTACTTGAACTTATTAATACAAGCCTGATACGGCTGTTTTCTCTGTATTCTGCCTCGGCAACAGACCTGGTCTGGGATGTCAGACAGTGGCTAATATATGGATATGTCTATCTGAAGACTTGGTCCAGCCGTGCTACTGTCGAATAGTACAGCGCAGTATATTTGTGTATCTTGTACCGATTGCTACACCAGAAACATGCCCGATGGAGCAGAGGTAGTTTCCGTGTAGGAAATGCACCACGAATTCTCCACTTACGTTTTCAAGTTGCTGGGCGGCTCTCGAGGTCTGAACCCTGTTGTTGGATGCACTATCCTGTTGATCTAAGATACGACTTTGATAGATCAGGTAACCAGCCTTTCACTTGATGACCCTCCGTTTCAGAATTGCTGAGTGCTCATTCAAGCCATCCCAATTATGCCCGTCCAAACATGCCTGGCGGCTAAGCAGCACAGCGGGTCTTGTCCTCACTCTCAGTTCCCTCTCGTATTCCTCCACACAGTCCTGAACCTCCTTCCCCTCTTCTTGAATTCCATGAATAGACTTACATAAATCAAGTGCATCCAATATTCCATGGTTCGCTGCTTCTCCTCTGTACATCGTCATGGCATGAGCTGAATCACCAACAAGTGTGACTCGGCCTCCACAACTGTTCCACTCCTGGCAAGGCCAGTCCTGCAAAACAATCTCGACAATTTCTGACTCATCCGAAATCGAACACACGGCATCGCGAAGGGTTGGATGGAATCCCTCCGCGCGCCGTTTCATTTCCACCAGCCTCTCTTCGCTCGTCGGCTTTATTTCATCAGCCGCAGACCTGAGCGGCCACGACATGTTGATCTGCATCCGATAGATCTCGTCGTCCGTGCCTTTGGTACCATTGACCTCGGGCGTCTCGAGCGTGCTGACCCAGAGAAAATTGCCACTCGTTGGATGACAGCCCAGGAAGAGGAGAGGATCGATGGCGCGGAGAGGCTTGACAGCCTTTGGGGTAAAGTCAACGGCCGTGCCTACAAATCGAACAGGAAGCCTAATGTTTTTGTACGTTTCAGGCGCGAGAAACTTTCTTGTTTGCGAGTTGCTGCCCTCCGCGCCAACAAGTATTCCGCCCTTTACGCACGAGCCATCCTGAAATACGGCAGTGACCCCGTCATCGGACGGCTCAATATCCACAAGCTTCTTGTGCCAATGAACATGCTCGCTGACTTCGACCAGGAGGAGCCTTCGTAGCTTCTCCCGATCAAGTCGAAGGCGTGGTGCGGGAGGAATCTTGAACTTGGGCTCCAGGGTCTCAAGGTTGATGAAGATGAAGTTCCCGGTGTCATTTCGGCCGACTTCCGGGTCGACCTGTGCGGTCTCGAGACCCGCGAAGGCCTCTTCGGAAAGGAGCTCTTTCAGGAAGGGCAATGCCCAGTGAATTGTGATGGCCCAACCCTGGCCTCGGACGAAGGCATGCTCGTCCCTTTCATAGACATGGAAGGGTATTCCAGCCTTTAAAGTGTTGTCAGTGACTCGGTTTGTTTGATTACACATCATATTTAGGTGAACAGCGAATTCGGAGCTTACCTTCTTTAAACCATTGGCAAGCGATAGCCCAGCCACACCAGCCCCAATGATTATGATGGGATCTTCGAACTTCATGAGGTATATCGCAGAAGAGCACCTCGTTATGAAAACGTATGACTTGTCATCTATCTTGGGTTTATCATGTCGCGGCACCTTGATTTGCTATACGAGCAAAGTCAACAATTTGCCGCGGGGCGATCACGGCATGTATACCTACTATTGGAAGCTCCGCCTATATGCGTGTAATCTGCACTACTGCAGTCAGCAATAACTTCTGGCCAGCAACAATGCACATGCTCGCTCTCTTGCAGTGGCGCGGACCTCATTGGTCAAGGGTTTGGCGCCAGTACACATATTTATGGCAAATCCCAGGCACGTCGCGGGTAATCGGGCGCTCAGTTGTTTCAGGGGACCAGTGTATTTGGCAGCAATGATCATGAGTTCACCAGGCCTCCGATTTCAGGACCTCCTATTTTCCTGTAGGAACCAAGTCATACCCAACCTTCAATTAGTAGAAGGAAATGCTTAAAAACAGTAAATCGACTTTTACTCTGGATGATATAGAGTGCAGAGCGCAGCGTACAGATTTGGACATACAACTAAAACTCAGTCCCATCTGATATTTGAAATTACCTACTGCTGTGATGATGTATACTAAGTGAGGACATTACGAAATGTCCCTTCTCCACGCTATGAAGACTTGATACTATCATATAACTATGGGAGAATCAATAATAGACGCCCCCCTCGATCTGACCGATCAAGAACTCGTAGTCAGGTCCGACTTCACAGTCCCAGCCAGGACTCCCCGGCGCAAGGCCCAGGTCAAATATGTGCTTTGCTCCCTTCACAGTCAAGATTGCACTTGGGATTCCGTTATCCCTCAAAGTCTGCTCACACTCCACCGCTCTTCGATACGGAGCAATCTTATCCTCGTCCCCGAAAATCATATAGGTGGGTGTGCAACCGTAGGTACCTCCACGGAGATTGGCAAAATGCCAATTGGGTGCTAGATTCTTATAATCCCTCTTGAAATACTGCGATTACAGTGATTTCCCCTTGAAAACGATGCCCGGGTTGAGGTATTTGCCAGCGGCGGTGACGCAGTCGATCACTGTAATGAGGGCGCTTACAGAGTTCGTCTGAACAAAAGTTCTGCGCTTCTATGCGCTTCCTAGGACGAAACGATCAATATATATCAATAGATTAGTATATATATACAGTATATAATGCGGAAACTTGCCATAACCTTCAGCAATGCCGCCCTCATCTACATTTGCCACCAGCTCTGTATCAACCCACGTAAACTGCTCCAGTTTGTCAAAAGACTGATTGAAAGCCTTCGTTGTATACGCTTTGAAACGATCTGCCTGCTGTCTTTTGCCAATTTTGGTCATAATAGCAGGGTGACGGTGTTTGAAGCTGCTGATCCAGTTCTTCCCCAAGGGCTGCACGTCACCCATTTTCTGCAGTATAGAATCGCACTATAGCTGCTGAGGGGAGGGGGGGTTCCGAGCTGTTCTTGATGCAGAATTCATTGGAGGATTCGATTTTCTTGTGCATTGGTCAAGCGCTGGTTCGGCTGAATCTGTTCATCGCTAGGGAGGCTGAGTCCCGTGTGGTGGCGACGCAGCGTTTCCTTAGGCACACCAAACTTCGCAGCAGCTGCAGAAAGGCTGGATCCATTGTCTGTGATCTCGAATAGAGCATCAAAGATATCCTCATGCGTGTATTTATTCTTGCGAGCCATCGTGGGCGAAGGGTGGGTGCGTGTGGCTCATTCGAATGCATAGTCAAATGTCCCGAAATGATGAATCCTCATACATTTCGGCCTAGGCAGCAGTGCGGCAGAATTCTACACCGCCACCTTGATTCGGAAATCCGACCCGGCAGAATTACAACTCCAGAACTGATCATCAATTTGGTATACTACAATTAATCAATGAAGGTGGGGGGCTGAGAACGGTGTAAGTGACGATCAGCTAGTTTGTGTGGGTTTGTTAGTCCCAAAGGGGGGTGTGACCCAAAGGTATGTTACCCACTGTATACTATAGTTTAATAAACTGAAATTAAACTTAGTGCTCGCTTCCTTAGATCGCATAAGGTATATAGATATCCCCGTATGTCTCCCCCCCCCCCCACACCACCATAATCCTGTGCTGCTAATCTCGCCCTTCTAGTTTCACCTTCTCGACAATCTGAATCCCCACCCCGCTTCTGCACCTCACCCATCTTCTTATAGCATAGACTCTGCAGGAGGATGCCTTCCAGGCTAAGTATCGAACTGCATCGGACCTTCTGCATAGACCCATCCTGGACATAAGCCGTACCATCCTCGCCTGGCGAGAGGAGCTGGGCACTTAACGGATCTGCAAAATGAGCTGCGCTACCTTCCGCACCCATTTCAAGCGCATCTGCCTAATCGCCGGCTTGCAATCACCTCCTCGTCCCTACTTTCTGCGCATTAGGGCGGGCGTGAACTTCGAGGATGCGTTTTCTCCCCTCCATTTAGCTTGCGGTCACAGACCTACAGTAGAACGAGTGACTAAATCCACTGCTACCCTATCCCATAGAGCACGGAATGGCCACGTCTATAATGTGTCGGATCCTGAGCCATACGGAGGCTGTGCATAACCAGAAGTACCAGGCCAGGTGACCTTGCAGCCGGGGCTATTATTGCAGACGGGCCCCCGTTCAGCCTCCTTTAGTCACAACGATGGCGTTGATTCTTCGCGCGCGCTGTGCCTGGCTGGAGGGTTCCCTCCGTTTACACTATACGGCACCGACTACCTAAGGTCTTTGAGGGCGTCCGTTAACGCATGGTTGACCTGATCAGACGCGCTTAATATATTAATATCATCTTTGACGCATCTGACAATGTGGATAGCTATTGCATCATCAACATTTCTATTTATATACCCAGCTCTGGCGCATTTTACTGGACTACCTTTAATACAGGCGAAATGCATCACACGGCCCAGGCGTTCCTCGATCTAATCATGCCCATAATTAAAGAGATATGCAAAGAAGATTATAGCAGAACAAACTCTATCTATACCGATACAGACGGCACAATGAGGAAAGTTCACAACCTCATGCGGCAGATCCCTGGCTTCGCACATGTCTACTTCAGCCTCTGTGATTCATGCGGACTTTAGCTAATGCTGAAAGATTCGGTTGAAGGCGATCTACTACTAGTAAAGGTGAAGGAGGAGGTTGCAACTATTATAAGCTTCTTTTCCAAGAGCAAACTGCAGTCATCGCGTTTGCGGATGGAGCAGCGGCTTATACACAGCAAGTTGCAAGCATTCGTGAAAAGGTTCACATTCAAGACCTCTAAGGATCCAGCTGTACAAATTTGGGTACTAACAGCCTTTTGCGACTAGTGTTATTACTCGCTGGGGAACCGAGTTTAATTCAGCAATGTCTGTTAAGGATACGAAGGACGCTCTCTGCACCTACGCCCGGCGGCCGGATGTCCGAAACCTCCTTAAATTTACTGCTGAATTATCTAGGTTGCGAGCTGCAATATCTACTATCAACGACCCTCTCTTCTAGAGCAATCTAGACACTTTTGTGTCGGTTTTGCGCCCGATTTCAGTGCGCCAGCACGCCGCTGAGGCAGACGAAGCGTATATTGCCCACGTTGTTGATCGCTGGCTACAGATCAAAGAGGAGTGGGAGGATATAAAGAACTGTAGACAATATACTACAGTTGATTGGGTACGCCTGTTGAAGCTATGTGATCAACGCTTTAAAACGCAGACCTACCCAATACACCACGTTGCAACCGCTTTACGCCCAGACGCCATCGCTGCCGGGAACAAACTTGACGCGAAATATACGTACATAATCACGCACTGGCTTCGCGATCAAGGCGCCAGCAATACCAAGGAAGTCCTTAAAGAGTTGAAGGACTTCAGAGCTCAACAGGGTCCTCGTTTTAGCTCTAACAGCCTCCTCTAGGATAAGGAATTCACAGCGCGCGAAGCCTGGGAATTACTTGAAATGGAGGACTCTCAACTAGCCAAACTGGCTGTTCGCGTCTTCAATACTCTAGCAAATAGCGTGGCCTCTGAACGCTCCTTTTCGGCCAACAATTATATACACTCAAAGGTCAAGAATCGCCTCTACAGCGTCAACGCAAGCCTTCAAGCCTTCATCATCAACGACCGCGTACTAGCACGCCTAGAAAGCGAGAAATTTGTGCGGAATTGCCAGTGGGAAGATCTCAACAACAAAGAGTGGCTTGCTCTAGAGGACTCATATATGGCGTTCTTTGCAGCTAATGAGGATCCGCGAACGCTGGAGAGTGATCTGCTTGATCGTATGGCTGGTGTGACCGCAGAGGTCGATTATATGGAATATATACGGGCAGCCTCTATTGTAAGCCGTCAGCTAGCCGTATTAGGCACGGAGATAGCTTCAAGCAAAGGGAAGGTAATCGCGGATGAGGATGGCGGCGAGGTTGATAGCAATGATGAGGAACAGTGGGAGGATCAGGAAGAAATTTGGGCTGATGGAGCCTAATTGGGCCTAGTTTCAAGCTTCGATAGCTTCAAATCTGTGCGTTGATAACCTCTTCAGAACACTATTCTGCAGGGGTCTGTTTGTATGGTGGATTTGCGTACTGTATTTTTGCCCAAAAATACAGTATTTTTGCTCGGCCAACCCTACACTGGATAGACTGCTTAATGGACCGTACCGGCCATCAGATCAGCATTTGCGTGCTATATACGCTAAGGGCCTGGGCCACCCTATTTTATGCCTGCACCGATTATTCTCGTCAAGCTCCATTTAGATAAGAGGACTAGGGCTCGATTCTAGCTAATCCAGGATGCGTGACGGCGCCTCAAGGAGCGAACAATCCAGTAATATATTTCACTCGATAAACTGGTAAAAGTATGAAGCAGAGTCGAAACACTCCTTGGAGCGCAAAAAGTGCTCAAGAGTGTGTTCTACTTACGTTGGGTCTGGCTCTCTATAAACGTTCCACAGGCAAAGTCCTACCTCACTATATCAAGCTCACAAAGACATACGGCGTAATTGGGAGGCAGGAATTCTATCATAATTCCAGACGGTAAGCCCTTTGCAACATAAAACGATATCTATTTTTATAATTTAGTTGAAGTGCTTAACATCCCCTCATAATAAATTTGGCATTAATTTCTCGAGAATCACTGTTCTAATATGCCGTAGAGTTATATTTCGAACCGAACTACCCACTTAGTTACTATTAGATACGAAAGTGTTGGTAGGTCACAGGGTGTCTAGACAGGTGCAAAAGACGTAGGTAAACGTATCGTATTGCGGGGGTTGTCTGGTCGGTGTGTGGTGTGGTGTGGTGTGTGGTGGAAGAGGTCTGAAGAGGTCAGAGCTCTGGCTAATCTAAGTGTGGCCGTCAGACCCTAACTCTGGGGTGCCGCGCACCCCCCCTGGGTCTGCACGTCTGCGATAGCCGCAGTAGCTACTAATACTATTCCCACAGAAAGTTCTAATTTAAATACAAATGGCATATAATCCTCTATAGAGGAACCGAGCCAAATATATCGATAATAGTAAACTTGTATAGAGTTGCCCAAACGATCTAGTTAAGTTTTTGAATTTAATTAAAATATTTTACAAATTTTACGTTAAAATATTATTATATTAAAATTATATTTATAATTTTTCAAATTAATTATATGAAATTTGTCTTAAAAAAGCAATTTATAACACCGATTTTGTTTATAAAAGTTATTATGGCCAGCTAATGCGCTATCTAATCAAGCTATACACCCCACAAAAGGGTACGATTCCAAGACGCTAGCTCGTCTTAGAACTAGCATATAAAGGCGACTTCGTAACACCTATCACAAAAGCTCCAATTATAAGTAAATCGTTAATATATACTTCAATATAAATATTGTGCCCAATACGCCTAGAACGATTAAAGTATATGCTACTTAGACTCTAAGAGTAGTATAGTCTCTTAAATATATATGGGCTATTTATATTAGAGCGAAGTAAACATTAAAGCCCTTTGCGCTAATAGATAAACACCCCAAGAGCATTATGGGTTTAGCAGCGGGTAATATCTATCTACTCATTATAAATTCTCCAATATACACTATATATAAACTTCCCCTTTAGATTCATGTTAGCTCCTTTCCTTCTTCCTTCTATTACTCATTAATTATAAGCTATATTTAAGCAATTATTCAGCTAATAGTTATAGCTATTTCGTAACACTGCAGTGTTTGTATATAGCTTAGGATCAGCTTCTTTGCTCTTATGGAAGCCAGGTTCCAATCATTTTAAAGCAATCTTATGCTAAGATCATATTCCTAGGTAACCGTCACAATTGAGCGGGTAGCTCCAGCCCAATCTTGCCTACGTAGGCAATTCTTTTCAGGATCGGGGAGGGATTTAGTGAGGATTAGGAGAGAGCTTTCTTTATTCATTTAGACGAAGGCCAGTCGTGCCGTGGAAGTCGATCCGACGGACAATCAAATATTGAATCAAACTTCTTCACTTGGAATCTGTCTGCCTTGAGTTTACCAGCTATTACCAGCGTTACGGGCAGATCCTCCCGCTTCCAGCCTGCGGCCCTCGCAGCCTCATTCTCATAATTTTGGCTGCTTACGCGCGCATATTCCTCCAATCCTATAAGGAATTTTCGCATATTATTGCATTGCCCTTGATAACGGATTCCAGAAATCCGGAATCTCCAGACTCCTTGAGGTGTGCGGATAGGTTTCTACGAACTCGGCCCTCCCGGATACTAGTAACCCGGTCCACTCCAGTATACAATCGAAAAAGGACAGTGATAGCTGCTGTGAACTCATATATCTGGCGTCGCATAGTGTAAAGTGCTCGAGGAGTAATAGGCTATGTCTGGACTCCGAAAGTATAATTGCCCATTCGCCAGAGTCGAGGGTGATAGAACTCACGTGCAAATAGAGCAGCGTGTCCTTGAAGCGACGCAGGAATGACGAAAGCTGCCTCTCTTGAATATGGAAACGCCTCAGGACTAGGTGCGTGAGCGACGATACCTCCGGAGTCAAAAAAAAATCCATTTCTTTTTTCTTATAACGCAGCTGAAATAAACTTGGCAAAGGGCTGAGAAGACGATGATACATGAAATAAAAGAGAACGAAAACATTGCTTCGACTGGAGCCATCGACGTTGTGAATTAATTTGAATGGCGTCAGACAATTGTATCGTGCCTGTCAATGCAGTGCGCCCTCTGTTATTGCAGACATGCTTCGCCTGTAAGCCTCCGGCCGCTCAGAAAAAACGGTCAGCAATGCGCACATACCTCTTTCAACATTACGGCATAGTGAGTATATCTAGATAATACGCGATTCACGTATATCAACTCAATCTGTCATAGTGCGAGAGCCGAGTGTGAAGATCGTTGCGACCCTGGCATGCAACGTAGTTATTCCCCGCTTCCCGATGGCATCAGACCGGATAGATAATAGACGACTATCCCATTGTCACAACATTGGCCACGAACTCATCGGGGTCTCAAAAGGCGGTAGAAACTCTTCTGTGTGACTGGAAAACCAACATGCGCATCATCAGCCTAGTTGCCAGCCACCTGGCTGCATTGGCCCTGGTGGCTGCGGACTTCTCCCGCAGTCCTCCCACGTACGCTCGGCGACGAGACTCCAACGCAACCTATCCGAATTACCGGATCTCGCCTATCGACGGCACAGTCATCGCTCTACCGACGCAAGACCAGCTCGCCTTCCAGGACCAGGAGATAGGCATGCTTATCCACTTCAACATCGCAACGTACATTGACATCGACGGCTGCAATGGTGTGCCGGGACTTGTCCCAGACCCGGAGCTATTTGATCCGACCCTGCTCAATATCGACCAGTGGATGGAGAGCATCACGGGGTCGAGTGCGAAGTATGCGACGCTGGTGGTAAAGCATAATTGCGGCTTCACGACGTGGCCGAGTGCGGTGACCTTTGAAACACGGGATGGAGAGATGAGTCCGTATAACTACAGTGTTACGTACTCTCCTGTCAATGGTACGGATGTGGTGCAGTTGTTTGTGGACTCAGCCGCAAAGTATGGGGTCGGGCATGGATTTTACTACAGCACTATCGTCAACAACTTCCTGAATGTGCAGAACTCGTTAGTGAACGCAACTTGGTCTGAGGGAGAGATACGGGTCACAAATGATACTTATGATGAGATTGTTCTGGCTCAGCTGACCGAGCTATGGACCAAGTATGGCACATTGACAGAGGTAAGTCTTGCCGGACTTGACCGTCCACATGTGCCTCCCGAAGTGTTGTTAACAACCAACCCCCTTGTAAGCTATGGTTCGATGGCGGATATAGCGCAACTCAACAGGAGAGGATCGAGAGACTCCTTGCGCAAACGCAACCCCAAGCCAGTATATTCAACGCCTGCGACACAAAGGGAACCTGCATCTCGCCAAATGTAATCCGCTGGATTGGCACAGAATGTAAGCGCCTGTTTTTCTGAGAAAGCCCTTATGCAACTGACCTTCTTGCAAGCTGGGCTGCCGAACGAAGAGATCTGGTCCACAGGCGTCAGCAACGACGGCGGCGACCCCGCAAGTCCATACTTCGCACCCGCAGAGTGCGACACCACTCTGCAAACCGAGGACCGGTGGTTCTGGGGCGAGGATCAGCCAATACGGCCGTTGGACGAGATGATCGACGTCTACCACCAGACAGTGGGGCGGAACTGTATCCTGGAGCTTGACTTGGCGCCAGACCGACAAGGCCTGATTCCAGACGCTCACGCGGCTCGATACACGGAGCTCGGGGACTTCATCCGCTCGTGCTATGGAAGCACCTTCTCGGATGGGCAAGTGAGCAACGCAACAACTGAGATGGGAGTCACTCTAACCTTCGCTTCGCCGACGCCGATCGATCGCATTGTGTTGATGGAAGACCAGACCGCGGGACAGGTCATTCGTGCGTACGAGGTCTATGCAAAGTTTGTCGATGTAGACGGCACCGTGGACACTCCCTGGACGCTGGTATCAAACGGCAGTAGCGTTGGACACAAGAGGATTGACCTTTTCGAGGCGGAAGTCACTGTCACGCAGGTCTTGGTGAATGCGACGAAATATGTTGATGTCCCAAAGTGGCGGTCAATCAGCGCGCATCTGTGTTCGAACTCTAGCTCGACACCGAGTTCCAGCTAGATGGAGTAGCGGTTAATGAAAGTGGTTTGAGTCTTGACAATTCATAGAGTATCCCATGACCTCGAAAAACGTGTAGCGCAGATCTCGCACGTATTTCGCAGTGTCGGCGACCCAGGCTCGGGCGGATTATGGACGCAGTATGCATGAACGTACCGCAAGTGGAGCATCGCTCGCGACAGCACCAGGAATGCGAAAGTGATATTTGAAGAAAGCAATGTAGCATTGTAGTTTTAGTTCATAATTTGTGCCACATTCACAATTCCCCCGAGCCTGGCGCAGAGACTTTCATACGCAGAATGATATAAAACGTCTCGAAACATAGCCGACGCAAGAATAGAAATCGGTTAATAGATGGTTTGTAAAAGTTTATCCCAACCCCCCAACGCGAAACGCCACCGGTGCCAGACGACAGGAGCATCTTTCTCATAGTCAGCCGCCGGACTCTGTCGCAGCTTACAAGAGCATGAAGGCAGCGGCAGCGACGGCGAGACCCAATGAGCTGCCGACCTTGACCATGCTCGAGCCAGCAGTTGTGCTGCCAGCGGTCGCGCCACCCTCGCCAGCAGTGCCGGTGCCCGAGCTTCCGCCTGTGGTGCCACTAGCGGGGGCAGTGGAGCCGGTCTGAGACGAAGCGAGTTGCTTGAAGTTGGCGAGAGATCGCGAAGAGTTGGCAGAAGTGCTAGAAAGATTATTAGTATCGAGGACCACTAACAAATTGTACGAAGTGTGACCGCAAGCTTACTTCTCGTTGATGACCATCACCATGCCGCTCTGGCAGTGGCGGCCCTGGGCGCAGTAGACCCACATCGGCGTGGTAGCGTTGACCATGACGGTGTAGGTGGGGATCATGCCAGTGCTCTCAGAAGCAGCAACGGGCATGTAACCGGAGTGGAAGCCGGTCATGTTGCTCATGACGGTGTTGATCGGTGCGCACGGTGCGTCAAAGGCAGACTGCGTGACGGTGTGGTTGCCCGCGACGAACTGGAACTGCACCATATCACCCACCGCTGCCTTGATGTTGTCAGGCGAGTAGGTCAACGAGCCATTCGTGGAGCTGACGGTGACGACCTGGACCTTCTGTGCTGTCATGGGTATTAGCTGTTGTTCTTGTCCATCTCCGGTTCCTTCTCATGTTGCTCCCGACAACTACTCCCACTTTGCATATGGATGTCTGGGTCGCTTGACAACGTACCGGATGCAACGGTGGCCAAAGCCGCAAGGATAGTTGCTGTGAACTGCATTGTGATTATTTGTATGTTTTTTGTTGATAGATCGGTGAGGTCGTAGAGATAGGACGGGCGAAGTCAACTTCAGCCTAGATTACGTGAATTATGGCGTCTGGCGCTCTAGAATCGTAGGACTAGCCTTTGGTGCGAAATGAAAAGAAAGAAACGTCGTGAATGTTTGTTGGAAAGTGAGTGTGGAGAGGAGAGAAAGATCGGTGGATCAGGCTGGCGAGGGCATGGCTATAAGAAGATGCAACACTCAAGACCAGAGCGCACATCGTCTCGGGGCTAGGTAGATCCCATGCTGTGTGATCGACGCACCCTGGTAGGCTGTGCTGTTCCCGCCCATTGCCGACAGCATTGTGAGGGCTGTAATAGTGGCACAGGGGTTGGGCTTGGACGGAGGAGAGAAGAGACGAGGTTTGAAACGAAGTCGGGAGTTCTGGTGACTGGATGTGATGGACCCTGGAGGTTACAAAAGTTGTTGACGAACTCGAGTTTGAGTATCGAATTAGCGCCCTGCCGCACCAGCCCTCCAGCCAGGCGCGTAGAACCATAGACAAGCACTGACAGCTTGCAATGGCACCCGCTTGGCCTGTCTTTTGGATGCTTGGCTCGGGGAATATGCACTCGGGCTATTCCGCTAGCCCAGACGTCTGCGCTCCTCTGGAGACTTTTGCCGTCTCACCATGCTCGCTTAGCTAAGGCAAACCAGGTGGTGGTTCCAGCCGCAGAGCCGCCACGAAATCACCTTACTGCTCAGCCAAGCTTAAATGAACAAGGTTGTCTCTCGCGTGGCATTGTGGGGCCTGGTCGGAACACGACTCCTTACGGAGGCTCAAGATGTATGAGAGTCCGGGGCAGTGGCTCCTCCGGCTGCAATCCGCATCCACTCGGATCCAGTATCGAAGACGGCCGAGTATAAGACTCTGCCACATCCTGATCTGTGTGTGACAGTCGGCGGCCTCACAGCCGATGCAAATCACGGCATTCGACACCCGATTGATCTTGGGGTTGAGCTCATAAGGCCTTGTTGCACTCCGAGAGCCGTGGTGGGGGCGCTCTCTGATGGGGTTTGCGAGACGGCATGACCGGTCTGGCGTCTAAACCTGGGGAAGCACATTCGGGCTCATCCTCAGCTCACAGGTGGTGCTGGCCTTGATTTCAGACGATGGATAGGTTGGAGGCGAACCAGACGACGTCGAAGTCGTGACATGAAGTTAAGGTTTAGATCAGGGATGTGCCCTATTCTGAGCCAGAGAGCCGCACAGATGTGCAGGGATGTGTACATCCTGTGACAAGTCCGAGACTCCAGGCGGTTTCACTAATCCTGTGACGAGATACCAATCCCAACGGCATCTCAACTGACCTCATCTTTTCTACGTCCTGCCGCCTCTGCTATGCTACTATTGTACCTAGGTCAACCAAAATGGAACGACTTGCGGCACTCGACACCGACTCAGATAATAATGTGTACAAGCTGACGTCGCTTTCCTCGACCTCAACAAAGAATATATTTTGTGGCAAAATTATCGGCGCACAGCTGCGGGTAAAATATGGTACGCTTACGATTGAGCCGTTCCGTCTTCCATTGTGATAATTTCGGGCAATTCAAAGCCAGCTGATTTCCAAACCACCAGATTCATGCCCGTGTCCAAGATCCATCACGGGAAATAGTCATTGACCGGGGAAATGTGCTTTGCAGCTGAACATTGTGCCCAGGTAGATCATTGACGATCGCCGCCATTTCCGGCGTTTGTTTTGCGTGAAACGAAGCATGCCGTACCCAGGCATTGCTGAGCCAGCCGTCGTCAGATATTGCGTTTGCTGCCAGATCTTTGATTTGAGCTTCCGAAAGCCTGTACTGTGGTAAATATCTCCCATCATTCGTAGACCCGAAGGATGTCATTCTTTGCTTGCTTCGACGCCATAATACAAAGTTTGGTGAAAATCGGATGATGGTAATCCTGGGATGTGGGACTGGCCCACGGTACTTTGCTCGTTTGTGAGAGGCACCTGCACCTGCACCACGCAGAAATGGACATCCAAATAGTTCCCCTGGTCTGAGCATTTCGAGGGTACGCGTAACTAAATGCTGAGCGCGAACGAGACTTTCCTGTTGCTTCGATACCTTGAAGTTTTCTGACGGCAGACATGAGTCTATCTGGCAGCTAGCCGGCTTGGCTGCGGCACAGGGTCGAGACAGGAGGCACACAGGACGATGACTGCGGTCAAAGTCATCAGTGCAGCATGCACACGAGAACGTAAACGAAACACGACCTTCTGTTTGCCTCGGAATATAACTTCTGGCTGCACAGCGGAGCTTATTTGGAAAAGCATTCAGTGAACCATACCAGGGTATGTATTTACCTCCATCAGATCTTGGAGTGAGGTCCGTGTGCTTCATCCGATCTCGACGCTGTGCACTCGTCTGATACCTTGGCAGTGACGGGTATTCGATCTCGGAACAGTGGCGTACTGTTGCCGCTTCCTTCGGTCTCGGCATGGCGTTGATACGCCCAAAAGACAATCGTCATGCCACCGAGATCCTCAATCACACAGCCACACGCCAACGCGCATGGCCTGAATTTTCGCCCGAACATGTCGTCCAGCTGTGATCACCGCGCACCCGGAGATAGCAACGACGAGGTAGTGGGAGATAACCAGCGCCGACTTTGGTCAGACCAGATGGCAACATCGGCCCCCGTGCGTGTGCGCCGGTGTGGCAAAGTCGAGGCAGCAGCGTTCTAGGGAAGACCGTCAGTGCTTTGCGAAGGCCAGCCACCACCCCAAGGGCACTTACCTGGACTAAGTGATAGATCAAATGGCTCTTTGTCTCCGCATCGTGCCAGGCGTTTGAGCACTCTCTATAGCATCTTGCATGCTTTCAAGCTCTGTTGATCTGGTAGAACGGCTCGAAGTCTTGTTGGCTTGACCACAAGCCGGCAGGCACGCTTGCTTCAGGAAATCAGTGTGTACTGTCGGTGAAGTCGATGATCACAAGTCCAACAAAAGTTGCGGCGCGATCTTTTCCAAATCCTCGACCTGTAGCCATGCAAACCAACCGTCAGCAGTCCAATCTTTGAAGCGAGCCCTCCACGCCGAGCTCGAACATACCTCCAAGAAACCCCCACTCCTCTCTGCAGCCGCCCTGGCAATAGCCTCTTTGACGAACACATCCATGTACTTGGCGACCGCATTATTCGCCGGCTTCGTGATGCGCGTGCCGTCCTTGTCGAAGAATTCATGGAGGATGCGCGTGAGCAGATCGGGCGGGATGGTCTTCGCGGGCTCGTCGTCGTCTTCTTCGTCTTCGTCGATCAGATCAGCCGCATCCTCTTCGACATCCATGGCGTCTTCGGGATCGGGGGAGGGGCTTGCTGCAAGGCGCTGCTTGTCCTTGCCCTTGGCTGCTGTTTTGGCGGAGGGTGCGCTGTGCTTAGCGACGCCGGACGCTGTAGACTTGTTCTTGGAGCTGGCTGGATTGCCGCGCACGCCTGCGGGGGAGGTTGATTGTTTGGGTGGCATGACTGTGAATTGCTTAAGAGTGACTTCAATGTTTCGTGAATGCGATGTGGCCTTGCTTGAGAAGATCAATCATTTGTCCAGTCTTGACCTGCAGGAGACGCGTCTTGCTGCCAAACGCGTTGGTGACGTTCTTGTATCCAGACCCAGTCTGAGATGAGAGAGAAACGGGTCTTAAGCAAGGGGGTCTTGTATGTGCGTAAACCAGTTTCTTCTTACTTGGACAACTTATGTGCTTCTAATTTGCTCAAACATCAAGCCAGAACGAAGAGAAGGGATGAGACATATATAAATGGAGCAGTTTTGGTTTCTTGTCTTGGTTGTGGTGCAGCACCTATGAAGCACAGTGTCTTCTGGCACATTGGGGCTTGCGACAGTGCCGTGTTTACATGCAGCCCTCCCGTCGTTTTGCACATTTTCCCTTAACGCACTAGATCCTTTGCTAGAAGCGCCAGCTTTCTTCCTCCATCTTTCATTGTCTCTGTCGAGTTGAACACTTTCCCACCCTACTTTTGCCACTTCGTTCTGGTAGTGAAATCGAAACTAAGGGTGCGCAGCAATATCTTCCAGACTGGGGGTGATTGGTCGCACTGTACACGAATATGCGAGAGAGCGGATCCAGCAACAGCGAGGCCTCCTCGTCGCGGATCCGAGTAAGGCGCCCTGGAACGCCTCTTCCATCTCGTCGCCGTAGGATGTATGATAGTTCCATCGATGCGTACAGCCGTAGACTTCCATAAAATCGATCTGTAGGCTACAGCGTATGGGACGCGCGTGGGCCCTTCATCAGGCATATACAGCGGTGGAGAGTCCTCGGTTGGAGTCTCTGGCTCACCGCGGCTGTTCGTGTGTAGTGATGGCGGCTCATTCAATAGAGAAAATATCCTTTCCTTCAGGGACCTCATCGGGAATCCGTAATAATTCACTTCTGCAGATGGTGAGCCTGCCGTCGTTGGCCATCCATCTTCGTCGAAACGCACATCCGCCCAGCCGTCCGGCAAAGCGCCGAAGGTCCTTTCGATCTGATGCCGGACTTTAGAAGGACAGCTAGTGTCACAGTCGAGGAAGGTTTCCTCGCCAGAGTGCATGCGATATATCACACAGCCCAGGGCCCAGATGTCGGAGGCCACGCTGGGTGACTGCCCGATTGCAACCTCAGGCGCCATGTAAATGGCCAGCGTGCCTATTCTTTGCTGGGGTTTGATCTTTTCAAAAGCACTGGTCGAAGTCAATGACACATAAGCGGCTGGTCAAGAGATTCGTCGAAGCGACGCAGAAGTCCAAAGGTTTGACAATGTATGCTGGGGCGCTGGGGCCGGCAGGTTTCCCAGAGCAGGTCTCAATGGGATCGGTCAACGGCTGGCCGAAAGCTCGGTGGATGTCGTCTTTCTTGCAGTCTTGAAACCGTTCGGAAAGCTGAAGAGTCAAATTGCTGGCTGTGAGGTCTAATGTCTGTGTCAGTCAATGTTCTAAAAATATCGACCAGAAAGAAGGAACAGTCTTACCACCATAACAGAAGCCCTTTGAGTGGAGCAAAGCTGTAGCTTTGACGGCCTGTCTACCAATATCGGCCGCTAGAGCTGGCTTCATGGTTGAGTAGATAGATCCCTTTAGACAACGAGGAGCAGCTGGGGCCGGCTACGGGCAGAAACAGACACAGGTGGCGCTCATTTGTGCCGTCAATCCAGAATTCTCCTTTAGGCATGCAGAAAAAGGCCGATGATTCGATGTCGTCGTCATCGTCGTCGTCGTCGTCTAACAAGCTTGGTGACGCGCTGCTTGTTGTTGAGGCTTCAGAAGCCAGGATCTTGAGGGCAACCCATTCGTCCTTCTCAGAGTCGCGTGCGAGCCACACCGTCGAGAAGCCATCAAATCCAAGTTTGTGGACAACCGCGTACCTCAGACCATACACATCTTGAAAATGGACCGAGTGGAACTCTCCAGGCTCATACCATTCTAGGTCTTCGCTTGGGCCTAGCTGGAACGGGTGGTACTTTTGACGGGGCTCGGAACTGGTTCCTGAATTTGTACTCGGCATGGCCGCCCCACCACGGATGAGAACTGGATGTTTTGACACGAGGACAAATTGCGTTTGCTCCTAAAGAGAAGTGCAGGTCCACAATTGAAGGAAGGACGGGTTTTCCGGGGTCAAGCTGGAACAGATGTGCATCAGCACCAAAAAATACTGAGGTCTTAAAGACCGAGTTGGAGTGGCTTTCAGCAATCTGGGTGTATGAGAATGCTGCGTAATTGGCAATAGAGCATGGGAGACTTTGGCTGATTTTGCTAAGTAGGTCCCAAATTATGACAGCCTCAGACTGCCTGCTGCCTAGAATGATTCCCGCGGCCCCAGGTGCCAACTTCTCATCTGCGATCTCTAAACGGCGCGATGCTACCTGTGCCTCTCTTCTGCCGACACGTCATTTTCGTGCTGTAATGGTTTTGGCTGCTGACCTAGTTGCCGAACTTGGACGTTTGCAAGCAAGCAGGTCCCACTCCTGTCTCAGGAATCAGCCAACTCGCGAATCCTGCACCTGATAACCGACCTGCCTTGCGGAATGCCACCACACAAGGAGTCTCGCCAAGTTGCGTGTCCTGGGTTTGGACCTAAATGACGATGATCCAGTGCATAGAAGCCTCCATCTGCAGCCACAACTGCGATTGAGTCCTTGAACCCAGTGCAGTCGAGGCAAGTAGAGAAGGCATCAGCTCCGACAATCTCTCCTGGCTGCGCCGGAGCCTTGGAGAGGCTATTATGGCGGTCGAATTTCGAAGCGAGGTCTCATTACCAAGCTGATGCTCGTAGCAGCTCTGGGTGCGCCGAAGAGTCCAGACGTTCCTCGTGGGATGAATATTGAGTATCGGCAGGCGTATGAAGTGGTAGGTCTGACGAGACGTTGGACCCATTTGGATCAAGTCGACAGCTCGACGTCTTGCTTGGTTGAGCAACGGCCAGGGCTGTACGGCTCGGTATGGGACCATGGCTTTGGCCAAGCTTCTTGTTTGCTCAGCGTCCTGGCAAGCGCAGTAACAGTGACGGTACCCCAGCAAATTGGCGGAAGCCCATTCTGAGCGACACACAGGGACATATAAAAGTCGCGCAGGTCTTCGACTGTGACCTTCATCTCTTTCTCGCTCAGTCGGAATCCTCGTCGTGTCCGGGCCACATGATCTCCCTGCGGACCACCGCAACCACACACTTCAGCCCAACGACCAGCCATGCAACCACCAACATGATGGTCAGCAACGTTCCAAACCAAAGCATTCCAGCACTTCCAAACGCATCTCCCACGCGAATAGTCGACACGCAGAAGCCCACATTTGGAAACACGAAGCTCCACCACGATAAATGGAACCTGCGATCCGGGCCACCCATGCCGCTCACAGTCGCCGCGACCGCCGACGCGAAGAACCAGAAGCTCAGACCCCAGAGGAATAGCGAACAGTAGACAGACGCGAGCCTGATGCCGTCGGCGAGAATCGCAGGGCTAATCATGCCGTCGACGAGCGGCACCTGCGCGGCGAAGATGCGCGGCACGTCGTTGGCCATGCCGATGAGCGCGGCGCAGGTGAAGCTGGGCGGGCCGACGGCGATGAACATGGCCTGGCGGTGGGCGGGGAGACCGTACACCATCAGACGCGAGATGTAGGTCGCGTACAAAAAGACTGAGACGAAGAAGCCCAGGCCTTGGGCGGCAACACCTGTGGCGATCATGGCCATTGCTTCGGCAGGAGGCTGGTTCGGCGCGTCGAAGGCAGCGATGGTGCCGGCGAGCATGACAGGGAAGATGGGGAGAATCCAGCCGGGTGTCATCGAGTTGACCTGGAGGCGGCGCTGAGCCTTGGCTGTGAAGAGGAGTTGGTAGGACACGATGGACATGAGGAAAGTGACTGCCGTGTACATCCAGAAGGTTACCCTCATGAATCCTATGAGGTGTTCCTTCGCCGCTCCGGTCAGGAACATGGTGCCATACAGCTCCGTGTTTGATAAGAGCGCCGCGATCGACAGGAAGAAAGTCGGGACAAAGAGAGCTTCTTTCGGGTGGGTAAGCGTTCTGTTGAATGTGTTCTTGTAGAAGCAGAAGCGAAGCAGCAGACATGTAGTGATGGCTGCGAAGCACAACAAGTCAAACAGAAGCACCACAAGTCCTATCGTGTCGAGGCCTCTGAAGCGGTGAGGCGTGGCGCCAAGGCAGAGCGCGATGCCGCCCGTTGACATAGTAAGTGTGTACCATGCGAAGGTGAAGTGGCGTAGTCGTTCCCTCAAAGGTATTGAAGGTTGTAAGTACGTCGGAACTCTCTCGAGTGTAGCTCGGGGTCCCGTATCGACAGCTTTCTCGACGTCCTGGGCCGAGTCATCTGTGTTGTCGATGGTGACTTTCTCGTGTGGATCGAATTGGCGAACTTGAGGCTCCATACTGCTTTCTGATGTCGGGAATGAAGTCGTTGTGATGCTTGCCTAATGGCAGATTGCGTTCGAGAGTGGAATATCCAGCCGATGCGGACCAAGACAGCTTGCTGAAGAGCAGAAGGGTAGGCAGCTTGGGATATAAAAAGTGGTTGTACTGTCGAGGCCGGAGTTTATCCCTGCTCGTGGTTACGGCCGATGACCGCCATCTGCAGTTGCCCCCTGCAGTGAGGCCCACAATAGGAAGAGCCTCATCAAGGATGTTATTTTGATATCAAGAGTTTTCCAGTGCTTGTCATAGATCTAGAATAATTGGCATGAAAACGTTTAAATGGCTGAACTGGGTGTTGCGCCACGCAACCTCGGATCCATGCTGACATGCGCCCACCCTCGGGAGATTTCGACGAAAATTCCTTGGCACATCGGGAGACTCAGGAGAATCCAAGTAATCCACATAAGTCTGAGAACTCGGGTGGCAACGCCGCAAGGATTTTGTGTGGACTCGTACGAATCACCTCACCACGACGAGCCCCTGGAAAATGGCCACGTCGAGAACACGCAGTGATAGCGACGTGGGGGTTCACTGCACCGCGCGTCTTCGGTACCACAACCAAATGCCCGTAGTTGCGCGGTTGGCGCTGCGGTAATCCTTGAGAACACGTCTCTCTGAGAGACGACAGGCAATTCCAATTCGTGGACAGTAAGGTGGGGCCCAGCATAAGGAATAGGTGCGCTGGGTGTGGTAGATTGGTGGGCAGACACGCGCGAGTGTGGCTGACGGTAGAAACAAGGCCGACAACCTTCGAGTAGACCTCAAATGTGCTGCTACAGGATACTTTGCACGGATCACACGCATATGGAAGCGATCATATTGAATCGTGAATGGGATGCCAGACGAGCATTTGTAGCTTCGAGAAATACTCATTCGAGCAATTCTTTGGAGTTGCCGCCCAACAAACCCACAACACCACCGACTGATGCGCAATTACAGCTTCGAATATTCAAGCAACTATCTTGAGCTGCCATTCTGCCGATTCTGCCAAGTTCCCACTGCGAAGGCTCGGTGTGACGTCCCGGTGCAGCCCTCAGTAATCAAGGGCCCGCTGTGGCAGTAGTCTTCGGCGCCGACTTCAAAATGAAAGTCAGCAGACATTGGTTCTGTCTCGAGCATGCATTGGCAAAAGGCATGATATTGGGAATTTGGAGTAGCTCCTGCGCTGTCCTAGGCGGTTTCTGGATGATCTGCTCAACGGTCACCTCCGACAAAACCACAACCGCCGTGACCCTCTTGTTGAAAGCCAGCAATTTGTTTCGGAATATCTGAGTTTCTGACGAAGCCTGAGCTTTCGGCCGGACAGCTGGGGGCAGCTGTGCGAAGAGCTGCTTAGGAGCCGTGTGCTGTGGATGGGCCGCATGCTGCGGCCGAGCAGGCGACGGTCGCTTGATCACCGTATGCAGACTGGGCATTTGCTCTGCTGGTATATCGCGCTCTATCGTTGGCGTTTGAGTCGAGTTTGCTTGCTGCACAGCATTGGCGGCTGGGCGCGGCGACTGAAGAGCTGGCTGTGGCAAGTCTGGTCGTTGCTTGGTTCGGTTCCGAGTCGACGAGTCCAGCAACTCTCTCTTTCGCTTTAAGGTCGATGGCGACATAGATCTCATCGGACTGCCAAATGCTGAGTCCCCATATTCGGAGTCATCACTGACTACGATAGCACTATGGTCGACCTCGGCCTCAAGCGTTGCACTCTCCATCCTGAACGACAGACCTGTGTGCAGCACAGGTGGGGTGATCCTTCCGCGGCTGGCAGATGCCTCTTGCATAGTTTCAGACCGCTGCGTTCGCCGAGAGACTGGCGTTGTGAGCATCGGCGCGGAAGGTGTCGGCTCTTCTTCGTCGCGGGGAGCCATGGCCACTTGCTCTTCGAGGAATTCGCGGACAATCGCAAGCCAAGCTGCGCCATAGAGCTCAACTTTTTTCGGGCCAATGCCGTTTATTCTCCGCAATTCCTGCTCATTCCGCGGGCATTGCTCAGAGATTCCAGTCAAAGTTGTGTTGTAGGCCACCACGAAGGCCGAACAGCCCCTTTCTTGAGCGACGCGTTTCCGATGGGCGCTCAACCGCGCGAAAAGGGCCTTCGCGTTCCCTTTTGTTGGCTTTAAGGGCGGCTTGTTCTTGGGCGCTGGCTTCGGTGCGGGCTCAGATGGGGAATTAGGCGCCGTCAATGAAGCGGACGCAGGACGGGGAGGCTTTGGCAGGTTGCTAGGCGAACCGACTGGACGTTGCTCAAGGAGCAGCTGCCTACCTACTCGGCCGACGACAACTAGTTCAATCATCTCTTTTCGAGGCGCTGGATCCGTTTCGTAACCTGCAGCTCTGACCTGGATAGCTTTGTCGCATACTTCGCCTTCGAAGTCAGAAGCATTCTGTCTAGACGTGGACATCACGATTGGACCTCCGGGCCGCGAAGCACCGACCATTTTCCTCTGCGTTTTGTCCTTGCCATCATTCTCATCCTCAAGTTCTTCGTTATCGCGCTCCTCCTCATCTCCACTGGCCTCTTCCTCGTATTCCATGTTCTCATTCGCTGACCTGACTTGATCTTCCGTAGCAGTTTGCCCGTAGAACTCACAGGCTGAGACGCCACTTGCCGCGTTGCTCGTTGATCCCAATCTGACCGGGATGATACCCCCCATGCCCGGCCTCATAGGCTGGTACGTTTCCGCGTGCAGAGGAATCGGCGGTACGGGACTCATCGCTAGTCGCTTCGCATTCATGACGTGGAAAAGCATCAGTCCTGCATATGCATCTGCCGCAGCGTACTGAATCTGCGCTGGGCTGAGAGGACGACTCCAATTACTCGTTCTGACCTTGCCCTTGTTCAAAGGAAGGCCCAGTTGCAATTCGACCTGCGCACTTAGTGCCTTCATCTTGGTTGTTACTTGCTTGGGGTACTTGGCTCCATAAGTGACAAGATTGTGAAGGTGGCTCAGCTCAAAGGCGCCCCGCGGCTTGATGCCAAACCACCGTCGTAGTCGTGAGAAGTCAGCGTTCAAGATGCCGACTCCGGTCTTAGTGATGTCGCTGGACTCGATGATTGTGCGCAGAGTGGGAGCCAAGACATCCTTCGGCGTCTGCCCGGCATGAAGGCCGATGTGGAAAAGTCCGATCGTATCCTCGCTGGCAATCTGTATCAACCCGATCCGCTGCTGTAGAGGAACGTCCAGATCACCATTCTTGTGCCAAGGCCATTCCATGTCGAAGCCAACAACACTTTGTCCAAGGAACTCGTGCGCAATTTCCTCGGACCGCATCTTTGTCCGGCTGTATACAATACGCACTGGCTGCTGGTTGGGTCCACGGTACAGCTCATGAGTCCAATATTTTGGTTTGGCGGGTCCTGTGGACGGAACCATGCGAAAGGCGCGCGGCCACTCAGACTCTGTGTCGGAAGTCATCTTGGGCTCTGCATTGCTATCTTCGGACATTGTAGCTCAGATGTGGGAGCAGCCTCGCCACTAACGGGAGCTGTCATCACCTAGCGGACTTGTTCTGTATCATCAGACGGACTTTCGTCTATACGTGCGCTTCAAAGCAGCACCATGAGTCTGTTTATTGCCCAATGCTTCACGGGCCAGTGTTCAAGTGGTGTCACCAGAAGAGCCCCCAAAGGAACCGAACACGGGCTTCGTTCACACTGGTGGCGGCGTCGTGTGGCACACTCGGGGTTTGATGCAGTGGTGACTTCCACAGAAGTTCCAAGTCGCCAATGTAGACTGTAGAATGTACAGACTCGTGTCGATTGGCTTCGTGAACTGTAGCACGTTTGTGGATTCGACGGGGGTCTGGTGTGTTTGTTATTGTGAATGCAACTACAGGGGCGTTTCGGGGTGAAGTCACCGGCGCCCGCATTCTTCTAACGGGGCTGCAGCGGGTGCACTAGGCCCCGTGGAATCAATCAATGTAAGCAGGTGCTAACCCCCGACGCTGATGCATTTACCGAGACCGCACCTCACCCTCTCGCTGATTGCAACAAGGGTTCGCATCGCCATCATGCATAAACTCTCTCTACCAGCCAATACTCGCACCTACGATGCGCCTCTTTGCGATCGGGGACCTCCACCTCAGCTTCCCCAAAAATCGCAATCTTTGGGCTGAGCTCGACCTCCACCTCGATGATGGCTTGATCCTCTGTGGCGACCTGGGCGAGAAAGCAGAGCATCTCACCTTGGCCTTCTCGACCGCCACCAGGTGCTTCAAGAAAGTCTTCTGGGTCCCCGGCAACCATGAACTCTATACTATTGGCTCGCCGGTAGACGCTGAGCCTAACTTGAGAGGCGAGGCGAAATACAACGAGTGCGTTGCCATTGCGCGCCGATATGGCGTTCTGACGCCGGAGGATGACTTCGCTGTGTGGGAGGGAGAAGGCGGCCCGGTTTTGATCGCGCCCATCTTCACTCTTTATGACTACAGTTTCCGCCCAGATCATCTAAAGACGAAAGAAGAGGCTCTCAAGTGGGCAGAAGAGGCCGACACCGTCGCCACGGATGAGTTCATCCTCCATCCAGATCCCTACCCCTCTCGCGAGGCTTGGTGCGACGTTCTCGTCGAGAAATTCGAGGCGAAGCTGGAGGCTGCCCAAGAGCGGGCTATGCCTTTGATTATTATCAATCACTGGCCTCTGAGGGAAGACCTCGTGCACATACCGCGGGTGCCGAGGTTTAGCTTATGGTGTGGAACCAAGAAGACCGAAAATTGGCACACGCGCTTCAACGCTCAGGTTGTCATCTCAGGTCACTTGCATGTGCGACGGACGGACTGGAAGGGTGGTGTCAGGTTCGAGGAGTGTAGCTTGGGGTACCCAAGGCAGTGGGAGGAGGTCTTCAACTCTGGCAAAGACATCAATACGCTGCTGCGGTTGATCCTACCAGGGCCTTCCAAGCCTGAATCTGGTGAAGCTCCGACTCAGTGGAGGAGGTGGGGTTGACATTAACTAAGTATAGAGGTACTCCACAATTGATGCTGGTACGAGATGGAATCGGTCTCACTCTAACGCTGTGCATTTCTTGAGGCCGATAAGATCAACACGATTCACCGCACTGTTTCAGGGATTTTTCGACCCCTTTGCGACTTCTCATTCACGACCAAGCTGTCCAGCTAACTCACATATGCGATCTCTGGCTGGTATCGCGTCCATAACGCTATGTTGGAGCTCGGTGCGTAGGTGCACTTCGAGTCGGTAGAGGACCTTCGTCTTGATAGAGATCCTCGCCATTCCTTGCCAACAACCCTGCTTCTTCAGCACTGAGCATCTAAGTCTAATCCACGCTCAATGACATCCAATCAATGCTATCTATAATGCATCCTCCACCTTCGCGCTAACGCTCCATTTCGCAGCCCACCCGCACGGCAGGATAGTCCCCTTCAAGTATTCCTATTCAAAAAGAACGCATGCACACCCTCAAAGTTCAGTAGCTGGGCCAACTCCCACGGCGAAAGGCCGTTCGCGTTCCTAGCACTTTCATCAGCACCTCCCTGAATCAGCGCCTCCACCACCTCCACAACTTTCCTCTGCTCCCAAAACGCCGAGCGCAGCGGAACATGTAGCACCGCATCTCCAGCCCTGTTCCGTATGTTCGGATCTGCACCATGTGCCAAGAAGACTTGAATCAGCGCCAGATCGCACATGCGAGCAGCGACGCTCAGTGCGGTGTCTCCGGGGCCGTTCTTCTTGTTGACGGCGGCGCCTAGTTGCAGGATGGTGGACGTCATGGTGTCATCTTTGTTGCGCACGGCGATGTGTAGCGCCGTGTCGCCGATGTTGGCCTCTGCATTTAGATCCACGTTGTGGGTGGCGAGGTATCGGACGATGGCTATGCAGGCGGCCTTGGTGGAGGGTTGGTCGGCTTTGTGGTGGCCGATGGTTGCGATCACGAGAGGGTTTTTGCGGGCAGTGTTTCTGTGAGCGAGATCTGCACCGAGTCGAGATAGGACCTGGATGAAGGCTATGTGGCCGCTGCGAGCGGCGAGGTGGACGGCGGTATCGCCCGTGGTGCTGTTGCGGCTGTTGATGTAAACAAGACGGGCGCCAGGTGCATCAGGCCATATCATGTTGGCCACTAGCATGCTGGCGATATCTATTGCAGAAAATGTGAGCATAATGCCATGTTCTGTGGGAGTTCGGGTTGGTGTTTGCAATTTGCCTACCCGTGTGGCCAAGAATAGCCGCCTTCATCAGGGCAGTGCTGCCCTCTTCATCCCTGATACTATTGACGACGTTCGAAGTACTCTCCCCACTAGTATCCCTGATGAGCCGAATGTTTGAGATGAGGTACTGGATGTCACCTCGCTCAGCTGCACGAAGCAGAGATCTCCGTGTCTGAGTGTTCATTGAAAAAGACATAGTGGTCAGGTCCTGGTTGCCCTTTCTTGGTATGGTGAGTTGACTGCTTGTCTGGCTTTGAGTTTTGGGAAGCAGAATAGATCTCTAGATTTTGATTAAAAAACGTGCGTCTATAAATTGTAGCACTGGAAGAGGGAGACTGATGAACTTCCTTACCACGAGATGCAGGGCTCACTGCAGGTGAAGCTATTTACAATGAGAGCCAGTATGAGATATTACGTTCAGTGAAATTCTCTGTGACGGAACCTGCTCATTTTTTCTAGCACTCATGGTATCCAGCTGGAGTCACCATGCAAACATGCCACAGACGTGCTAAAGTGCAGCTAAAGATGCATGATTGTTTAATATTAGTTGGCCGAAGTACAGACGCAGCATGGCCTGGTTTGCAGCCCTGTCGGCCAACTCAGCCCTCTCACAAAACCCCTTTAAATCATAGAGAAAATAGAGAATATACATATGAAATGCAGCTAGTAACCTAAGCCTTCATTCTTTCGGGAGATATATCTCCAGTCAGAGTTGGTATGTACTTAATCATTTGATGGTCTTTGCAAACTCTTTGGCAGGCTTGTCGGTAGAAACATTATACTACAATCCTAGACAGCTTCCTATACACTACAATTTGTAACAAATGGGTTTGCTTGACACACTCATTTTACGTTGGCACTAGAGCTTAGGGAAAATATCACCAACTCAACCGATTTTGGCTTAACAGTCTATACAAAATGAAAGGCGCTCTTTGCATTATCTGGTACACATCGTCTATTGGTCTATGTTTTTCATACACAAGCCATGTCCACCAGATTCATGCCACGCCTGACACAATGTATGTATGTGCAGCCTTGTCAAGTATGTGTAAGATGATTGGCTGACAACGAAGCTACCTCGATTCGGCAAGACAAGGCTGACATCCGGTCACGAAGCCTTCCACGCTCAAGCCCCGTTTCCATTGTAAGCAATAGTGTCAGGACTTCCATCACCAGGACTTTGGACCAAATCTTTGATTGCCAGCTCCTTTATTTTGGCTGTCACTGCTTCAGGACTCTCCAGGCCAGGCATAATACTCTTGAGGTACAGGACTAGTCCCGCCACATGTGGCGCAGACATGCTCGTCCCAGAAAGCGTTTGCGTCAGATTCCCCGTAGGCCAGGTCGACAAGATGTCAACTCCTGGCGCGAAGATATCGACGGGCGAGCCGTAGTTACTCCATGTCGGTTTTGTGAAGTTGGCGGCAATCGCACCGACGGTGATGGCGTTGGGAGCTGAGCTTGGAGATGTGAGGTTGGCGTCTGCGCCGCTATTGCCAGCAGCGACTACGGTCGTGATGCCGGCTTGGTACGCGGCTTCGATCATGTCGTTGAATGCTTGGAGGTATCGGCCACCTGGTTGTCTCTGTCAGATTTACGATAGATACTTGATGACAGCAGTACACTGCGTTACAGGGAGCTTACCCAGACTCATGCTGATTACAGAGCTGGCTTCTCTTCCCTCAGCCGTAATATTCTCGACGGCCCAGTTGTAGCCAGCCATAACTGTAGTATCTTGGCCCTATTCAAGTCAGCGAGCCGCCTGCATAGCATACCGGGGATCGGATTTCGTAGTGTTCGCAGCTTACGATGACCGAGTCCAAGACCTTCACAGAGACCAAATTCGCCGCCTTGGCCACACCATATGTTTTAGACCCGACAGTTCCAGCGACATGTGTCCCATGACCAACATTGTCTGCCGTCGTGGAACCTGTCACGGCATTATACGCAAAAGCAGCTCGGCCCTCAAACTCAGCGAGGCTCGTCGTCAGGCCGGTGTCGATAATGTATGCATACATGTCAGTGCCGCCCAGGGGATCATAGATATAGTCGCCAGATGGCCCCTGCTTGTGGGAGATCGAGCTCAAGCCCCAGGGCGCATTGCTTTGTGTAGTGAGAGCTGGCTGGCTTTCTGTCTGATAAAGGCCCCAGTATGTGGATGGCTCCACCAAAGAGACCTGAGAACATACTTAGTACATAAGGTAACCAGTCTTGAATATCGTCTTTACGTACGTCTTCACTGTTGCGGATTTTCTCAATAGTATCATCATCAAAGGAAGCGGCGTAGGCGCTGAAGTCTTGGATCGCATACTGATGACCCACACCAGTATCCGCCTCGCGACGCTGAGAACTGCGCGCGTGTACCTGGCTGGCCCAACGGAGATGCTGCTCCATTTGAACGCCAGTTTTGAGAGTGACAATGTAATTTCCGGGAACCTCATCGTCTTGTTCTGCGGCTAAGACCGCAAAGACGAATGAAAACACGGTCAGTACCGCGAAAACTGGCCGAAGCAGCAGCATGATGGCAGAAAAGAAGGCGTAAATGTTACCGAAGTCGTGAGCCATCTTCAACATAATCATGAGCCATTTTCTTCGGCCGAGCCACTTCAGCGCTGGGAATGACAAACTTATAAATCTAAAATCTGTGCGTCCAAGGTTGTGCGAGCGCAGGATCCTGCGGCTGCCCTCGCCAAGCCCAGCTACAGCAGGTGCGCGTGTGCGCGCCTCGACATTTACGAAGTCGGCTCTGCATAGTACCCCCAGTAGATTACGTGACTCGGTGGCAGGTGCCGAATCGTGGTGTTGCTGGTCTGTCGGCGAGCTGCGTTGGTGATAAGCAGGGACATTTGGATAGGGTAGACAATGAATGTCATGCCGCGTGTGACGAGTCGTATACTATGCGTTACTTGCCAAAATGCGATCAGAAGGGCGGCATGGCCTAGTGGCACAAGGCTAGTGTTCACACCACTAGTAAGTCGATACATGACTCTATATGCGTGTGTGCTGTCAGATATTACCAGAAAGTTGTGTTTCTCAGCAAATTCGCAGATAAGAACGAACGGTGTCCAGTCGCGGATAGCATTGCTTAGATCTCTGTCTCGAATTGCACTGGTGTTTGCCGTTCGGAAACATTGCGTTAGCGGGCGATAGAGTTTGCCAATGCTGCAAAAAGATGAACGCCGCTGTCTCGCTGCAGCTGCCTCTTGTTTCGTCGTGCATGGCTGAGTCGGTGAGCCTATCTCCCTTCCCAGATGCTTGATCTGATATAGGGCTGTTCCAAGCTCCAGATTTATTCAGCTTTCGCACGCACACTGCCTTGCAAGGTTACTACTTCGGGTCGCATGATCACAAGCAAGATTGTCGACCCGTGGACGTTATTGCTGTAATGCCAGCTAAATTGGAATGCTCGCACGGGGTTACCGAGCAAGGCTGGTCCGCTCATGAATGAAATGGTCTTTTTATTCGCGTTCGCTGGAACGATTAATATCTACACATTGCTCCTTGGTGGCCACTTCACCCTCCTTTCGGCCCGCACGTAGAAGTTTGTCGGCCGAATCAACTGAAATTGTGGGTCGTATTCGACTATGCCCTCAGTGGCCATCGCGAAGTGATAGCGCCAGACCAACTTGGTCACAAAGACGCGGACCTCCTGCAAAGCGAAGTTGAAAGCGATGCACATCCTTTGACCAGTGGAAAAAGGCATGTATGCGTTCTTGGGCCGGTTCTTCACTCGCTCGCTGTCCCACCTATCCGGATCGAACTCTGCCGGATTTCCCCAGATCTTCGGATTGTTGTGGAGGTGATGGAGAGCGGCGATGACGACGGAGCCCTTGGGAATTTTGTAGCCGCCAGGGAGTACCACGTCGCGCTGTGCGGTGCGAGCGGGTTGGTAGGATGGGTTGTGGCGTCGCTGGACCTCCTTGATGAAGTGATCCAAGAATGTGAGTTTGGATGTGAACTCATCCGTGACTATCGTCTCGCTCGTCATGCCGTGGTCCACAAGCTCTTGCAGCAATCGGTCCTGCATACCCTCGTAGGTAGTGAGCGCGTAGAGACACCAACTCATCAGCGAGCTGGTGGTGGTGAAGCCAGCCACGCTTGCCACGAGCACAGGCTCCCAGATTAGCTCCTTCGAGAACTTCTCTCCTTTACTGTCGGCGGCACGAACGAGGTAGTCAATCATGTTCTCGGCCTTCAATGCAGCCTGTTGCAACTCCAGATCCTCCTCTCCGATCGATGCCTTGGCTATCGAATCCGTCAGGATCTCCTCCAAGCGTTGTCGTATCGGGCGTATTTTTGCGTTGTTTCCCCAGGGCAGCATCGAGTACCAGGCTGGCTGAGTGGCAATCTTCTTCATCAACTCCAGAGACTCCACCCCGAGCATGATTACCTCATGCGGAGGTGCGTCCACAGATTTGAAGTGCTCGAAGTCCAAGCCGAGGACGAGCTTGCCGACCGCCTGTGCTCCGAGCTTCACCATGTATGAGTATACATTCCACGATTCGTCTCGGTCATCCAGCTCGTCAAACACCTTGAAGGCACTCTCGACCGTCTCGTTCATAGTCGGTGCATAATGCCGCACCGCCCTTGGCCCGAAGAATGGTGGGAGGTATTTGTGTGCTACTCGCCATTGAGGTGTGTTGGTGTCGCCCACAAAAAGGCCACCGTTCTCATTCTTGATAGGAAACAGAGGGTGGCCCGGTATTATCTCCTTGCTGAAGAAGTCGGACTCAGTCAAGACGATGGTGGATAGAGCTGGGTCATTGGTGTAGTAGTTCACTGTGCCCATGTTGCTGGTCTGGAACATGGGCCCGTATTTGTCGAAGAGTCTTTGGTTGTTGCCAAGATGGTCAGGAAAGACCTCGAAGAAGTTGCCGACGTAAGGCAGGCCCTTGGGCCCTGGAACTTCTCTTGCTGCCCGGCCGTCGATTGTGATGGAGATGAGCCCTGGGGCGTCAAGAACGTCGGCGACAGACGTCAAAGCCTCATTTCCACTCAGAAAGCCGATGCCTTCGGTGATATCAGCAACTATCGTCTTGACTAGCACAGCGTCCGCAATCTGCAAAAGACTTACCTTTCGAAGAGACGATGGCGAAATTTGAGGCGATGAGATGCCGAAGCTCATCCTCGTCTATTGCTGATGGTATCTCAACATCCTGTGCCTGTGCGACGTCTTGGCCGTGGAGGTAGAACTGCTTGGTGACTGTGGTAGGTCTCATGCTGGGCAAAGCTCGAACTGATCCCAATTATGTGCGTACGCGATTTGACACCGATGTGGGGAGCTGCTGACTAGATGCTCAAGAATTGGTGATGAGGATATCGTGAAGATTGACTGTTTCGGTACTGAAGACTCTAAATTGCTCAAGCGGAACACGAGAGATATAAACGTAAACGCATCGAGTGGTGAACTTCAAGAAATTTCCAAGCCGAGGCGTCCTGTCTTGTGGATCCCATCAAGCATCTCGGGCGGTCCGAACCATTGACGACAGACACGTCACGTTTCGACAACAGAGCCTCCAGTTGACATAGTCCACTTGCCGAGGCGATATACATAGTATCAGCAAGCTTGCATAACATGATCGCGCGCAAATTTCCTGGCCCAGAAGATAGAAGGGTCTGACGTCTCCACCTGCCGCCCGATTTAGACCTGCGGTGACACGGTCCTCGGTAGGGAGATAGATGCAAGCGCGGGATGCTTCCAAGAAAAAACAAAAAAAGAATACTTAGACATACGTGTCGTCGGGTCTTCGCGTCGACGGGTCGAGCACAAGACACAGCAGTGATCGAGAGGCGATGTGATGTCAGCTCGCGACTTCGCAGAACTCGGAGAGAGCGAGATGCGTTCATTAGCTACTAGTAGCCAGGAAAGTGTTGTGCAATGCAAACCTAGTTAACAACGACACAGACCTCGGCTGCCCGGGCCGGAGCCAAAGATAACGCCCATACTCTGAATCCCGTTGCGAAGATTCCCAGGCTTCGCAAAGAGCAACAGTACGCATAGAGATTCCGACGTGCCACGTAAAATTTGATCCTGGTCAGCGGTAGGGTACGGGTACTTTTCATAGAAGATAGAGCCGATACGTCGCGAAAACGATCCGCAGCGGGAACATGGGCCTCGGCATGTCGTCCGGAGCTTACTCGATCTTGGCCGCAGCAGGGCCTAGAGAGCCTCGGAGTTCCACTGTAAGTCATAAGGCCGACCCCTGTATTTTATGGACCTCACATCTCGACGACTTGAGCCTCCGAGCAATCACTACTCCCCTGAAAGTCAGCATGGCTGAGCGGATCTGCCTTATAACTATGCGATCCCCGGTTCCTGGAAGACGAGGGCGGCCCTTTGGCTGCTGCACACAAACGCAAACAAGCAATCCTGCATCCTGCATACCATAACAGTCCTCGCGGTACGATTTTGCAAGCTTCACATCATGGGCGCAGCGACAGAATTTACGAAGAAAGAGGTGGCCGCCCACGCGACGCGAGACGACACGTGGATGACGATTCACGGTGAGGGTAAGTGATGCTGTGCTCATTCATTCACGGGCAACAGGCCAATTTCTGATCAAGCGCAGTTTACGATGTCACAAAGTATCTGGAGGACCACCCGGGAGGCGTGGACATCCTGTTAGAAGTTGCAGGCAAAGACGCGAGTCAGGCCTATGACGACGCAGGACACTCAGAAGATGCAACCGAGATCATGTCCGCATTTCGCGTCGGCAAACTCAAAGACGGCGGCAAGCCAACGACTTCTAAGACTGTGCATGTGGTCGTCAAGAACACTGCGCCCCCACCCACAGCAGCCAGCAGTAGCACCAGCACGGTCATTGGTGCAAGTCTCGCTTCAATAAGCGCAGTGACTGCTGCCGTTCTTGGGCTCCGCAAGGTGGATCTCTCAGCGTTGTCGAGAATATCAAGCATCAAGCACATTGAAAGCTCAGGAAATGCAGCTGGGGCTGGGTTCACAGGGGGGTTCGTCTTGGCATCAGCTATCGCAGTGCTGGCCGGCGGGCTTGCAGTGAGGAAGTTCGACGAGTTGATCTCCATGCACCATCCGAGAGAAGCGCCACACAAGAGGATATCGCGAGTCGCAAAGCCAGATCTGCTGCTCTCGCGAGGCTTCCTCGATCCGCTCACCTTCCACACCCTACCTCTGACCGAGAAAGAGTTGATTGCTCCAAATGTTTACCGCCTCCGGTTCGAGTTACCGACACCAGACGCTGTGCTAGGCCTGCCAATAGGCCAGCACGTCTCCATCAAGGCCACAATAGACGGCGCCACTGTCCAACGATCATACACACCCACTTCAAACAACTCGGATAAGGGCATACTCGAGCTTGTCATCAAGGTCTACCCAGATGGCCAGCTGACTGGGAAATACCTAGCCAACCTGAGTGTTGGTGATGAGGTGATGTTCCGGGGGCCGAAGGGTGCAATGAGGTACAAGCGTGGGCTGTGCAAGAAAATCGGCATGCTTGCTGGAGGTACCGGCATCACACCCATGTATCAGCTCATCCGGGCCATCTGTGAGGACCCCAGAGACACGACCGAGGTCAGCCTGATTTACGCCAACCGGACAGAAGGCGACATTCTTCTGCGAAAAGAGCTCGAGAGCTTCGCGAGGCGCTACCCGATGAACCTCAAGATCCACTACCTTCTCGACCAACCCTCGGAAAACTGGACGTACGGCGTTGGCTATGTCACAAAAGAGCTGATGGCGGAGAGATTTCCCGATCCTCGGGCTGAGGGGTCCAAAGTGATGCTTTGCGGTCCCCCAGGAATGGTGAACGCTGCGAAGAAGGGTCTGGTCGATCTTGGGTATGAGAAGGCTGGGCTGTCATCCAAAATGACAGACCAAGTATTCTGTTTTTAGATTAAAGGGGCTGGCAGCTTGGTGGGCTTGAGGAATGAGAGGCTGCTCAAGGCCGCGGCGTTTGGTGGTGCATAGGTATGTAGTATTAGCGAATTCACAAGAGCCAATATCCTTTTCACCAACACCATTAGTTTCCGCAGAGCATGTCGGACCCTGTGGAAGGACCTGAAGCGAGCTTCAACAGGCGAGGGAGCACGTCGATTATCTGTCATGGCGGGCTCAATGTCACCGCATATCTTCTCCAGCTGATTTCGAAGGCCGGCATCGTCTGACCTAACAACACGAACTCGCTTAAGCAACTCACCAGGAACCTAGACTTGATGGTACATCGCATAGAGTTCGTCCCATACACACCTGGGGTGTGTTCTGCTTGTTCATGGATTTCTAGGGAAAAAATGGCTTGAAGTCGTCTGCCAACAACGAACGACAAGCTGAAGTTTCATTCCCTTTTCATCGCCTGGGAGATAGTCATCTGGCTACTTTATCGGCAGTCATTTACTGATCATTAGCGAATGAAGAGAGCCGCGAACGTCGGACTACTCATGGCCTTGTTGGTGCATCTTCCTGCCGGCCTAATACATCAATATCAACCCTCCTGATTACTCCCCGAGCGGCTTACTCGTGGGCGTCCATGTTGACGAAGAGCGCGATACAGAGGAATCTGATCGTCTGGGGAGTACGTTATTGGATGCTTATCTTTCTCTCTTGCCTATACCAAACATTTCTAGGCTGGAGATGCCTTTTCGTTACCGCTTACGGGTCTTTTGTGTCTTTGTAACGTCTTTCATGTAAGTCTAAAGCCAAACTCAATTCGGAGCCTATGCTGAGATCCCTGACCGAACATTCGTGTGTCGAGGAGTGATAGCTTGTATGGTATCGTTGATATGCCATCTTGAGCTGCTCCACTCAGACGAAACCACATGGCAGGACACCACAGCGTTCGTCCCCATGTAAGTCACAGGCAGCTAGCTCTGAAAAGTTCTAGTCTGCCGTCTGACTCACAACCGATATCCAGACTGATGGAGAGTGATGTGGCCATCACTGTCGGCTCCCTGCTGGTCACCGCTCAAATTCTCGAGTCCGTCTTCTAACGGTCGCTGAAATCGCGAATCTTGAGCACGATAAACAGCGGTGATTGTATTAAACCTCTGGATCGAGCTTCTTAGGGAGAAAGGTTCCAGACCAAACCTGGCAAGCTTTGGAGCTGCTCAGCCGCGTCGACGACGAAGCCAGCATTCCGACTTGATGAATACGGGCGTACTCATATTGCAGATTATTTCTTATTAGGCGTCATCTGGTATGGATGAACAATTTTTTGTGGGCATCGATCCTTGTCAATACTTCGAGCACGGCAAGTTGGTTCACCTTAAAAGTCAAGATGCGGACTCTGCTGGCTAAGCGGTATAATTTGGGAGCATTATACTCGAATTGTAAAAGCGAATTACTTTAGATGCCTTCTCTGTCTCCATCAGTTGAATGAGGCTCAGATGTCAAACGTGAAATAGACAGCATTCGTTCACGAGTACAGCACCTCGTACTTGAGCAATCACAGATGGCTGCCAAAGAAAATAGCATGCATCAGTGACAGAAGAGTGATCAGATCGTTATGCGCTTGTGATTGCCATCATCATTGAAGAGAGCCTGTCAGATCTTCAGCCTTGCGCATGAATTGACGTTCAGGCTGGGGGTGGATTTATCGATTATAAAGCACGCCACGCCACCCCTGCTCCATTTTCGAACTTGCTTCTAACAAATCTCTACTGAGTTTCAGTGCCGCCACGATAGTCTTGCTCTTGGCTTCATGATCGTAATAGTCACATCCCGACTTACTCAACGTACATCACTTCACGCACTGACAGGACGAGTAAACTCAAAATGAGCGAGACAGATGAGATGAAAGTCTCCAACATCGACCCAGCCCGCGCCAAAGCCCTCATCACCCAACTTCAAGATGTGCAGCAGCGCGTCACAGCCGTCGCAAGCGGCAGACCAGTCAGTCCATTTCAGTCCCATGCTCATCCCCAACAATGCTTCCTTTTCCAATCCCTACCTTGAGGTCCTGACTCACATCACTCCCAGGTCCGCCTCGTAGCAGTCTCCAAACTCAAGCCCGCCAACGACATCCTCGCCCTCCACCAGCCACCCCAATCCCACACCCATTTCGGCGAGAACTACGCCCAAGAACTCACCGCCAAAGCCGCCCTCCTCCCCCGCACCATCAAGTGGCACTTCATCGGCGGCCTGCAGTCGAACCACTGCAAGACCCTCGCCAAGATCCCCAACCTCTTCGCCGTCAGCAGCATCGACAGCACCAAGAAAGCCGCGCTGCTCGACAAAGCGCGGGGCGCGTTCCTCGATGCCGCCGCCGCCGACGAGAAGGTGGAAGAGGAGACCAGGCAGATCGGCGTCCACGTCCAAGTCAACACCTCCGGCGAGGAATCTAAATCCGGCTGCGCGCCCGGCGCGGACGTCGTCGAGCTCGCGCGCTTCGTGCTGACCGAGTGCGCGCACTTGAAGCTGCTGGGGCTGATGACAATCGGCGCGATTGCGCGCAGCGTGGCGACGACGGCGGAGACGGAGAACGAGGACTTCCGCGTGTTGCGGGAGCAGCGCGATCTGGTGGCTGCGGAGCTGAAGGAGGCACTGGATGGGAGGGAAATGGAGCTGAGTATGGGCATGAGCGAGGATTTTGAGGGAGCGATTGCCCAGGCAAGTTCAGAGGTCAGGGTGGGGAGCACGATTTTCGGCACGAGGCCTGCGAAGGCAGATGCTAAGCTTGTGGTTTGAGATAGGCTTGGGAGCGGGACATGGATGCATTGGAGGGTCTGGCTGGAAGGAAAATTGTATCGAGGTCTGGCGTCAGAGCGGGCACGCACGGGAATATTCAAGTTTGCTAGATGTGATATCTACTATACTTACGCAAGAAATGACGGGGATATCAACTTTGCTAGAAGGACTACAAGATTTTGCCGCTGAAAAAGGGCAACCGAGATTTTCACTACCACAACGAGTGCCCAACGTGAGTCGCTTCAGCCAGCTATTGTGGCAGAACCAGACGAAACAAAGCCTTCACATGCTGCCAAGACGCCCAGCGCTCCTTTTGTGCCGTCGCTCAGTGGACCTTCCGCGAGGGCCGACGTTGATTATTTACTGAATGTCTCAATCGAGTCCATATCGAGCATCTGCTCTTCAGTCCATCACCATCACGTTAGAGAACACGTCTGATATCTCGCTTGGCGTCGGCGCCATGTGCACCTCTGGCAGCGTCGAGATTCCAGCCGAGATCCGCTCTGCCATGAGCTTCATCAACACCTCGGGGACACTTTCATCCGTGGCTCGGATGGTGAGACGAATCATCTAGACACAAAATTAGCAACGTCGAAGGTGAGAATAATGAGAATGGCTGTACTCACCTGTGTGCTGTAGTTGGGCTCCAACCTCATCAGACATCCGAACTTGCCACCCGCCGACGTGTGCAAGACACTAGCACCAACAAAGTTCTTACGATTCGGGTCGACGCCATCCAAAATGCCCCATCTGAACCCAGCAACAGTCTGCCGCACGAAGCTCTCCGTAATCTCCCGATGCTGGCTGCCAGGACTCAGTCCAATGACCTTTTGCGCTTCACGAGGCGCGCCACCAATCTGCTTCCACCGCTTGAAGAAGTCCTCGCCTGTGAGCTCTGCAGGATCCATGAACTTGTGCGCCAGGACAGGTAGCTTCAGCGTCAGAGCCTGCAGTGCACCAGCGAGATAGCTAATTCTCATCGTCGGGGCTTTGTCGAAGACCTTTTTGGACTCGAACATGATGACCTGCTGGCACTGACTTCCCTGCATGACCGTTGTGTCGGGCATACCCTTGACATCCCATGTCAACTTGGCCCTCTCGCTGTCGTCAAGGTCAATTGTCGTGGTGAAAGAGCTCATGACCGCGGGTGTCTTGTTCATGAAATACATGATAAGACATGCCATCTGGCCACGATACTCGGAACGAACGCCGACCTGAACTTGACCATCCTCAAACAGTATACCGTCGGACTTGACCATTAGCCGGTTGAAGCCCTTCTCCCATCCAGGTGATAAGTGAGCGGCACTGGCCAAGTTCGGTGGCTTCGTCTTCGGCTCAGCAGCCCCAAGGTTGGCCATATCGAGACCAGCCAAGTCATTGGCTGCCAGATGGCCGTTGTTCCCATCGGCGCCGTTGGCATGGCCATTTCCGTTTGCTGTTTGTGTGCTGAATGTCCTCTTGAGTCCGGGATTCTTGGCCATGTTGAGCTCCTGCTTGTCATTGTTCGCAGACTTCCCACCCACAACCCAAGTGCGCTTATCACTAGTGTTCGCATGTCTTTGATGTAGGCGGGATAGGAGCGCAGACTGCCGCTCTGGGAACGGAGGCATCTCGTCGCAGACCGTCCGTATCAGATCATCTGTCGGCATCGTGGCCATCGCCAGATACTCACAGGCTCGCTGTTGAAGCTCGGAATCGAGGGTGTGACTGTAGACGTCAAAGACGTGGAGGAGTTGAGGCTTGATTTCGGGGAAGAGGTTGATGTATTTGACGAAGCAGGAGAGAATCATGGCTCGTGTGCTGGATGAGCAGGCTGGCAATTTGCTATGCAGTCCCATAAACTGCTCGATTGGACTGCAGCCTTTGTCCTCGGCGATGAGGTGGCCAAACTCTCCAAGGATATAAGCGCCTATCTTGACAAGCGTCTCGTGACAGTGGTCTTGTTTGACATATTGCAGTGAGTTTTTGGCTGCATATACTTGGAGCTCCTCGTTGTTCGTCACAATCTGGATGACACGCTGCCAGACTTCATCGCTAACATGGTCGCCAGCCATCGCGATCAGCCGAAGTGATATGTCGACATACCATTGTACGTCAGTAGCGTACTTCTCGGTCAAAATGGCGATTTTGAGTACCATTTCTTCTCTGATCGCAAAGTCGGCGTTCTGGAGGTAATGGAGAAGCTCTCCCACGATCGGCTGAGCGTTGGTCGAATCGCACATGCTGTATAACAGATCGAGGCCCTTCCGCCGAACGCTAATATCCCGGTCCTTCAGCGAGCCAATAATGACATCCTGGTGCTGCTTGATGGGATCCAGTGTATCCGCGCGGGCTGCAAGATGTGTCATGGCCTCCAGGCCCAGGTATCGCACATTCGTCTCCCTAGACTGAATGAATTTCCCAAGCCTTTGCGAGATCTGTTGCATCAGAGAATGCTCCGTATCGAGGTGAATGATGAGGTTTATAGCCTCAAAGAGCACCGCGTTCTGGGCATTGTTCTGCTGTACGTTCTTCTGCTGTTCCAAGGCCAAGTCCAGTATCTTCTGTAGGGAATTTTGAATCATTTCGCGCACGTGGCTATCTTCTTTAGGAATTGTCAGCTTGTCGTGTCCCATCCTCCCAGAAGCTTCCCCAGAAAGTACGAACCTGACGGTGGGAAATATTGCAATAGTCTCAGCAGCTTCACTTGAATCCAGGGACATGGGACCTTGTAGTAGAGGTAATCGCCCGCATAGTCTCCGTCAATTATGATCCTCTTCAGCCTCGCAGCGGCCTTGGCATAGGCGCCCTTGTACTGCTCCATGTTGTCTTGAGCCAATGCCATCACAAGCGAAGTGACAGAGACAGCTACGCCCATGTCCATGTCGTCCATTATTGAGATGATGCGTTCGGCCCATTGCGGCTCGATTATATCGGGATGTTTTCGGTAGAGCCGGAGGAGGGTAAGAGCGGCCTTCTTCTTGACGAACGATTTTGATGTCCTGCGGTCTGTGTCAGCCGGGTCCGCGTCCAGACATATGGTCAAGAGGCTACGCACGGTGATATCAACAGCCGGTGCACATCGCCACTCAGCGCCTCTCCCAGTTCCCTCCCGCCAACATTCGCTATCGCGTGAAGTGCCAGACAGTTGAACAGCTCGTTCACATCCAAAAGATCCTTCCGTATACTGTTTACAACCAGGGGTAGCAGTTCGTGCTTCTCGTGGAGGAAGAGGGTCATGGCGAGGTATCCGATCTGCTTCTCGGAGTATTTGTTGGCGGAGATAAGGTTGACGGCCTCGAGGTGCCCGAAGTCGACATTCCAGCCGAGGATGTATATGTACAGGAGCTATATCCCAAGTCAGTGACCACGCGCTGTGCCGAAGCTGTCTTGCCCACCACGCACCTTGCAAACATATTTCTTCTTGTGATATCCACTGAGGTTGCCATCTGAAGTGTGTTAGTTTCGTTCTCGAGGCTCAGACACCATTTGAAGTTTCAGATCGCAAACCTTTGAACTTTTGCCTGTAACGAAGGGCAGATGTTAGCAAGCTGTCGAGCAGGGCGACTGATCGGCGAATTGGGCTCGGACTCCGGATGGCTTACCGGATGTTGGCCAGCTCTTTGTTGATGCGCTTCTCTTCCAACTCCCGAGCTCTTGCATTCCTCAAATCCGCAATAAATTGCACCAGTCCTCGCATGTTCGAGTTGTTGGAGCTCGACCGGCCGAGGAACCCGGCGGCGGTGGACGACATGATGGGCGCTGCTTGATGCGATGCGCTGGCTTCCTCAAACTATTAACGCGGCAGACAACGGCTACGCTGGGCGAGAGGACCAGCAGGTAGGGTCCGAAGATGCGAATAGTCAAGAAAGCTCAAGTTCAACGCGCAAAGGTCAATCAGCCGTGAGACATCGCCGCGGTGAAGGCAAATAGGAGCTGGAATCGATAGGTCGGTAAATGTGATTGCGATGCACGTCGTCGAGTCGGGTTTCAGGTACTGCTCGGCATGTTCGCCGAGTTGAACTATCGATCTGCAAGGTATAGGTTCGGCGTCGTGACGCGACTAGGCGATGATCGTTCGGTGAAAGACGAGAATAGGCGCGATGCGGTGGGTGTGTTCAATTCGATAGGGGTCCGGAGGGTATGGACGGACGTTGGACGTTGGGCACAGTCGGCTCGGGTTACGGTGGAGTCTTGTTCACGGGCCGCTACGAGGCGTTGCAGGACAGAGCTTGTCTGGTTACCTTAGGTACCTACTAAGTAGGTAGTGATTGGAAGCTCCGGCAGTTAATAATATCACACTAGGTATTCATGCACGGACTATGAGTAAACAGCAACAGTTATAACAGCTTCCACTTCAGGAGCGGAGGCAGAGGTTGCTATCGTCATCTCCTCCCAAATTGGAATGTAATTACCTCGTACAACAAAAGGTAAATTAGACGAGAAACTCTCACGCGATCTGGGACTGTCTCACTGTCTTCGAATCCCAATGCATGCAGAAGTACAGAAGTCAATTCAACGCCAAGACTTCTCAGCTTCTCGAAGCGTTGTCGAAACAAATTCCATGACGTCTTGCGGCTGGATACCCGAATTGTCTATTCCTACGCCTAACAGCCCCACCACGTCCTCTTGACTTGGTCATCCACCACCTCGACCATGTGAATATCTACCATGAACTCCGCCTTACGAAGAGCGCGCGCAAGTCCCTTTGGTGCTAGGATCACACGCCGGAGCTACGCCCTCCATACACCAGGAGCTCCCGCCTTCGAGGTCTTTAATCGCAAGACGAAGTGGCTGCAGAAGGAGAGGGCCGCCTCCGATGTCGAGGCCTCACGACAGGCCGACTACCTCAAAGACGAGGTGGCCATGCGCCTTTGCGAGCGATTACTGGTACTTCCTTCCACATACCCAACTCAATTGAGTCCGTAATGTAGTGTGCTAAATCATCTCGTTCGTTCGCAGGACATCAAGCGCCACTTCCCCCGCGTCCTCGATCTCGGCGCCAACACCTGCAACATCGCGCGCGCCCTCACGCGGCCCAACCCGGACCCCGACCCAGCAAAGCCGACCTCGCCCGCACTATCCACACGCATCACCTCGCTCGTGGCAGCTGACGTCTCCGCCGCGCAGCTGCACCGCGACGAAGACCAGCCCTTCAACTCGGAGCTCGCCATCACGCGGCACGTGCTCGCCGACCAGGAGAGCATCCCGTTCGAGCCTGCATCCTTCGACCTCGTGCTGAGCAGCCTGAGCCTGCACTGGATCAACGACCTGCCGGGTATGCTGGCGCAGATTAACCAGGTGCTGCGGCCCGACTGCGCGTTCATGGGCGCAATGCTGGGCGGCGACACGCTGTTTGAGCTGCGCACGTCGCTGCAGCTGGCGGAGCAGGAGCGGCGCGGCGGCATGTCGCCGCGTGTGTCACCGCTGGCGGATGTGCGCGATTGCGGTGGGCTGTTGCAGCGGGCGGGCTTCAAGATGTTGACCGTAGACGTTGACGACATTATTGTCGACTATCCGAATACGTTCGAGTTGATGAAGGATTTGCAGCTTATGGGCGAGAGTAACGCCATCGTGGGTCGTGAGATGGGTGCCATACAGAGGGACGTATTGCTTGCTACGGACGCGATTTACCGGGAGCTGCATGGCAATGAGGATGGGACGATACCGGCTACATTCAGGATCATCTACATGATTGGATGGCACGACTCTCCTGATATTCCTAAGCCTCTGCCCCGAGGCAGTGGACAGACCAACTTGAAGGACATTTTGGAGCAGAAGTAGGGAGCTCGTCGGTTCAGAGGCACCTATACCACTGGAGAAGAGGAAATCTGCTGCAGATGCGCACTTGCACACCGGATTCGACCAATGCGCAGTTCGGCAAAGGAGATGCGTAGGGCTAGAATAAGACATTGTCTAGCTGTGCTTATTGTTCAGGGACATTTGCATACGGCCGTTGGTTCTGGTGCCTGTCGAGTATCCACTCCTTGTGGGAAGCAGACGGGTGAAATGCAGTTGGTTGGTTGTGCGGATGCACGCACAGCGAATGGGAAGAGAATCTTTGTAAACAAAGCTCAGCAGACAGCAGACCAACGTCCTTTTGCTCATCCAAACACAGACGCGCTTCCTCACTCATAGAGTGATCGCTGTTTGATATTTCGACAGTCTCACCTGTCATGATTCTGCAACTTGTGCTCAGCCTCGCGCTGACCCATCTGGGCTGGAGCTTGGTATGCCTGGAGATCAACGTCCGCAAAGCATGCGCATTCAACGCCCCTGTCGTGAGGCTTCCTGTTGACCCAGTGAACTTCTTGTGAGTCTTCTTGCAGAGTCACCTTTGGGGCTGTCTTGATCGCCTGCTTATACCATAGTCGTCATATCCAGATCTCATCCGTTTCTGGTACCGTGGATAGCAGTTCAGAAAAAAAGCGAATCCCGCAGTACGACTTGGACCGGTCTGAGCTCTGGTACCTCCTGTTACGTTCTACCTGCAGGTCACTGAACCGGCGGCCATCAATGAATTGTTTCTGAGGCGGTCTGACTTCATCAGACCCGTCAAGAACCATAGTAAGCTATCTCTTGGTTGATCGTTCTCTCCTGCGAGCTTCAGAGCTAATGTAATTTTTCCGAAAAGAATTACTGGAAATCTACGGCCCTTGCATCTCAACCGCTGGATGGGACGACTGGGCTCGGCACCTTTCAACGAGAGCACCATGCACTTCGTCAGGTACCAAAGTCTCCGTCAGGCGATGGCCATACTGCGCTCTTGGACGGATGCGTCGCAAGCTACGTCCGGCATCAAAAGCATACAGAAGGATACCAGAACGCTCTCGCTCAACGTGCTCGCAGCGACAGGGTTTCGCAAGTCAGACGATTTTCGCGGCGTAGCAGACACGAGTCTTCAAAACGAGGCATGCAATTACCGCGATGCCCTTCAGACTGTCCTTGACAATGCCATTCTCATCATGATTGTGCCATACAAATATCTGCAGGGTTCTCTTGTGCCAAAGAAACTTGTGCGGGTAGGTGGCGCAGCAAGGGCATTCAAAAGGCACATGGAACAAATGCTTGAAGATGAGACCAATGCCTTGAGCAGTAACGAATCTGGATCCGGCGGGATCATGAGTTCTTTCGTGCGGGCACTTGACGTGCATGAAAGAGAGATTATTGCTCACAATGCCGTCAAGGAAGGCAAAGATGGCAAAAAGGGTCTCTCTATTGACGACATCTTTGGTAATATGTTCGTAATCAACTTCGCCGGCCACGACACTACGGCCAACACTTGAGCATTCTCTATGCTTCCTTTGGCTGCTCGCCCCGAAGTTCAAGCCTGGCTCGCAGAAGAGATAGCATCCATCAAGACCACTCTGGATGGCGACGACGCACCCGTCGAGGATTGGGACTACCACGTGGTGTATCCTCAACTCAAGCGATGCCAAGCCATACTTCTCGAGACGTTGCGTCTATTTCCGCCCATCATGTCTCTTCCTAAGTGGACTAAGGCAACCTCTCAGGTTATCAAGGTCGACGAACAAACCCTGGTCATTCCTTCCGGAGTAGGCACCTCCCCCCATCTACTCGCCATGCATACACACTCTGATCACTGGACCGATCCTCTGGTCTGGAAGTCCTCGCGCTGGATCATTGAGTCCACCGAGGGGCAGAGCGCCGAGGAGTTGTGGACGCCGACTAAATACACCTACTTCCCATGGTCACATGGGCCACAGAATTGCCCTGGAGCGAAGTTTCCAAAGGTCGAGGCGCTAGCAGTGCTCGGTTGTCTCTTCAAAAACTATAGGCTAGCAGTGACGAGGGAGCCTGGCGAAGAAGAAGGGGCTGCTAGGAAGCGGGCAATCGATTGCACCAATGATGTGAATTTGGAGATACTCCTGAGGATGCGCAATGCCAACAGCGTGAAGCTGATCTGCACGGCGGCTTGAGCAGGAATTTAATGGAGCGATGGAAATTGAATGAGCCCTTGTACTATGTCTACAACTTCTGTGTCGTGTCTACTAGTAGTATTTCCAGATATCACGATCTATTCTCATGATACCCCTACCCCTAACCCTCTTCTCTGCCGGTGCCTCAAGCACCTAGGTGCCCTGGTTAGCTGGTGCATACAGTCCCTCCTCTTCATCTAGAACACCAACAGACATTGGGCTCGATCATATATCGAAGCCTTCTCTCGTCCTGGCCTTTCCTTCATGTTCTCCGCATCCAGATACGCTCAGAAGCTTAGTCCGAGAATACAAGCTCATTGCAGCCGTATCCGGCAACCCGGCAATATTTCCACCACGCTTTCGAAGCCACCCCATCGGACCTTCTCCTCGAGTCCTTTCAGAATGGCTATAGCGGTGAGCTGTCTCTCAGAGTTGGGATGACGTGATGTTTTATCGTGAAGCTGACCAACCGCGAGCAAAAAAGGCAGTCGGGCAAATATGCTCAACCGCCGCCATGGCACACAATCTTGAGCAGTGCCGCAACTTGATGGAGAAAGCAGCCAGTAAAGGCGCGAAGGTGCGGCTTTTTTTTTTGTTATTCCGAGGTCACTTCAAAGCTAGGCGCATCTGAGTGCCAAGCATGGCAGTGCATAGAGGGAGGCATGAATCCTGAGACTCGGAAGAGTGGCCGCAGGACGACTACCTCTCATCTTACACCACACGAACAAGGCCACTTCCTCTCCATGCTCAACGCAATCACTCACAGCAAAACAGGTCATTTTCTTCCCCGAAGCCTCAGACTACATAGCCTCCTCACCCGAGCAGTCTCTCTCTCTCGCCCAACCCGAGTCGGCCTCCCCCTTCGTCCTCGGCCTCCAAGCCGCCGCTCAGCAGCACAACCTACACGTCCACGTGGGTATCCACGTACCCGTGCAAGCAGATACCACCACCGCCAAGCTCCTCAACCGCACAATCTGTATCACACCCGACGGCGCCATCGACCCCGCCCGCAGCTACGACAAGCTGCACCTCTTCGACTACGGCGCGCTGCGCGAGTCCCGCCACACACAAGCCGGCACAGCCCTCACGCCGCCCTTCGCCAGCCCCGTGGGCCGCATCGGCAGCCTCATCTGCTTCGACCTACGGTTCCCCGAGCCGGCGCTAGCGCTCCGTCACCAGCAGGCGCAGGTTCTGCTCTACCCGTCTGCGTTCACGGTGCCGACGGGCGAGGCGCACTGGGAGGTCCTGCTGCGGGCGCGCGCGATTGAGAATCAGTGCTGGGTGGTGGCTGCGGCGCAGGTTGGATGGCATTCGGGTGAGGATGGAAAGGGGAGGGTGAGCTACGGGCGGAGTCTGGTGGTTGATCCGTGGGGGAGGGTGAAGGTGGTGCTGCCGGGGGTGAGAGAGGTGCAGAATGAAGGTGGGGTGAAGATGGTGATTGAGGAGGATGCTGTTGGTGCGTTGGGGCTGGTGGACATTGATCTCGAGGAGTTCGACAGTGTGCGCGAGAGGCTGCCGCTCGTTCGGAGGACGTGAGTCACCTTCCTCTTCCTCTTCCTCTTTCCTTATGCCCTTACGTCCTGATGTCTTGGCCGCATCCTTTCTTCCGGGTCTCGGGAACCCAGCCATCTTCGTACGACCCTGGGATCGGGTCATTTAGCTGCCAGGACTCAAGCGAGCCCGCCACACCCGCCGCCACCAACTTATTACAACATCACCTGTGCCGCTTCTGTGAGGTCTCAGAAGGACATTGGATGAACCGAGCGTGGGACAGATGCTGCACGCGAGGCGCGGCAGATCCGTCGCCACACTTCAGCTAAATCGCGTCCATATTGCGATCACATGTTCGCGATACATCGATGGCTTTGCTTGTTGAGCTGACGCATATTGCTTTTTTTTCTTTCTAGGGACGTCTACCCCGAGATATGAGATATGAATGCGCATATTTGGAGGTCAGAAGCTGATATCTGACAAGCGCACATCGTACGCAATTCAGAGGCGCTTCTTACGCGGATGATCACTTCCTGTGCAAACAACGTTCCCGCATGTTGACCGGGACGGCTTGCTGGGGTCCTCTTGTGTGGTGGGCACGGGACAAGCAAATTAGCATTTTTGGACAAGAAACCAATCAAACATCGATGTGCAGTTCCCGCGCATTGCTCGAAGTGCCACACTTTACCGTTCTACATAGTGGATAAGTTACAGACCTTTCATGCGAGGACGCCAGCGTTTACGATTCCATGTTGGCAATCCCGCGGAGGAAAGATTTGTCGGGCCGTGCATGACGGCCGTTCATCTGAAGTTTCCCGGTGGGTCGTTTCACGCGAACCGGCCCGGCAAGGCTGCCGGCTGACAAGGGGCAGCCCCAGTCCAGCCTTGCATCAACTTCCAGGCGTTTGACACATTGTGACGCCTTGTGTGTAATTGTTCCGGCAAGTCGGTGATTCATGCCGGTCTGCCGCAGATTTATGTACCTTTGTGGGCTGCACTATATTTGGGATTGACCCCTATGCGCTGCTGATGAACATGACAGCATTTCAGCAGTATCAGAAATTGAGCTAGTGCGTTGGGTTGAGTGATGTCAGCCTCGGTTTGTTCTGTGGTGATCACTTCTGATCACTACCAGAAAAGCAGGCAGTCGGGCAGTGATGGAATGATGGACGGGATATTAAGGGGCACACGCCTTTCAAGCCGCGGCGAAACGTTGAACACATGGCCAGGGGACTGTTTTGGGTGTAGCGTCCTCGGTGATGACAAACTTGTATGCTGATCAAGACAGATCAGTAAGATCGCAAAGAACGAAGACTGTACTGCAAGAGGGAAAATCCTGCTTTCGAGATTTCAAGCCCGTGTGGATTGACGGGAGAATCTCCCCAGAAGCGCCGCCGTGCAGGCGCATCGGAGATGATCCCGAACTTGCGAACAAGCAGGCCGAGGCAGAAGAGAGGGAAACAAAAGCTTGCAAAAGAACCGGTCCACTCAAAACCCTCGCACTTCGAAATGACGAAACCCAATAAGGCCAGACACGCGAGGAGCACGTTGTGCCGTGACAGCTGAAAGCGACGCAAGACAGGACAGCCTGAACCCGCCCAATGTAACCCTCCTCTATCCCGCACGAAACACGTCCGCCAGACACATCAAATCTCAAGGCCCGGCTGCCCGAATTTCGCTTCCGATTGACCGGTTGGTATGTGTATTTGTGTGTGGGTGTGTGTGTATGTAGCCAGTTGGTGGCCCAACAGCACCACAAACAGGCTACGTCCCAGCCGGGGAGGCGAGCCCCGTTTCCTTCCAGAAGCAGTGGGTCTTCTCCCCTTCCTTTTCCTCAAGCCGCGGCCCCCGTCGTCAGGAGCGACCTTGTTCCCTGATGATGCGCCGAAAAAAGAAAAGAAAATCGAGAAAGAAAAATTGGAGCCCGCCCCCAGTCCCAATCGCGGCTCAGGCCGATCGTCACCTGCAGGTACGGATGAATCCCAGGCTCCCCCCCCCCTTTGAGTGGCTGCATGATGGCACACTGGGAAGCGTTGGAGCCCTGAACCCCGCTGGGTGTTCCCGGGGAGGAGGATGACGGATCCCAGAATGTCGGGAAAGGCTGTCTCCTCCTGCAGCAGAGGCAGGCCCAAGCTGCTGGGAAGACGGCTGCATTAGTGTGCCTCTGGCGTGGGAAACCATCACTGAATTGCATTGTTATTTTCGACTTGTCACAGAATAGAAACGCGTGGCCGGGCACGAATCGAAAACACCATCAACAGAAGCAAAAATGAAGCCCGGTGGTAGGCACAGAACCGGCAAGTCAGTCGCAAGTAATGATACAGCAACGTACTAAGAATGATGCAACAAACCCCCACACCACAGAAGGATCGTCGGGAGGATGTAAGATGTGAAGATGTGAAGATGAAGGAGGCTCAGTCCCGATCCATCCAACGGCTCTCGTCGAATACCCTTTCTCAACCAGAGAAGATTTGTATTTTTTGGGGGCTCCCTCGCTTATCCTGCGACAGCGGCGGCCGTCAGACTGTGACCGCATCTCGCATGCGAACAACGTGGCATTTTGTTTGGTACCGCCGGACGCATATATTTACGTACGCACGCGAATGCATGTGAGGATCCCGAGCAGGGCGGCCTGCCTGCAGGCGTTCGTTGGCCTTTTTATTTCCTGCGCGGGCCCGGCGGGTGCGTGCATTTGGTGAACTTTGCTTCCTTTTTCGATATGCAGCTTCTAAGACATGTCAAATATTCGTGTTGTTTGTGGTGTGAGATGAATCAAACGAGTCACAAATTTGAAAGGCGGGGAACATTTTGTTTGACTGGTAATTTCTGGGATTGTTTGTATGTAGTGTGAGAAAAAGCAGACGCTGAAAAGTTGTTGAATCGCTTCCCGTTCTCCGGCTCGCTGCGCATCCCGTACAGTGAGTAAGTAGTCTATGTAGTGAAAAATCCAAGGGGTATCTTCTGTCTTCTTTTCCATTCTGGTGCCAGCCCAGAGCCAGCAGCAGCGTTCGCCTCGAGTCAATGTCCGACATCTCATCCTCACCGCGTTCCTTGATACAGTAATGTGTTGTACAACAGATGTGGATGACGGGGTAGAGGAACGGGTGAGAGGGAGGCGCGACAAGTGCTCTGTGAAGTGCGTGAAAGCAAAGAAGAAAAGAGCAAAAAAAAAAAAGGGGGAAATCAAAAGGTGGCAGTGAAGCCGAGTGTCTATATGCAAACCCGCAATCCGATTTTTTCTTTTCCGTAAAACCTGCCAAGGAAACTTTTGTGATCCGTTCCATCTCTTTTGAAAAGGCACCAATCGCTCGAGCCAAAAAGCACCAAAAAACAGGAACAGGGCCGCGAGGTCTCTCAAGAGTTGTGCCCATTTTTCAGTAACCTGATCCCAGTGCATCATGCCAGAATTAGAGCAGATAAAAGAAACGACGCCCCGAGGGCTGGTGCTGTGTCTCTCGGTTTGGGCAGTCGATGCTGTCGAATAACTGTTGCGCGGCGGTGACTCTGTTCTTCGCCGGTGGTGGGTGTGCGAGCTGTTGCGAAAGACCAGATTGGCGTGGGACGACGCCGCGCAGAAGCAAGGCATTTGTGCTGACCTGCCCAATCCAATTACCACCCTCCTCTCCTAAGCCAGACCCGATCTAGTTGAACGCCGTGGGTGCAGCCTTCGCGCGCCCCAAAAAGTAACACCGCCCGAAAACAAGATAAAGTGAGACCAAACAATGTTCCCTGCCCATTTCGCAATCGTTGTACGCTCGAGCGAATTTCGAGGCACATGAAAAATTAAAATCCCGGGAAACACCCAGAAAAGCTGGGTGGCAGCGAGCCGAGAAAAAACTTGTGTATCATCTCGTCGGGAGGAATGCAGATTAAAATGTTGTACGGTTGATGCGTCGGGAGGAATGCAATGGATCGAAATACCCAAGACAATGGCTGTTTGTTGTTCGAGATCCATCCCGTGCCATTGTCGGAAGAAACAGTTGGTGTTGATACAAGGTACACGCATGCGACGCTCGTGGAACGCGGCGCAGCGGATTAAAGTTGTCGTAGGAGTTGCAAAGGTGCCATGTGAAGTAGAATGTCCAACGGGTGTGATATGCTCAGCCAAGAAGGGCTGTGCAGCTCTTCCCACCGTCTCTCTCAGCCCAACGCAAGGCGTGCAGCGAGTAGAGGCGGCTAAGCTGACTGAGAGGGCGCTACGTCGCGTCCGCCATGGAGGGAGTGCGGCACTAGTACCCGTGGTCGCGGCCGTTGTTTCGGCTGAATAGCGCGAATCAAGGGAGCAGGAAAAAGCTAAGGCGACTTTTACCGCGGCTTGGGCTGCGGTGGTGGTTTTGGAACACCAGTTGTGTCATAGGCGCCCCGGCCTTGAGGGGCCATGGTCTGTGTCTCCCTGGTGACCATTTTGTCTATGAGTAGACGGCTGTGGGGATGCGACTGTTAGCCATCGAAGAAAAGAAAAGTTAGTGGAAGAAAAAGAGGTGATAATGCCATGGGCAGGAACTATATTGTCCGGGCAAGGAATTGGGCTCATTAAATGAAATAAAATTGTTGCAGGGATAGGTTGTAGTGAGGATTTAGTGTCAGGGGCCCTAGTTCCGGTTGGGCTGCACAAACAGGGCAGCAACCAGAATAAGAGCCCAGAGAATCTCCCAATGGAATGATACCAAGGCGAAAAAAGAGAACTGACTCACAAATTGGAAAGCGGAAGATCGGGGTGCGAAGTTTCGAGGGAAAGAGGCCGGCGCGGGATTGGCGAGGCGAGCAGGAGGGTGCAAGAGGGCGCCCTTTATGGTAATTGTGCCGGGTTGTAAAGCAGCGCAAGCAAGAAGACGTGTCGGTGGGCCTTTTTGTGTTGAGGGTTGTAGCCGGCGCCGAGAGCGTGGGTGGTGACGATGTCCTATTTATGGGCCACTCGCATGCATGCAGGTCGTGTGGTCGTCGCGGTAATTGCGCTTCGGTGGATGCAAGTGAGATGCAGAGCTGGAGCTGGGTGGACTTTTGGTGTGTTGTCTTCTTCGCAAGGGATGCGGATGCAGGCTTCTTTCTTGTCGTGGGTCAGGGTATGCAGGTTGGGTTCCAGACGTATGTGTCTCTGGTCGTTGTGGTCGAGAAATCCTTCTTCACTTTGAAACGTGAGCCAGTGAATCAGAATTGTCGTAGATGGTCTTTATCAAGTCGAGCTCCTTAATGTCAGGTACACTGCAGGTCGGCAGAGCTGGTCCTTCTAGAAGAGTTGCAGGATGGCCTGGTTGCAAGCTGGGTGGGTCGCTTAGCTGTGGGTAGTACAGCTGCAGCAGCAAGTTTCGGAAACGTGGCCGGGTGGGTTTCCTGAGTGCTAAGTTGGAGATCAGATCGGGTCAAATGCGGCTGGGCCACGTTGGTGCAGTGCTGTAGACAGGAGGAGCGAATAGCGCAAGGTGCTCCGTAATAGTAGGTCGTGTCGTGCGTAGATGGCGAACGGACGCGCTCGTGTTTCAGGATGTAGTGCGACGGCTAGATGAGCAGCAAGAGAGAGCTGTCCTGGGTCGTGTTTCCAGGAGAAAGTAGGTTGAGGGGAGGAAGAGAGCGTTTTTGACTGCCGTGGAAAGTCTAGAAAGTAAAGAGTGGGAGATGGTTGAGTATTAAATTGGGGGAAAGGGAGTGTTTCGAAATCAAAGTGTGGGAAGGGGGCCCGTCCGTGTCTTATAATAGACTTCAAGCTGAGCGACGTGCAAAGCAAAAACGAACCTGTGCAAGCCTGTGCGTGGGCGCGGATTGGCATAATGGCATGGGCAAGGCATGGAATGGCATGGGCGTGCAATGTAAATGATTACTCCGTGCCAGAAAAGAACTTGTGGATAGGTAGGTACCTGACCTGACAATTCCCGACTCTGTTTTGGTGGCTCCCGCTCTTCGGAACACAGGCGACTGGGCACGCCCAGGGCCTTGAGCCATGTCACTTTCTGGATAGTTTTTCAGGTCAGGCAAGGCGCAAGGCGATGCTGCCACTCTGCCAGGGCCCATGCAAGCACAACATTCAACAGGGGATGTGGATGTGCACAGGCTGAGAACATGAGGGCCGCGCAGGGAACAGTCCGACGGGGAATATGAGCCAGTGACAGGGGAGCTGGGGTACGATGGTAGGGCCAGCAGCGTCACGCAAACTTTGACGCAGGCCGTGAGAAGCGTTGACATGAGACGAGAGCGTGCTCAAAGAAGTTAGGCTGAGGGGACTGATTTTGGTCTTCACTGCTGCGGTTTTGGAGGTCGAGTGCCATAATCTCGGGGACCACATCTTGTCGCAGCAGATGTATGCCGGAAGAGCTTACGCGAGAAAGGAAAGGCCGTCGAACCGCACCAGAAGGTAGCGGGTCGACAAGTGCCATGCCACCCGTCTAGGTACCTGCATGGGTAATGTGGATGCCGAAAGGTACAAGCCGGCGTCCTCTCAAAGTACTTGGCGACTTGTGCTCTGCACGCCGGGGGGGAGGGCTCCGCTTCAGCCCGGCTTCCGTTCTCCCTGCTCGTGCTCTGTGCTCTGTGGTCCCATGTGGTGACATGAACGGGTACATCCCTCTTCCCCGGTGAAACGTCGCAGCTCGATCCAATCATCAGCAAAGATTTTGACTTTCTCTCAGTCGTTTCTTTACGGGGCACCGCCATCATCGCCTCCAGCTTGGTTTGTCTCGAGCCTGCAGACACGATGAGCAGCTTTGCAGCCTCTCAGAGCACGACTTTGCTCTTCATTTGCTCTTTCGTCTCGCTTACGAGTTTTGGGTAATCATCCAGAATTTTCGCTGGTGGAGTCCTTCCTTTTCCGTCAGGGGCCCCGAGCATCGCAGGGAGTACCCCATCTGCACTAAACGACCAGGTGGTTATGTGCATTGCGACCGTTGAGGACCAACTGTTGCGGTTGGCTTGAATGTGTGAAGGAATCGGGAACTCCTGTGTGTGAGCAAGGGAACACTTTGGCTTGTTGGTCCAAAGTTCAGACACTGGCGAATGCGGCGTCTTGATAATTTTGGGCGATGCGGCGACGATAGACTTTCGCATTGGACATTACATGCTTTCCAACACTGAATCAGTGACATGATGGGGTTTGCGCATGCTCCCGCTTCCGCCGTGCAGCAGCAGGAGTGGGGTGTGCCCTGAAGCGATTCTGCATGCATTTGCTTGACAGCGTACGTGCTGTGGCCCATTCCGATCAAATCAAACACGGCGCAATTTCTGGTGCTTCGTGTCTCATCCCGCAGGCCCGGAGTGCTGGGGGCTGGGGTCGTTGGGCTTCCGGAACACCGTCCGCGAACTGACATATCAGCCCTTCGGTATTGGCAAACCGCACGCGTTGCTTTTGCATTCTTCTGGTCAGTTCTTTTGGGTTTTGTCAAAAAGTCGGTAACGACCCGCTCGATGTCAAAGCACTCCGGGGATAGAGTTCCATTTTGGCGATGAACCGCGGACAGGTTCAGCACCGCGAAATTATCCGCAGGACTTCGCGAAGCTTGCGTTGACCAGGAAAGCAACGCTCCGCTGGTCTGGGATGGTGATATCAAGGGCACTGTTCTCTTGGACGTTGCACATACATACGCACACATACATCCCGTGCTGACCAACCCGAGCGGTTGGGTTTGGGTGGGTATGCACACAGAAATACACGCATGTGCAATTCGTCAAAATGATCGGGAGCTTGCGCCCATGTTGCTTACCCACACCAAGACAACCACGTGTGACCTGTAAGCTTGACCAAGTTCGGCAAAGGAACCTCATTGTAAGCCAAGCGCAGCTAAGCTGCGTGGGGAATGCGATACTGGCCGTCAGAACAACGTGGGCATGAAGGCGCAGGACGGGGATTTGGCATGGATGGATTATGTAGGTGAGCATGAGGTTGTCGACTTCGCATTTCTTCTGGCTGACTTCTTCGCCGAGACCGAGTGGTCGCCGTGTCGAACTGTGGTGGCTGTAGCCTACCGCGTCTCTTCTGGCAGCGGCCAAGGTCAATCGGCGTCCTCAGTTGGTGGTGTAGTGAAGGAAGCAATGTAACCTGCAACCAATGCCTCCGCCGCACTCCCGACTAGAAGGGAGTGTATGATGATTGCCTTAAAGACCGAGGCTTGCCCTGAACAGGCAACTCGTCAAATGAGACTGGTGCCTGCGAGAGGGCTCCTCCGCAGCACCACCGTGGGTAAACGAGCTTGTTGGGTTGTCGCACAAAATACAAAGCAGCTAATTAGATGCACAGCATCGTCTTTGAAGCTTTCGCGATCAGCAGACGCAGCAGATTGGTGTGCGGTATCTTGTTGCACCGTATGACCAATCCATCGAGTGGTGGTAGTGCAGTAGTGCAGTAAACGACGCAGGTCATCTCTATTTCTGGCTGTCCACCGTTCCCGACCTGCCATTCGTCCGGGCTGCGAAGGATCTCTCGCTAACGAACATGCCACCCAAACTCTCGGGTTGCTGTTCCAGATCGGGGGCTTGCAGGTCTGCAGCCAGAGGGAGGGTTGTATATGTTTCTTCTTGTGTAGGCCAAACTGAGAACTGACACAATCTCTAAGCGTGCAGCGTGTAGTTAGAAAAGAAAGACTGCCAGAAGCAACAAGGCCTCTTCGGAAGCACTGGTGCTTGTACCCCCGGAGAATAGTCAGCTTTTGGCGTATACAGTGCCACTGCGACTAATCCTTCCGTATAGGTGCGACATGCACAAATGAGATTCTCGCCAGGAGATAGTAGATGCTGCAGCTACCATTTCGATGAGTCAACGATGCATCGCAAACAACGTTGCACCGGATTTACCGTCGGTGGAGGAAGGCTGGTGGAGACGCAGGTAGATGCCCAGCAATCCGGGTACGAATATAATAGGCGTGCGTCTTACACACGCGTGCATAGGCACAGATAGGCTGTGTCTACGTGTCTGACTGCGTGCAGTACTATGTGGCGTTGGGCCATCCTTGACCGGTGGGTAGTCCGAACCAGGAATGTACGCGCCGCGATTTCGCTGTTGCCTATGCGTCTTCCCTCTCCAAAGCCAGTCACGGTCCGGTCAGGGGGGAATGACGATTATTTAGCGGCCGTCATGTTGGCTATAGTCATCGCCATACCCTGAATGAGCAGGTAGCTCTTGATGAAGGTCTGCGGAAAGTAGATCTTTGCGATAAGACTGTTTCAGACCCAAGCGAAAGATGGCTGCATATCATGATTTGTGGAACGGTGACCTGACAGCTTGCAAATTGCTCGTGACGTCGGTTAGCCGCTGAGAGCTTGCTTCGGCCGTGGTGACCGTCATGGCGGAAGAGTAATTATTTCGACTCAGCCTGAGCAAGATGATGATGTCGACTGAGAATGTCGCCCAAGCATGCTTGGACACCAAAGTCAAAACTGAGTCGACAATACCTTTGCGCAGGAGTCACAGGCCGTATCGGAATGCTGCTGTAACGAAGGATGTCCCTGTTTCGTTCCCGAGGACCCACTGCTGGAGGTTTGACGAGCTGCATGAGGAGGCTCATTCTGGGCGAAACATTGCCCTTGGCTTGCATGTCGACAAGAATGAGTGGTGCATGAGCAGTGGAATGATGAAGTCGATCTGCCGGCGTGTTCCTGTGTCTTTGCCTCTTCAGTTCGTGCCCAGGTAGCCGGGAAAGACGACTTTCTCGGTCCGCAGCCGCGGGTGTAACGGCGGGGAGACACGTTCGGCGAGGACTCGGGCTGAGACCCGCAGGAAACAGGCCTTGCCGGACTATGCAGATGGGTACTTTCAGCCGTAAGCCACATCGCCTTGAGTCTTGGCCCATCAACAGCATACATAGCACGCTGTTGTCCCGTGGAGTCTCAAACCTCTGAATCGTTGGAAGATGGCAAGAAATGGCGACGCTTGTGTTCTAATGTGGCTCTCGTGCCGAGAAGCTTGGGAAATATCAGCTCTTTTGCCATCCGAGACAGCGCTCGATAGTACGGCGACTGCCATTGCTCCTAGCCGTGATTCACGATCTGTTTGTTTGACAGGTTTGATTCAGAACCACCTGATGAGCAATCGCATCTGAAAGTTTGCCCGTGCCCGACTGATGCTTCTCGCAAGCCACCTCCGTGTGGCTGCTGCTCGCCGGCGACGTTAGACGCCATCTGTTCCTCAACTGCCAACCCAAAAACACGTGGGTTTTGCTTCCTGAGACTTCCAAAACATATTCTTACCAATGAACCCCCCCCCTCCATGATCTTTCATGCGTGGTCAACCTTTCGATGGCGATGTCTCAAAGCAGACGATGGATATTTTACCGTTGATTTGCCGGTGATAGGACCTTGCATGATGCTGCCATAAACAATTTAAGTGTGGTATGGTCCTGGGTTGCTTAGTTCGCTGTGTTTGAGACCCTGGCGCTGCTGGAAATTGTGGCGTCCGCATGCAATCCACTTTCTTCTAGAACAGTTCCATCGCTAATCAGACGGGCATGCAGTGGATCCCAGCGCCGTGCAAGATGAGGTCGACTGACTCCACGTGCCAGCTCATGACTCTCATCTCCTTACCGCTGAAGAAGCTGATGTGTTCTCTATTTTGCCCGCGAAATGAGATCGTACACACCGGCGAGACATGCGGCGATATCTTGAATAGCCAGTAATGGTCTTTGATGCGTGGTGCCATGGTCACGTCGGTCACAGCGGAATCCATGAGCTCCGAGACCCACGCTGCTGTCGGGTGACGCAGCCAGAAGATCGTGCTGTGTGCGAGGCCAGATGAGGGGCATGAGAAGGCTGGTCCGTAAAAATAGACGCTGCTGTGTAGCATCACCAGCATGTGACTATGCCAGGGCCGGAGGCTGACTGTCTTGCTGTTGTTGGACAGTCTGGTGTCACTCGCAGCACAGCATAGCAAGTGCGTGGAGGGAGCCTTCACATACAAGCAATCAGACAAAAGCAGCTGATGCCGAGTAATGTAGGGCCGAAACGACGAGGCTGAGGCTCACGGCGGTTCTCATCATGGCTGTCATGTCGGCCGATTTGACATGCAGGTCCCCAAGCACCCGCACGTTGGGTCGGCCAGATGTCTCGGCTGTCCTTGGCCCGCGTGAGTCGAACCCATCGCAGACCCTGTAGCAAGCAGCAAGCTTGCTGTCATCAGCAGCTGCCATGTGTTTGTGTGTGTGTGTCTCACCACGGTAGCGTTGGCGACAGCTTCTGCTGGTCTGACCTGACGCTGACCTGTCATGATGGCAGGATGGTCGGCAAACCCGATGGGGGCGGAATGGTGATGGCCTCACGAGTCCCATCCGGAAGACTTGCCGACGGTTCGCATGCTGTTGGCGAAGCTCTCGGGGCATCCACTCTCATCTTATCCTGGGCCTTCTGACGGCTGGTGAAATTCGGCTCGCTCGACTCGTTTCCTCATTTGGACATACGACGAAAGTGTCAAGACCGTTGCAACTTGGATGGGAGAAGGTGCGAGTGCGAATTGGGTCTGAGGCCTGACCCTTGTCAGGTACCGATTGCTTCAGCGCCAGACCCGCATATACTTAGGGTTCCAGCCTGAGGTACCGGCGGAACGAACAGGAGGTACTTCCGGGCGTGGCAAGCATGGGAGGACCCAGAGGGTAACGGCCTCAGTGGGGTCGGCTAAAACACGCCATCCTAAAATGGAAGCTGTTCCTGCATTAGCCTGGTCGTCGCTTTCTTTTCTCTATTTTTTGGAACAAGGGTTTGGTGATCATGACGATTGAGCAGGCAAGACACCAGAAAAGATTGCCGTCGTCACTTTCCTTATTGTGGCACCCGCGATGTCATCACGAGCAAGTCATTCCTCGTTCCTGCAAGCTCCTTGGCTCCCAACACGTAGCATTTGTCTTGCTTGTATCCACGAAAGGTCGCCGTCGTACCCGTTGCGTTGGCAGAGGCAATGGAGCCTTGCTTTTTGAAACAGGAGGGCCCCAGCACTATGCGCAAACACTGTAGGTTCTCAGCATTGGGTTAACTTTCAGCTCGATTGTATGGCCCTTTTCACTCTCCCCGGGACTAACAAGTTGAGCCCGGAACCATCCATGGGGCCCGCTTCTCGCTTGAGGGAGATTTTCCTTGGGAGTGACAACTCTGTAGCAGCAGGCTCGCGGAAGTGCATCCAGCCCACCGCGTCGACTAGACTTTTCTCTAGCCAGTTGGGAGAACCATGTTCACTGTGACGGGCACAAGCACTGTTGGCGACGCAAAGTCTTCAAGGCGCGGCCGCTCCGCTAAGGAGAAAATGATCTGCCCTCTCCGTCATAACCGTGACCGTGATCACCACGGTGGACAGACACCATCCCCTGGATCATTAACACACTGTTGACGATCTTGTTCGCCCCTCGCTTTCCGGATTTCGAGATATTACTCGTATAGTGTTGAACAACTCACTATGTACAACCAGTCTGCCCCTGCCATCTCACTCGTGGTTGGTTGGGGATCCATATGATCTTCTGGAAGAGTCAGATCCACTCTCCATCACCGACACATGGCAAAGGAGGCGCCACGCTTGTATAAGCTTTGTGTCTACGGCGACCTGCCCGCGGGCTGACCGAGAATGGAAGAGCACGTTGCAATCTTGTGAAGCGTTGTTGCAGTCTTGTGCCCAAGTGGGAGCCCACATGGACAGTCAAAGTCATAGTCAACCCCGGTACCATTGCTACTTAGGCCACCCCCGAAGAGTGCTCGAGCCTCATGACCTTCATCGCGGGTTGGGTGAGGGAAGAGACCCACCGGGGGGTACCGAAGACCATCCAGGTATCAATGTGGCACCACCACCACCTCGCAATTGCCGAAAATATTCTGACAGCACCACATCTCCACCTCAATGAGACTCTTCAGCCCTATACATTGAATCCTCCTCTCCTTGGGCCACACGGAGCAGAGAGACTTCCGTGCTGCCGACATGCATATTACAATGAGATTCTGGCAACACGACGAAAAGACGCTTCGGGGAGAACGACGATGCGTTGTGGAGACTATCAACGGTCGAGGGGACTCGACAGTCGCGGAGCACCTCCACAAAGTCGCCAGCCTCCCTTACCCCCCAGGTGGAGCATGGAGGCCTTCTGGAAAACTTCGTTTCTGCCTCAGAGCAAGCCTGTGAAGCTGTCGTGCCGTGTCGTTATCGGCAGATCGGTCGGTAGGCATCGGCCGGCAAGGGACTTACACCCCCCTTTGGTGATATTAGCACGGGGTTGCAACAGGTCCACCCGCCACGCGACGGCAATGCACATCTATGGAGCGACGGCGAGTGGATCCTGGGGGTCCCCGTAAACGACGCGTCGCCAAACTAACCTCCCAGCCAACGGCGGCTCCGAATGGCTTCTTCCGCACTTGGAAGGGGTCGATCAAGGCAGTTGCGAATCGCGTACCTCATCAGTCTGTGTGTCTGATGATCGCATTGCTTCTCCACTGTGCAACTTGTCCAGTAGAGGTGTCTCTTGACCATCATTCAAGTTTGGGTACCGAGCCCATAATGCGACACATCATTCGCTAGGTATGTGATGCGATTCTGCAATCGAGCACATTTCCTTTCGAGAAAGCTCTATCAACGATGATCAGCAAGATCCCAGCCTAGATCACAACACACACTGCACCTCATCATGAAAACGGGTTGGCTTAAGAAAAACCTGCTCCATCAGCAGGCGCGCGGCAAGCGACCAAGTTCAGCCCGCTGGATCATGTTGACGAGCCTCTGGCCCAACGGTTCGCATCGCATGAGCGCTCAGAAAAAAGCAAATCCCAATGTCAACGGTGCTCGCCTACCGGAAGTCTGCCGCGCTGTCAAGAGTGCATATCGGGACATCCCTGTCCCTTGAGTGAGTGGGCTGCCGGGGAGCAATCCGCGCAATGCATGTCCAAGGTCCACTTACCGCCTGGGTTTGAGTTCACGATGGCTGTAATTAATTTCAGGAAGAACAAACTCGGGGACTTACCTGTTGCTTTCCTACATCACTAGGCGAGACCAATTGCTTGTTTCTTCACCAAGCCTCATGTGCGTCGTCACCATCGAGACCTGAGTCGACAACGAGCCAATGACCTCAACCAGGAGAAAACCTCGTTCTGAACTCTCTTGGAGGCGAGCTGTCACACTCCCCCGCTGCAATGCAGGCATATGCACATCACTCACACGTGGCTTTCAAAGTTGCATTGCAGCGTTTGAAAACAGTCTGCAGTCCAGGGCGATCATCAACCAAGTCATGTTCCCTCACTTGCCACCAGGATCCTGGGTAAGGCATCCGGCTCGTCTTCCGCGGCCGGACTGGAATCCCTGCGTAAGTTTCGACGCTGGAACGAACCGAGAGTCTCATCATCACGTTTCGCACACCAAGAGGTACCGTTGAATCCCATAGTCGTGGGAAGATCCGCCTCCGTCAAGATCCTCACGCAGAAACGTGTGGAATGGTTACCTCCTTCATTTGTATAGGCTTTCGGGTTCATGCAAATCAAGCTGTTCCGGGTCACACCGCGAATGCAAATTTTTCTCTTCCTCAGGAGTTTGTCATTTGTCCTTCGCGGACTGATGACTTCAGCCCCGGAGGCCGGTTCTGAAGGCCGCAGGCGCCCGGGAGCTTCGTGATATTGCTGCCTCCAATTTCAAAGGGTGCTCGGGCCGTCCTGTGTGCCTAGGCATTGCAATTCTTGAGGGCAATCGCGCCGTGGCTCGGGCTCAAACCAAAGCTACAACACGAAGCAGAGCAGCAGGCCATTCCCTGACAATTCCGCCTCATCACAACTAGGCTGTCTAGACGGTCCAGACCTCACGCTTCCAACCTCGGCCCGTTGCGTTCAGTCCGAGTCAGCGGCTGTTGCGTGTCTTTATCGATCCCAGGTCGAAGAAGAGCGAGGTATTAGCTCGGGTCATAATGCTGGTTGATAGCTGATCAGACAAGCCTCAAATTGTTCAGCTACTTTGTAGCTATATCCGGGTCGCTCGGCCGAGTCAAACTTCCAAGGCGTCTTGAAAGAGTCGTGGATAAAGCTTGAACGCTTCTAGCTGTCTCTCACATTCACAGCCTAAGAGGCCAGAGATCCAGCCAAGAGTCTGGAATAGAGTCCATGATCCACGATGAAATTTTGCTGACTGTAAGAAATCGTTGCTGGGAGGCTTTCGTTTCGCCAATGACTGCCTTTCTCGGGCGATCTTCCCCGGTAGGATTTCTACTACTAATCGACATTCAAGTCGCAAGCTGAAGCTACGCCTTGACGGCAACGAGCCGCGGTGACTCGCCTGGAACAGCCGGGAGCTTGTCCAGCTTTGTGAGACAGCCGGAGAAGCTCTCTCAATCTTTTCCTTGCTGGCCGTGCGCGCGGGCGACCGGTGAGGAAATAAAGTTCTCGGCAAAGCATCGAGCGGTCGAGACTCGAGCTCATGGAAAGTGAATGGCAAGACATCGCGTGAGTCTCAGATGCGAATATTTTTCTTCATCCAGGATAATCTCCTCATCTATAGCCTAGGTACTCTTCGATCGTCAACGGCCTAGGCCTGGCGGGCAGTTTTCAAGTTGGTCACCAGGTGAATCTCGTAGAATACATAGGAATACATCGTGTTCGCACTTGTGTTGAGTGTCTGAATCTCTATAGGTGAAGCTCTTGAAAGCGGCAGGGGCCGCTCAAGCCACAGCGTTGCCCCACCACCTTTCCGCTATGGCTGCAGCGGGGAACCGCTGTGGCGCTTGCTCTTGCTTGTCCGTGACGACTTGCTCCTGCCAACGACAACAAGGCTGACCTGAAGTGCCCAGCTCAACTCCCAACACCAATCACAACTACCAACAAACCAACCATTCCCGACACAGAGATAACTCGGCGTCGTCTTCACAAGCTCCATCTTGATCTCCCAATTTCCCCGATCAATTCGACACCCACCACCGCCGCCGAAACCTCCCCCTGTGCCCGCCCACGCCGCAACAATGTCCGTCATCCGCGAAGTCACGACCGCCTCGCTGACCGACGCCTGGCGCACAATCGACATCGACGCGCTGCAGGAGGACTCGCCGGCCAACTTCGACACGACCACGCTGCACCCGCCGCTGCCCGAGATCGGCGAGCCCGACGTGCGCGCGCTCGCGGGCCAGATACGCCAGCTGCTGCGCGGCGGCGACAGCGAGGGCGCGCTGAGGGGGTGCTTGGAGATGCCCGTGTACAATGGCGCGGATCTGGCAAAGGTACGTCTGTGTATGACTTGATGATATGATCGACCACGGATGGACGGAGTTGCCGATCGGAGTGGAAAGGAGGCCAGGGGGCGCCTGGGCATGTTCTGCTCGACGACAGGCGAGGGCCGTGGGACTAATGAGTGGGGATGGAATCGAATGGAATGTGTGGTAGCGTGAATCTTGGCTATGAAGTATTGACTGACGATGGTTGTGGATACGTATAGGACGCACACTTGCAGACTGTTGTCGAGGTCTTGCAGTCCATCAAGGCTAGCGAGATGACGCCCATGCTGCAGCGCATATACGGCTTGGATGGTGGGCCTGAGCTGCTGGACGTTCTCATGAAATACCTGTACGTGCAGATTCCTCCGCGCCAGCTTGTCGTGCTCCGTCCTTTGTGCTGAATACTAACTTTCTCGCGATATAGCTACAAGGGCATGGCGGCATCCTCGTCCGGCTCCGCATCGCGCACACCGACCCGAATGACCCCCCAACAAACTGGTTTCAGCCAAGCAGGAGGCCGACCAGGCGCGGCGAACGAATCGGCCGGTGCGGGCATGAGCGTGTTGCTGAGCTGGCATGAGAAGGTCGTGGATGTTGCGGGACTGGGGTGCATAGGAAGGGTCATGTCAGACTGGCGGAGAGTGTAAGGTCAGCAGAGCTGCTTGGTCTTTTTGAGCATGGGAAAAAGGCGACATCGACAAAGCAAATTAGAGTATCGCCATGAGGCAATGGAATGGCGAGTTTCGACATAGACACTCGGGCCGTGGACGCTGTCGTGCCTGACCGACACGAAATAGTAAGGACTTGGTATTGTACGTCTCTCGTGGATGATCTATCTTGAACCAGCGCTCTCATCTGTTCAAATCAGCGTGTACTGCGTGCATCGTTAGAGCTGGCAACAGCTCTGAGATGCTCGAAAGTATTGTGATGTCTGAGGGACACTGTACGCTGGCCGAAACGATCAGTCAAGACCTCGTCATGGTCGACAATGTTCGGATCAGGCCTCACGATGCAACATCACGACCAGCCACGACACTGTCGATTTTCACCGAATCCATTCGCGCTATGTACTTGAGGCCCAAAAGGCCAGACCCGCCATACGATCGAAGCAGTCCCCATATCTACTGACTCTTACCCTTCCCACGCGCGCACTGGTATCCGTTTCCCTTTCCATTGTCGCCCGTGCCAGCCAACCTCTTTTTCCTGCCAATTTCATGAAATCCATTCCATTGTTGTCGCGGAGAAGAACCTCGCCAGAGCAGGCTGCCGATCCGCAAAAGCCAAGTGATTAAGTACTTTCCTTCCCCTCTGGTATCTGTGTGAGTTATGGAGAATCGAGGATGAAGACGGAAAAGGGGGAATATCGAGCGCCTTTCCCCAAACCGAGACCGTAAGATGCCACCACCCACCCCCCTCGTAAAACGCCAGGCTGAACGCAAAACCAGATGTGAAGCACACAATTAAATGCAAAGTATTAGTCTCGTGTAGAGAATTGAAGGAGTATTGGCAGCCACAGTGAATGTAACTCTTTGGAGATTGACTTGAGCCCATTGGCCGCCAATTTTGCGTGACGACGAAAAGTCAAAGCCATGCCAGCGCTGTGCCATCGTTGCAAACGCCACTTGTAATGGTGTTCACCGGACAATCTCGAAAGTGAGGCTCAACAGCACCAGTTGTTCTGAGCAATCGTACCAAGAAATGCACTGCATTGTCTTCAAGACCTGCAGGCTCGATTTTGATTCGCGTTGATCTTGCGCCTCCACGACGTCCAGATGAGTCATTCTGTTCGCATATTCCTTAAGGCCTCGTCTGCAGATTGTACGCCTTGTACAAAGCGAGCTTATCCTTGCCATCGCGTTCCAGAGCGGTGATCCAATCACGGACCTGGATGTTCTTGCCCTTCTCGCCGGACTCGCGCCACGCACCCATGACGTTGCGCGGCTCCGCAGTGAGCGGCACGTTCTCAGCAGGCTTGAGCGTAGCTGCGGAAGCAGGTGTACCTGGACCGCCGCCAGGAGCCCGAGACGGTGTCCTGGTGGGGGTGTTTGCGCCGCCGGTCATCCACGAGTACTTCTTCTTTCCGCCGCCCAAGAACTTGGCAGTCGTGCTGTTGACGCTCTCAGCAGAAGCATCGTGCTTTTGAGCCGCGATTTTCTTCTGCTCCTTCTTGGTCGGCGCCTTGTCAGGCTCAGGCGCCGAGGATCCTGGCGTCGCTGGAGCGGTCGATCCGGCGCGAGTGCCGGTTGATGCGGCGGCCTCGTCTGCCTGACGCTTTTGTCGCTTTCGCATGCGCTCCTCTTCGGCGTTGCGCTCATCGCGGGCGACATCGCGCAGGTACTGGGAGAGGGGGTTCAGAACACCTTTGAAAGCGAGTTAGCACGTTATTGATTATGAGATACATGATTGGCTTACGCTTGCGAGGGTTGCCCAAACCGTTGCTGGCCGCGTTCGCACCACTGCCGCCTTCGCCGCCACCGTTCTCTTCGGCCTCGGACGGATCGTAGAGACCGACCTCTTCCAATGGAATGCCATCGTCAGACCAGCACATCGGAATCACGCCGTGAGATGACTGCTGGCGGTGAGTTGCAAGCTCGTCGCACTCCGACATCAGGACGCGAACTCGGTGCTTGGTACCGAGAGACAGAAGGTTGAGCTGATCTGCCAGGAAGCTATCCGTGGGCACCACAGAGCCGTTAACATGTATGATCGCGCCATCGGGGCCAACTTTGGTGGTAACAGTCAGCTTGGGAGCGGCGTAGTCAGTCACACTCCTGGACTTCTGGACGTGCGCCTGCTGAGGATTGTTCTTGTTGTCCAAATTCAGCTCAAGCCCGTAACCTTTCGCGATTTTGTCCATGCGGGCGTGAAGGTTGCCGTAGTTGAGGAAGGGGTCGTTGTGCTCGAAAGCTCGGGTAGCTGCCAAACGACTGGCAGACTCATTCCATACGCGCTCAGCTTCCTGAGCCTCGAACTCCTTCTGTGAGATGCTACCGGGATCAACACCTGCCTGGTTGGCGAAGCTTGTACCGTAAAACGAAGCGCGATTGCCGGGCTCGTTTGTAGAACCAGTCGAGCCAGCGTAGTAATCAGCGAGCGCATTCTCCTCATCCCTGATGTTCACTCCAGTACCCATCAGGCTGTCGGTAACGTCGTACTCGTATTCGCGCTGAGGGCGACCAGTCGGAGGGCCCATGGCACCAGGAGTGCTAGGAGCGTTGACTGCGGGCGCAAATGCCTGATTGGTGTACTGCTGTTGAGGTTGCTGGTGACCCGGCGTACTGGGCGCAGCGTGCGGGGTGATGGGGGATCCCATGGTGGGCGATGCAGCACCGCCGGCGTTGTGTTGGAGGTGACTAGGTCTTGAGAAGCTCGTGTTGATGTTCGGGTTGGGAGGAGGGTTTCGGTTCACGATTGGCATTGGCGCAAAGTGCGGCTGCGGGGTGTGAGAGGGAGCGGGTTGAAGGTTCTGGTAGGACGGAGAAGGCGCGTTAGTAGGCGTGGATACGCTGGGACTTGCAGGACCGTAGCCAGGCGAAGCAGCCGAGTAGGGTGAGCCAGGTTGCGAGTGGGTGTTGGGCGCGCTAAATGATCCGGCGCGTCCAGGAGGGCCTTGGAGTCGCGGAGCCGTGCCTTGAGGAGGAGCACCTGGAAGAGCGTAGCCAGGCTGATGCGCAGCAGGAGAATGGGCCTGGACAGGTTGACCATTGTAGACCTGGCCGGGGTGTTGAGCAGGAGAGAAGGCCCTTGGAGGCACCTGCTGGCCGGGGTGAGCCATCTTGAGATCGATCGTGTGTATGCGCCGCACTTGGATGATAGTCAATGCGAGGCGGTTGTGGTGGGCAAGCTTGTGTCGTCCTCCTGGAATCAAGTGGCTAAATGTAGGAGGTCGAATGTCTGGCAGCAGAGTAGCGGCACTGCTGAGACCTGAAATGAGAGCTCTTTCTGCTGATAAGAGGTGGCGGGTGGGGCGATTTGTCGTTGGCGGGGCGTAGTGGGGTGAAGGCTGGTGAAGGGAGGTGCCGCAGACTCAGGCAGGAGCCTGCCTAGCCGTCAGGTAGCACCTCAAACACGCAGAGGTGTGTCGCGCGATCCAATCATGGATATTGGCGAGGTCCAAAGCTGTCCTGGGACTGATTCGACGTCGAATATAGCTCCGACTGGGTGGGTGAATGCTGGTGGAATGGGGTGGGGAGCTGGTTGTTGAAGGGTCGAAGTTGGAATGAGCAAGTCGATTTGGGAGGTTGTTGCTCCGAAGGCCGGTCACATGACATGTCTTCTCGCGAGCTTGATCCCTGTCGCCTGACCTCAGCCTCAACCTCTAGCCTTGACTTCACCTCGACCGGCAGACGAACTCATGCGACGAAGAGTCAATCATCGACGACACTCTTTTGCACAGCTTCATGAGGATATCTGGTCTTGGCCAGCCCAGGATCTCAATGTTCTCTCCATTCTTCTAATTTCTATATTCCAGCTGGAGTGACATGCTCGATTCCTGAATCTGCTCCATCAACTCAGCTGAGGCGGTGCTCACATTCCTCAACGCTCTACCGATCTCTCCTTTCTGTATTCACAGAGCGCATAACTGTCAGCATGGCCTCGAAGAGGAAGGCTTCGGCCATGGCAAATGCTGTCAACGACGAGCTTGTGGACCCTGCCGACGAGCTCAAATTCATCTGCTTGGGTGGCGGAAATGAAGTCGGTCGTTCATGTCACATCATACAGTACAAGGGCAAAACCGTGATGGTATGGCTATGCATTCCTCTCCTATAAGGCCCCTAGCCAGTTGCTGACGCTATTACAGCTCGACGCCGGCCAGCACCCGGCATACGACGGACTGGCCGCTTTGCCTTTCTTCGACGACTTCGACTTGAGCACCGTGGACGTCTTGCTCATAAGCCAGTAAGTACCTCCGCTCCCGATACTCCCTGCCCGAGATGATGGGTTGAGCCGGATTGGCGTCTTGAAGAGGATGGGCTGCGCATCAGGGGCCTCCGTATTCCTTGGTCATGACACTCTCTTGCGGCAGACGTCCTGGCTGCTTATATCACCTCGCCCACACTCCATGTACTCAGACTCAGAGAACAATACAGAATATCAACATATTGCAACCATTGCCGCTTCTGTACTGAGCTTCAGCCGTGTGACTCCAAGCCCTCTTTGATGCTATCATGTAGATAGAGCAGATCTTCCAGTGTTTGGTCCACCCTAACCACGCTCGATACTAACAGCTTGTAGCTTCCACATCGATCATGCGGCCTCATTGCCATACGTCTTGGCCAAGACGAATTTCAAAGGACGGGTCTTCATGACCCACCCCACCAAGGCTATCTACAGGTGGCTCATCCAGGACAGTGTTCGGGTCGGCAACACCTCTTCAAATCCGACCAATCAGCCTGTGTATACCGAGCAGGATCATCTCAGCACATTTCCGCAGATCGAGGCCATCGACTATTACACCACCCACACTATCTCTTCCATCCGTATCACTCCCTATCCGGCAGGTCATGTCCTTGGTGCTGCCATGTTTCTTATTGAGATTGCTGGACTAAACATCTTCTTCACTGGCGACTACTCCCGCGAACAGGATCGTCACCTGGTGTCCGCTGAAGTACCGCGGGGCGTCAAGATCGATGTATTGATTACAGAATCCACCTACGGTGTCGCTTCACACGTGCCGCGCCTTGAGCGAGAACAGGCTCTGATGAAATCAATTACCGGCATTCTAAATCGCGGTGGCCGAGCGCTTCTGCCCGTGTTCGCGTTGGGAAGAGCGCAAGAACTACTTCTTATTCTAGACGAGTACTGGGCGAAACACCCAGAGTTCCAGAAAGTGCCAATCTACTATGCAAGTAATTTGGCCCGAAAGTGTATGCTGGTCTATCAGACATATATTGGTGCGATGAACGACAACATCAAGCGCCTTTTCAAGGAGCGAATGGCTGAGGCTGAGGCCACCGGTGATGGTGCTGGAAAGGGAGGTCCTTGGGATTTCAAGTTCATCCGTTCATTGAAGAGTCTGGATCGATTCGAAGATGTTGGTAGCTGCATCATGCTGGCCAGTCCTGGCATGCTGCAAAGTGGCGTCAGCCGTGAGCTTCTCGAGAGGTGGGCGCCCAGTGAAAAGAACGGGGTGATCATCACCGGTTATAGTGTCGAGGGAACTATGGCCAGGCAGATCATGCAGGAACCGGAGCAGATACAGGCCGTTGTCACTAGAAGTGCAGCTGGTGGTCGTCGCGCTCCAGGTGGCGAATCTGAGAAGGTGATGATAACTCGGAGATGCAGTGTTCAGGAGTTCTCGTTTGCTGCCCACGTGGATGGCAATGAGAACCGAGAGTTCATTGAGGAGGTCGCTGCACCGGTGGTCGTGAGTGTTGCCCCACGATATCCAGTCATTTCTGATGAGCGTGTAGGACCATGCTAACTAGTGCAGATTCTGGTCCACGGCGAGCAGCACAACATGATGAGATTGAAGTCCAAGCTTCTTTCTCTCAACTCGAACAAACCCATCAAAGTGAAGGTCTACAGTCCCAAGAATTGCGAAGAGCTCCGCATTCCTTTCAAACAAGACAAAATCGCCAAGGTAGTCGGCAAACTTGCATCAATCACTCCGCCTTCCCAATTGCCCAGTCACGATGCCGACGCACAGCTCATTACCGGCGTCCTCGTTCAGAACGACTTCAAACTCTCGCTAATGGCTCCGGAAGACCTGCGCGAGTATGCCGGCCTCAATACTACCACCATGATTTGCAAGCAACGTATCCGACTGTCCGCCGCAGGCATCGACTTGATCAAGTGGGGCCTCGAGGGCGTCTTCGGCAGCATTGAGGAGCTGCCCGAGACCAAAATCAAGCCCGCTACTGAGAATGGCGAGGTCAACGGCACCGCTGAGCCCGCCGACGAGGAGATCAACGAAGTCATCGCGGCTTACCTGATCATGGGCTGCATCAGCATGCGCTACCGCGCCAACGGCGAGATCGAGCTCGAGTGGGAGGGCAACCTGCTCAATGACAGCATGGCCGACAGTGTACTCACTGTGCTGTACAGCGTCGAGTGCAGCCCCGCTGCCGTGCGACGCTCCGCCCAGAAATCCAAGCACTCGCACTCGCACGACCACGGCGGCCCGCCCGGCCCCGAGTACGACGACGAGATTGGCTTCGCTTTGCCGGCGCGCAACCCGCACGCCCACGTGACGCCTGAGGAGCGCCTTGAGCGCTTGTTCATGTTCCTGGAGGCACAGTTCGGCGCTGACAACATCGCTCCTATTGCAGACCCTAAGCTGCCCGAGCTAGCTGCTGCCGACGGCAAAAAGGGGGGCGAGGATGGCGACGACACGAAGATGGAGGACGAGGGCGAGCTGGAGGCCCGCAAGAAGGCTGAGCTGGAGCGTCTGCACCGCAAAGGCATCCCAGTCCCTGGTGTCGCGATCAAGGTCGATAAGATGCATGCCAAGGTCTGGCTGGAGGATTTGGAGGTCGAGTGCAACCATAAGGCTTTTGGTGATCGTGTGCGCCGAGTCGTGGAGACTGCTGTGGAGACCATTGCGCCTTTGTGGCAGTAAGCCTCCCATCCTTCGGGATAGGTGATCTTCTCCGTTGCTGGATTGTTGCAACATCGCTTTGTTTCTAGCGATGGACAGTGGAGGGATGGTTTTCTGCGAAGGAACGTTTGCACAGTAATGGATACGGGGTTTGTTTCGATGGTTTCTGGGACAGAGAGAGATGTCATGCCATCTGCGGTAGAACAAGCTCGGCGGGTTTCCTGCCTTTGCGCCAGCAATGTGATCCTGCCTTGGCCTTTTGGAGATCGTAGATAAGAAGGCACTGAATGACACACACATCGAATATGATTAGCAGTTCTTTAGCTATAATCTCACGCAGGAGTGTCTGGAAAGAGCTGCCATGGCCCATGGCCTACGGAGTGCTGTCACTATCTTAAACACGCGACCAAACTTGTTCAACAGATGAATAGCCGCTAGTTCTCTATTGTTTGTTTGTTATTTGAGCGAACCGGACAAAGGTCCTACCTTCGTTACCCGTGCTGCAGCCATATCTTCTTGCTTACTTACGCTCATGCTCTATAATACTCTCGCGTCTCTCTCCTCTCTACCGATCTTGCACGATTTCTGCGGCACCCAACTTGGCAGACACGGTCGCAACATGCCATTCCGTTTGAGATATGCTATATTTTGATCATCATCGCTATCCGTCCCACACACGTGTCTCCAGTGACATGAGTTCAAATCCCAGGGATCTGCTTTGTCCACTCTCGCTCTGTTGAGCCGTCACTGTTGCACATCACCCATCGTCCCCATCATTAGTGCCATCAGCATCACTGTACTCATCATCCGTTTCTCCGCCATCAGTCTCCGCGCTATCGACTTCATCGTTTTCGTTTTCCTGCCTATCGGCGTCATTGCTATCGTCGCAGTCGGCGTCGTCGCTCTCAAGTTCATCGTTGGCTAAGTCGTCGCTTTCGAGCTTGTATTGGTGCTCTTTATAGATAGAACACCCAGACACATACTATATTCTTTGAATTCTAAAAGAAATCAATACAGTCTTTGATCGAATCTTCACACACTACAGTGGTACTGCACCTAGGTCTAACCTTGTCGCTAGCACCTGCTTGGGAAGCATTTTGCCAAAAGTGCTATTATGTGATAGGTAAAGTTTTGTAGTATTGTATGTGCACCAGCAACAAGCACAGGTAGAAGACATAATGTCCTCCGCTCTTTAAGGTGGGTCTGGCGTGCCGGTGTGAGACACGAGTAGCATATACCCACCATGCTGTAGCAATTTGTTTGGCTGAAAGGGCAGAATCTTAGTCTTCTTGAATAGTCTGTATAAACTCAACTCTACGACGCCAATAATAGTATTAGTGAAAGCAAGTTGGTTGTAGATCTTATGCATTCGTCGGACACTAGCAACCAACAGCCCGACACCTCCTGGGTATGCATAGATTCGTCTGACCAGCATCCTGAGGTGACCTTCCTTGAGCATTTATTTATCAGCTGCCCATTTCTGTAAAGTTTCACCTACGTACTTATAGTTCTTCGACCACTGGAATGTGACCTTCTCCTCGTTCTTCGACGCACAGCGCCTTCTTCTAAACTTCCAAGGTTCACGAACAATATGGCCAAATATAGTTCATCAATCGAGGGCTTTCAGCGAGCTATGCAGTGGAGTCTTGACGGCCCACCCGAAGGAGCAAAGGCATATACTGTACCTATGCACTTTTCAAAGCTGACTTTTGCATTACATCAACGGGATCAAATCCTCGTACGATGAGCACGTGAAAGGAGTTGCGGAGTGGCGCTCCAAAGTCAGCAATTACAAGCCTGTGGTGTAAGCTGTAGTTGTACACGCACACTAAGACGACCCTTGAACGGTGTTGCTGACATGCATCACAGCACTGAGTTCCTCCATGACGGCGATCAGCTCGCGGCGCGTATGATAGATACAAGTAAAGTGGACGGGGTCGCCATGCATTTCGAAAGCTTTATGTTTGGGAAGATCGAAATTCAAAGCGGAAAGATTGAGTCGCTGATCGAGAGGTTCATCTGAGGTGAGTATGGAGCAGGCTCTCGAAAAAAAATCCCATCGGTTACTATTTTGGAAAAATATCGACTCGCAATTTCAGGTCCATTAGGCAAAGCGCCTGAGCATGGCGTCAACTAAATAAATAGCAGTGACCATGACTGCGTTGTCCCGGTCCTTGGAGGAGGAATTTTGATGGAAGAGCCATTCTTACTTTCACCCAAATGAAGATAGTTGATGGAGGAATTGTGGAGGCGATCCAGGTAGTTCTGATAGTGTCACTTGTTTAATACAAAACACTAGCGCAGACTTTTCAGGTTTTGGAATGTGTATCCTGGTCAGGAACCTTGGAATCATCACCAATTAGAAATAGTCAATAGTCGTTGCGCACTGTCATAGGCAGACTGGCCGGGACCAGGACTAAGTAGGCGACAGCCTGCTAGGCAGCAGGTCCACCTGCTCCATTTCATTGTCTGCGCGAATATCCCATTTTGTTGTCCACATCATATCGAGAAAGTAGTATAAAGGGCTCCTTAAAGAACTCGAGTGATCCAGACAGACTGCCTCACTATCTTCATCTCATAAGCTCACAGCACAGCGAATCCTACGTCTCTTGATACTAAGTCTACCGGATTCGGGTTCAACTTCTTCACTATACACATCACCAGGGTCTTTGCACTCGCTCTCTCAACTATGATCATGGCACAGGTAAGTCTTGAGCCGTCTGGAATGATTCCAAGCCCGGGACCCACGAAGTCATCATCACCTAAACTAATTTTGATAGTCAACAATCCCTTCGTCGTCCAGGACGTCCGTGTCAGGCACCACAACGAGCTCCGTAGTTGCATCAGCCACGCCGCTCAAATATGAAGCCATCTGCGAGTCCGAAGTTGGAAGCTATGCGGACAAATGCCCACAGTGTCTGTCACAATGTGAGCACGAGACAACCGAGGCTGTCGCTGCACAGTGTTATTACAGCGTCTTCTTTGAAGTGAACTATCTCGAGTCGGTATGTGAAGCGCATGGAGGGAACAACTGCGAGGGAGTGTCTGTGGATGAGGTCTGCGGTATCTCATAGTTACCTAGGTATAGACGTCGACTATGGACTTGCTCTGTGAGGCCGGGCCGACTCGGGCGAGGGGCGAGGGGTGAGGGGCAAGGTCAAACTAGGGACTTCAATCGGGGAGGAGTAATACTCATCTACTTGCTTGAGTAATGTAAAACCGAGATGAAAAAAGGACTGAGACGGTTCCCAGGACTCTTACGAGCTCTACGCAAAATTCAAAAGGCCTGATGAGAGAGGCCACTTGACACTATGGTCATCTAATAAGCAGTGTTCTTATCCTCCTCAAATTTCAGGACAAGACTTTACTTTGCCGCGGTCTTGACTTCCCACCTGGGCAAGATCGGAAATATCGTTACATAGGGACCAGCCTTGTAAATCACGAAGTTGATGTCCTGTCACCAGTATGCACAATAAGCTCCGCACACAGCTGCTCTTTGAGATTTAGATTAGGTATTTGAGCTTTTGAGTTGGCCAATTGTTGCATTTAATTTGTTTTCAAAGAGTTCGTTGTCCATTACCAAAAACATGTCACAAAACAAATTACATCGCTTCACGGTCAGTTCTCACATGTCGAGCGATCATTGGACATTCTCGTCAGACAATTCGGAGATGTAGGAATTTGATCTATTGTGGTGCATGCTATTGCGAGCTTCTAAAACTTTACAACTACGACTAGGGAGCCAATGGACACATCTTTAACCTTTTCCTCCCTATAGTCCCCAGGAGTGCTTACCGCCAAGTAAGTGAACCTGAATTTGCCATCTCGCACAAAAGTACAGATTCTTATGCCTTGTCCTCCATTGTGCAACGACCAAAGGTGGTCCTGCTCACGGTGCACGCACTGCACCGAATGTGTTGGCAATGGACGCGATTGCAGACTCTGGGGTGATAGCGCATGTCGTTGTTGCTGTAGCACTCACAGCAGTTCCAGGTAATGGATTCGTGGCCAGACATCTTCGGAGAAGTTTGAGGGTCTAATAATATGAATTCAGAATGTTTTTCTTTGTTGCGTTAAATAGCTGTGATTTGAATATGAGGGCGAAACATCGAGTGTGTGATGAATGTAGTAAGAGCAGTGAATATTGCAGTGATTCATTAATGTGTCGTATATGTTGAGTTCTGGTATGGTAGATAATATGTCTTTGAAATGCTGTACAAAGAGAGCCATCATTCTACTGTGACAATATTGGCCTTGTTGTACTTCACTTCTTCAAAAAGACTGAAAGGGATGCAAGAAGCCCTAGTATCCCAAAATAGAAAAACAGAAAAATCACACAATGCCATTTCCGACGCACAATGATCTCAAAATCTGCATGGTGTATGTCCACACCTGCAAATTGATGAGTATTAGCAGCAGACAGGCAGGAAACACAGCACACCAAAGTTGGCTTCAGGTGCTTCAGTTATGGAATATGGTTCAGTAAACAGACCATTGTGATTTTGGGGTATTGCAGGACTCTGATCAGAGGGAACATCAAGATGTTATTACTCCTTGGGGTCCGAGAGCATCATTGCTACATATTATTTGATTGTCTTCTTGCTTGCCTCACTGCAATACACATTTAACGGGGGTTCGTTTTGTCGTGAGTCCAGATCGCCTCGAAAGCCTCAATAAGGACATCTGCATGGGCATCAGCGAGCTTGGAAATGCAGGGCTAGCATCTGATCAGAAAAGTCATGGGTCTACAAACGTGCAGGATTGGGGAGGGGAAGGCGCTTATTTTTGTGCTCATCCTGCATGCTCTCGTACGAAAACTCCACACCAACCATTGTGCTCATTGCTGTGTCCATATCCTTGATGCTCACATCGTCAAAAAGACAGCCACACAATCAACGAAAGAAAACATGTTTACAACTGCAAAAGAGGTCGAAAATTATCAATACGACCACATCGTGGACGCATACTCCACATTATACCCTCCGAATGGAATCGCGCCCGCGGACTTCCCCCTCGCCGCGGTTGAGGCTCACCAGATGTATTTGGCACTGACCGATCCGGCCATCAACATCCGCGGCAAACGGGTTCTCGACCTTGCCTGCGGCGGCGGCTACTACGCCAGCAAACCTGCTAGCATGGGGCGCCGCTAGTGTCACGGGGACGGACGTCTCGGCAGGTATGCTCGAAGCCGCAAGACAAAGCGCCAAAGTCCGAGGGATTGATCAGTCGAGGCTCAAATTTCTGCACGGTGATGCAACAGACGAGGACTTGACCATCTCTGGAGCGCCGTTCGATATCATCACCGGGTGCTGGCTGCTCAACTACGCTCCAGACGCGGCGACCATGACCAGGATGTTCAGGTTTATTGCCCGGCATCTGCGTCCCGGCGGATACTGGGTAGGCTTGATACCGCCGCCGCTGCTCTCCGACAGGCCCTACGAGGCGGATATGATCAACGTGGCTTGTGGGCCGGGAGGAGCCTGGGGTCGACATGGTCAGTCTGGGCGAGCTCTGAAGGCAATGCCCAACGGCGACGGTTATCATATCAGAGTTGTGCTAGGAACCGAAGTTCACAAGGAGAAGACAGTTTTCGTTTGCTATTCTCTCAGCCTGAGAGTCTTTGAGCAAGCATGCAAGGACTCCGGCGTGTTCGAGGGCTTGGAGATGAGAGACTTTGTGGTTCCGGGTCATATCAAGCATGCATACCCGCAGGGTCACTGGAACGATCTGGCTCTGCGTCCATCTTGCACCTTAGTCACCGCGAGAAAGATCTCTTGAGCACAAATCTACTTGATACAGCTTTCGCAGGACGGCAGTGGCGAGCACTTGCCGTGAGCAATGACTGATGTGCAGAGCACACACTCGCATGTATGACCACATGAATATTTCCCCGGAGGCTTTCTATGAATCGATAGCCATTCATATCCGGGCTCGGCCTTGTTAATCAATCTTCTCTCTGTGTGCTCGTCCTGAAGGCTTAAGAAGGAACTTGTGCAGGTGCACTGTCGTTGGTTGTTGGTTCCTCAGACCCACCCGCTTCACCGTTTCCGACCTCCAGCATGTAAAGATTTGCGGAGTCTGTTTTCACTAATCGAGGAGCAATCTGTGACCACTTACCTCTGACACGTGTGAACTACCACAGACGATGGCGAATACCATACCTGGGCCGTCAAATGCCTTGGGCCTCAAATTGGAAGCACACAACCCGAACGCTGTCGAAGCTGAGGTTTTTGATGTGTTCCTCTCATACCTCCCCATCGACTCTGAGATCTCAGCATCTGGCGCCGCCGCGCGCTCTCACCAAGTGTTGCTGAAAAACCCGATGCCTCACAACAGTGATTCCGGGGAGCCTCAAGATGATTGCTGTGTCGAAGACTTTCACGTATTCTGGGACCTGTACTTCCTCCTCGGCTGTCAAATAGGTCCAGAGTCCATGGCGATAAATCGCCAAGTGAGTCTGATAAACACGCTGAAGCAACTGAACAGCGACGTGCGCACCAAGAGTGGCAGTCGCGTCTGGCAAGACCTGCCAAGAATGGCTTTGTTTCTGACCGAGCGCTGGAATCATGAGTGGCTTGTAGCATCTGGCCGAATCAGCCATTGCAAACCCACAACAGACAGTTAATAAAAACGCACAATAGAACTCGATCTAAGAAGCGACAGCAATCTTCACCTGCGAACCGGCCTGGAATGGTACAACCTCCACGCTCTCCTGGCTTGAATCACTGCTGCACACGTACTGGGCGGAGAGCTATGTGCGTTACAAACCATCGCTGAGAGCTTGGAGTGTCTCGATCATAGGGACGTCCCGTTCCTCTTCGAGTCCTTGGTTCCGCACTTGTGGTTGACCGCCTTGAAGTTGTGGCGGCAGTCACTGGAAAAAGTATGACACGGTATTCAAGGGGGTTCTGCCAACGGCCCGTGGCTCGTCGAGGACGTGATACTCTGTGCCAGTAGTGTTATGGTAGGCCCAAATGTCAGACCAGTAAGTGGCCTTTGGACCGAACTAAACACGTCGCCAAGGATATCACAGATGTCAAAAAATTCCGTCAGATTCTGCCTTGCCATTACCGCAGTGAGCCCACGGTATGCAGGTGTGTTCGCAGGCGACCTATCTCATGGAAGGGTGCGTGCTTGGCCAGCCACGAGCTGCAACCCCTTCTGGTGGTAACGTCCGCCGCAGTCCCCTTGGGCACACGAGAAGCCACCAAACGGGCACGCTGGGTTCGTCGCACCACTGCTGGCCTGAGGGACCTGTAGATATGGGCGTACTGGGCCGCAAGCGAGCCCGCTTGCGCTTTGCTGGCCAGCGACGTCGGGAGTGCTCCGCCCCGCAAGTTTCATTTGCTCTCTTGGGGGAATCTTTTTCGATCCAGCGGATTGCTCGCCGTGTTAGCTTCCGTTTTGAGTGTGATGGGTTGCCGATGCGTGTCAGCGCATGCAGGACGTTGCGAAAGACCAGCGCATGCGAGTTGGTGGTGATTGGGCAGGTCGATGTGCTCCAGTGATCTCCGCGCAGTCCCCGTAATTCATGGGCCCGAATGGGATGTGACCTGGCCCATGCCATCCTTGCGTCAAGCGGCAGAGCTCCACTGAATTTTCTAAGGAATCGCATTTTCTCAAGGTCGTATTCCAGACTTCTCGTGTGCTGCAGCAAAGCAATCTCACCAGGCTCGTCTGGCGCAGCTAGGAGCTGATCACTGGAGCCCGACACTGTGACCGCAGATGCCAGAGGGTCCCTGAGTAAGAAATACGCTTCTGCAAGGCCTCTCATAGAACAGCGTCCTGCCTGTCTGCCAGCTATGGAAGCTGCAACATGTATGCGCTGAATCAGCTTTTCCACTTTCCCAAGCTGTTTTGACCCCGCGTTCTGCAATTTTACAGGGCCAAGAGTACAATGCAGCATGGATACTGGCCTTGACTTGACTTGAAGCATAGGTCAAAAATACCTAGTAAGCGCGAGCCTACCACGCTGGCTGGCTGGGGTGACCCCTCTGCCCCGGTCCCGGGCAGTCCTGGCAACCTTGGAAGTCCAGGGTCTTTGAACGTCTTGAGAGGCTAAACACAACATTTTTCCCCCTTCGACTTCGAATTCCATCATCCTCGCTTACGGCATTTCCACGTCGCCCTCTTGACGTGCTCAACCCAAGCTGCGCCTTGCTCCAGAAATCACAGGCCACCATGGATCCCAACGGCAATGGCGTCCTGGACCACATGACAACTTCGCCTGTGGCAGCTCCCATATCGCACCAGCAGCAGCAACACCAGAATGGCACCCTTGCGCTGCACGGCTTGTATCGCTCCTTTCAGCAACTACAGGCCCAGCGAATCGAAAGCGAACAGCAATTCGAGGTAAGTCGCCCACCGTCCGTCTCCTGTCGCCGTCGTTTAGAGGTGGAATTCAATTACAATCAGATCACTAACACGACGTGCCATGCCTCTAGCAATTGATGATGCTTAGCCTCCAGACCGCCGAAGACCTGACCCGAGAGAACGATGACCTCCGAACTAGACTGCAGGAATGCAATCTAGACCTTAGCGATGCCACCAGGTCAAGACGAGAACTGCAGCAGCGGGTGGCACACATGAATGATCGCATAGGATTTATGTCTGAGACCAATGAGTATTTGAAGGTATACCGCGGCCCATGCAAGCTTGCAAGACTCGCGCGCTGAGAATTTCAGAATCACAACCCGTATGTCGTTATCTTGATCGATGGGGACGGCTGTCATGTAAGTTGCCTAGAAGACTCCATTCGTCCAAAGTTCAAATCAGCCAGACGGGACTGACTCACGTGCCCAGTTCCAAAAACGATTTGTCGAGCAGGGCATTGATGGCGGTAAACAAGCCGCCTATGCTTTGCGAAATGCTATCCTCAAAGACTACCATAACTCCACCGGGCCCGGCAGTAACGTCGAAGTTACTGCCAGGTTCATCGCCAACCTTTCTGGTCTTGCCTATATCACGAGGGCAAGTGGTACCGTTGAAAATGAGGCTACTGTCAGGCAGTTTACTTCAGGCTTCACACAAGCTATGGCGTCGTTCGATTTTATCGACGTTGGCAGTGGAAAAGAACGCGCCGACACCAAAATAAAAGGTGAGTCCGGTCTCTTCGTTCCGTCGAGGTGACAGAGCCCTGCATGTGAAGCTTGAGCGTGTGTATTGCGCACTGCTGAGCTAGTCACTGATCTGGCAATGAGCACAACGGCCGCCTGATCTCACAGTGTTGCGACGAGAGCAACGTCCATGCTAGCAGTCTATCTACACTGGGGAGATTGCCATACATGATCGAATGCGGAGATTGTGGACACTAGGCCTAATGCCAAGCTTCGAGCAGTGTCAGGATTCCTGGACTATGTGATGCTGACCCTTTCTCCTACAGAGGGAATCCGCTGGCACCTGAAGAATCACAATTGCAAGCAGATTGTAGTTGCAATTTCGTTTGATTCTGGATATGCTAGCTTTTTGGACGAGGTTCTGCGAGACGACGAAAGCCGCCAGCGAATTACACTTCTGGAGGGACCACCGTCCCATAGGGATCTTGTGGCCCATCGACTTCGCACCGTCAACCTAAACGACGACGTCCTTCGTTCCGATAAATTGGAGGCACTTTACCAGACTCCGACTTACGTTGACAGACGGCTGTCGGACGTGACGCCAGTATCTATTACTCCTCCAGCGACCATCGCAGGCATGTCGCCGCTGCCACCCCCACCAGCAATGCCATCCTATTCTACACCGCATACGAATGGCCACCAAGCGCCCCCGCCGTCATCATATGCTGCTACAGCCATCAAGGCAGCGAGCCCGCCACCACAGATAAACCTCCCTATACCGCTCAAAACCAAAGCCAACAAAGCCGCAGCAATTAAACAACAACCGAAAGCCCCGCTGTGGAATCCTGGACCTCGTGGCCTGGATGCGCCACTGGAAGTGCACCAGGCGTCCCTGGACAATATCAAGAAACGCAAAGACCACAACAAACTATGCAACAACCATTATTTGCGAGGACCTTGCGCCAAGGGTGACGCATGCTGCTTTGAGCACAACTACCGTGCTTCTGAGTCTGAGAAAGTTGCCATTGCCTTCCTGGCACGACAGAATCCGTGTACGAGCGGACAGGATTGTGAAGTTGCAGATTGCATTTATGGCCATCATGTAAGTCTGTTTGACGGAACATCTTGCGCAATATATTATACTCCATTCTTGGTTGGAAGTCCACGGAATGAGTTTTGATGGCCCGACTGCGCCTCACTACACCACCAGAGTTGCCCTCTTGTCGCTCCCCCAAACTTGGCCTTTCTGAAGCTGACTTACTACCTTTAGTGTCCGAGCACGAATAATGGACATTGCACACATTCATATTGCAAGTTCAAGCCTTGGGAGCATCCCCCGAACACGAAGTATAGGCAAACGTATCAATACGCGGACGAGGTATAGCTCAATTGCTACAAAAGACATAAATCAACAACATTTTGAGGCATCTCTTCTCCAGCGGTTGATCGCGGACACAGCAATTTGAATTAATTTCTTTGAAGGGGTGATACGTTGGAGCCAGATCTGAGTTGGTGCTACGATCTGTGTGTGTATTAGGCAATGGACTCCGGATGCACAGGTAGTGAGCAGGAAGAACAGACCCGGCCATAGCGGCAAATCTGTCTTCAACGATTAGCGTTTTGTAATACTGTTCCCAATACCAAATTGAGTTGTTTCGTCAGTCAAGGCTCATGCAGTCATCTGGCAATTCGATATCATGAGGGCAACACAGCTGCCCAGGTGTTGAGTCTTACTATCATGACATGGTTTTCTGCAGTTTGTACGGAGTATATCCTCTTGAAACGTAATTCAGAATTGTGCGGACTTAGAATCCCATGAAGCTTGTGCCGTTAGGGCCCCATGTCCTCAGGTCCCCCCGTCTGGTACGTACTTCCCCACAAAATGCAACACGGACCTGCCCGAAAGCTAAAGCTCAAAAGTGGAAAGGGCCAGGCCCAGCTCGCAAAAGCCCCACTACGCCGGAGCCTCGACGTTGAACCTCGCCTCAACTCGCAAACCACCACTCCAACCGTCCTCTCTCCTCCCACCAACCCACACAACCACACACCTCACAATGGCGCACCCAAGAATAGAAGAGGTCGAGGACAGCGACATCGAGATGTCCGACCCCTCAGAGGGCGACATTGACGACTTCGACGAAGCCGACATCCTCCGTCCGCGCAACGCCGCCCCGAGCGCCGCCTCCAAGCACATCCTCAACCCCAGCTCTATCCCCTCCGTCGCCGCCGGCGCACCCGGCCAATTCGCCCCCGCGGCACAAGCGCCGCCCACAACAACCGTCAACGCCAAGGCATATGCGCACTACCACTGCCTCTACCCAGTCTACTTCGACGCGACCCGCACGCGCGCCCAAGGCCGCCGCGTCAGCGCCGATCTCGCCGTGCCGAACCCGCTCGCGCGCGAGATCGTCAACGCGTGCCGCGACTTACGCCTGCAGACGCTGTTCGAGCCCGAGAAGATGCACCCCAAGGACTGGGCGAACCCGGGGCGGGTCAAGGTCGCGCCGCTGAAGGGCGGTGGGGGCGGCGCGCAGGGGATCAAGAATAAGCACCAGTTGTATATCTTGATTGCGCAGCACCTCCGGAACAACCCGACGAACGAAAAGAGCGCGGCGCTGTGGGAGAGGATCCCGGGCGGCCCGCCGCCGCCCGAGAGGGGCGAGAAGGGGTATCCGCGGCCGGCGGTGCCGAGGGGATGGAAGATGGGCGAGTTCTTGCCTTATTATAGCCCGGCTATGACGGGCGGTGGGGTGAGTGAGAATATGTTTAAGGATTTGATGAAGGAGATGGGTGGCGCGGGCGGTGCGGGGGGTATGCCGGGCGGGATGGATATGGCGAGTCTGATGAATGCGATGGGCGGGATGGGTGGTGGTGCGCCCGGGCAGGAGCAGATTGAGGAGAGTGGTGGGAAGAAGAAGAAGGAGAAGAAGGGAAAGGGAAAGGCATGAGTTCTGGCCTGAGGTCAGTACGATACTGAGCTTGGCCTGTGCTCGTTCTTCTCGAGCGTGCAATTTGCACACTGGTCTGACTATGTCTTGGAGCCCGTCAGAGAGCCTGTGGATCTTGTTGTGATGAGATCATCGGCGAGACTCTTCTGATGAAGTCGTATGCAAGAGGGTGCAAGGCATGGCGGGCAGACCGGACTCGTTTGGCAAACAGCCTTTGGCTTGAACCCACCAAGAGTACCCTTGTGCGTTTACCACCATACGCGAGGTAGATAGCTAGGCGGAAAATAAGAAAAGCTGCGCGACAGCAGACTTGGTATGTCTTCTACGAGAAACCAGACAAATACCATCATCAAGCTAGACCCAATTGCTCGTAGACAAACGTGCTGGTCGAGCGATCTAGCCCTTTATCTTGGCCAGGAAGATCTGCACAGCTGCTTCATGAATCTCAGGCGACAACATTATGCCGCTGCAAGACTACCGCGGCGAAATTTTTGGTCACTCGCTATATTGTAGACTATCTGGTGCTCTGTCCCGTTGCTGTGCTGTGATCATTGCCCCTCGCAGCTGTATGAGAAAGGGGTACGAGCAGGCGGACACCGAAGACTACAATCACTCTCACTCGTCTTTCATGCACCCAGCTTCGGAATCAAGAAAACAGAACACATATCAGACAAGAAGCAAACAAAGCTGAGGAGCACATCTGAAAACTCACAAACAAATAAGGACTCAAACTTCAACGGCTAGGGCCAGCCACTGCCACAGAGATCTCCAGCCAACTCCGAGCATAGATACGAGACCCTACAACCTCCATCTCCTTTCAAATCTTGTAAAGTTGGCAGTATCGAAGCCTAAAGAGTCTTCCCGCCTTACCCAAGCCCGCGGCACTCCTCTCACCACATCCACCAAAGTCAACCAGGCCCGCCAACGTCCTCGCACGCGCTTTATCATGCAAGATCAGAGACCCTACCACAACGACTGTCTAGTGCAGTGGAGAAGCGTGCTTCTCTGATTAGACCTGGCGAAAACGACTCTAGGGCACAATTCATGCCTAAAACAAAAAGGTACCTAAGATGTAATATAGCAAAACGGTGTAAGAGAAAGCGTCCCGGTTCAAACCTCGCAATGCGCTTTATTCTGCCTTTGCTCATGTTTGTTTTCATATATATTTTGTGCTTGGATTGAACTCTGAGGACCTGCGCTACGTATGAAGGAATGTCGCTGCTCATTGAAGTCTTCATTATCATTAGCGAGCGAAGTGAAGTGACTATCACGCCCAGCCTCGTGTGCCATTTTGTGGGGCCGTTCAGTGTTCACTGCGTGAGTATTATGGATTTATGTTCTAGACATCAGAGCTGCGGTAGATTCTGTAGATGGCTGGGCAATGTTTCGCATCTTCTGCAAAGTTGATATTTCTACAAGCACTCGCAGGATATGATTCACAGTTCCTATTGACTGAGAAGTAGACAATCAATCTGAAAATGAGTAATATGAGACTGATCCGGATCCCAACATAAAATGGCATTAATTGACGACAAATATTCGTGAAGTCTTGCGTAATGCAAGTTGAGGTTTCTGGGTCGTTGTGGCCTCGATAGCATCTCACAGTCAATCAGGTAGGCCACGTTCACTTTGTGTCGACGAGTCCTGGATTTTTTTTATAGATTTCTTTGATCGTCCGAAAACTTTCAAGATTCATTACTGCTACCACCGGAGTCTGTCTTGCATGTTTTTCTTCACGTGGTTTCTGTGGTGACAGGTTGAAGAATTCACGACCAGGCCTCCTGATTAGTGGGCGTAAGAACTTGGTGTCGCATGCCTGTCACACTCCGACCTTGAATCTAAATCACTATATTACCGACTTGCCGTACTTTCCATAATCTCGCTGTGATCTATTTCATCTGGGATATCTATAATAGTCGTACTAGGCTGCCTCAAGGTCCATGACTGAAATGTCTAGAAGTTCGCGGCTAGGCCTAAAGTCAGTATCCAGGTCATCAGGCATCGATTAATACGTCGACCCATCACTCCCATCTAATAATCTAAGCAAACCTTCAACCCAATTCCATGCTCGCCACGTCACATTAAACCACCACCCACAACCCCACCTCCCGTCCCAGCACCATAAGTCTGCGTCCCAGAGTAATTATACTGCGTCGACCCCCCATACGTCAAACTCGAATACGTCCCACTCATAATACTCGTCCCCCCAACCCCAGAACTCTGATACCCACTCGCATCCCGCCCGGACGCATTCCGGCCCCCTCCTCCCTCACGCCTGCTATCAGCTCCCGCACTTCGCGCGCGGGGGCCTGCCGTGTATGTCTTCATAGCGTGCTGCGGCGAGAGGCTCGTGCCGAAGTAGAGCATCCCATTGCCAGGCGAAGTAGTCGCCGAGGAGTGCGACCGTCGCCTGTTGCTGTCGTGAGAGGAGGGCGACAGATTAGCCTCGGAGCCAGAGGAGGCGGACACGCCGCGAGTACGGCGGCCGGTTACTGGTGGTGAGGCGTTGGGGACTTCTAGAGAGGCGCGTTCCCAGGATGGGACGTAAGCTTCGGCCATTTCTTTGAGCGATTGGTCGCTTCTTGACATTGCGGATGTGGAATGAGGCCGTTGTTTTGGGTGTATGATTTGTGTTTCGTCGCTGCTGCTGCTGTTGTTGTTGTTGTTGTTGTTGTCTGTTGTGCGGTCCGAGAAACACGAAAACATTTTTGGCAGGTCAGGCATGATGATGTGAAAGTCAGCGAAAAAGTTTAACGATTTGTTTCTAAACAGAGAGTAGGTGGTGGGATTTCAGTATATATTATTCCAAGCATTGGCGTGTGGCTGAGTCTTGGTTCTTGTGTTCCCTGGTTGTGCATCCGCAGCTCGGTCAGGCACAGCAAAGCCACGCAGACCACACATGCGGCCATGTCCAGGGGCCTGAAGAGTGATCATGAATTCATTGGTCTGTCAAATCTATATAGGGGTATGTTCTTCAACCTCGAATTGTCAAAGTCGAGGTTGGCCTTTTTTTGACGGTACACAAGAAAAGTGAATAGTCAAAAATCCGACCCATATTTCGTGAGGCCTCCTCGAGCCAGTGTCCACTGACTCTCACGCCTCACACAGTCAAAAACAGACATCAATCGTCAAACGAGGCGCTCACAGGAACTTCTTGAACTTAGCAAAGACTTTCTGCACTGGCGCCGGCGCCTTAGCCGCATACTGATCAAGTTTCTGGGTGAGTCCAGGGCCTGGCATGTGCTCATGCGACGGCCCACCAACAGGCCTACCCGCGCCTCCTCCCCAGAACGGATTATCCGGCCCATTTGAGCAGCAGATTGGCGGCGCATTGTCCGCGAAGTGGTGCGGGTTCATCGCCATGACCCGGGCCTTTCGGTTCCCAAAGCCCTCGCCCCATTTCTCGGTCGCGTGGTAAATGCAGAACACACGGTCGTCGCCTGGGTGCGGGCTCTGCAGGAAGCTGGCGTGACCGGGGGCGTAGGGTCCCGGCCGAGACTGGTCATTGACGAGCAGTGGTGTCGGCCGCTTGATCCAGGACCTGGGGTCGAGTGGGTCGGCAGTAGGTGAGGACAGGCGGAGGAGGCCGAGTTTGTACTCGCTGGTGAAGCTAGCGTGGCCCGAGTAGACGATGCCTGTGAAAGCGCCGTTGGGCAGATTGAGCCACTCAGGGCCCTCGTTGATGCCGCGGCGGTTGTTCTCGAATCGTTCCCAGGGAAACTCTGCTTTAGAGATGCAGGTGGGCGGCAGGACGGAGTGATCGACGACTTCCTCGGGCGAGACCATCTGTGTGACGTACAGGTTCTGCTGGGTGTCTGAGTTGTCTCCCGGCGGCCAGCCAGACCAGCAGAGATATAGATCCTGTCCATTCGGGCTGAAGACGGTCGCATCGATGGAGAATTGCTCGGGCATGCCCTTCAGCGGACCGAGAAACTCCCACGCAGACTCGTTCATGGGGTCTTGGTCACGGCTGCGCAGGACGATTGTGCGGTGACCAGGGTTTCCTTTACCCGGGTGTGAGGACGTGGCATAGACGTACCAGACGCCATTGAGCCAGTGAAGCTCGGGAGCCCAAACATCGGCAGACCATGGCGAGCCCACCGGGGGCTCCCAGACGAGTGCGCGGCGGGCATTATGGAAGTCTTCCATAAGAGGAGACTCGCGTATCTCGACGCGCCGGCCTGCGGATGTGAAGGTCAGGTAGAAGACGCCGTTGTGGGCGATCATCCACGGGTCGGGTGTGTCGATGCCACAGATAACCTTGTTGGACATATTGGCGACAAGTTTGGTTGTGGTTCTGGCGGATGAGAAGTCAGGTTGGTTGTATGTTCGGGAGTCCTTTGAGCTAAATACTTTCCCTGTATGAGGTCAGTCAGGTGAGTGTGAGTGAGTGCGTCGAGTTCCGCGTCAAGGTTGCGGCTGGGGTTCTCGGCGGTGACGAGTCTCATTATTCATCCGCTCGATGGTGTCTGGTTCCCTGTTACAGTTATAGCCAGTCGTGGTTTTGGCCAAAACTGCCACGCCAATGTGCAGCTTGCATCCATGCACTGCCATGACTTCCGAACTCCATAGTTGCCGAGGTGGCTCCAGAAACTGACTAGGTTGGGAAGAGGGGTTAGTTGTCTTTGGCTTTCCAGCCTCGAAAATTGAGGGTCAGCGGTTTGAAAGAACAAAGGCTTGAATCTGGGGTGACATGCCGGCAATGGAAGGTAGTATGTCTTGCTGAGGATGGTTCCCTCGTCTCGGTATGATTTCTGCAGCACATTGCATTGATCTGTATGACCTGTACTATAGACCTGACTGCACCTGCACTCGCACCAACACGTATCAGGTAGGAACCAGGGGAACTCCACACTTGCATCCGCGTTGCCGTTTGGCAGGTGCAACGCTCCACTGCAGGGCCTACTGTGGTACACTGATCGGCCGTTGGCTGGCTCTCACTGGGCAGCTACTGGGCGAGGTCTGTGGTCCCGCTGGCCTACCGAAGCTGAGGGCCCCAGTCCAGTCTAGCGCTGTCTGTTAGGTAGCAACCGCCACAGGGGCTCTGGGCTGCTAGGCTCGGACGGCTTGAGGGCCCCACTTCCAGAAACTCGACGACGACTTCGAGCATTGTCGCTTGGCCGTGACGCCGTGTCACTTCACATTTACGCGCACTTTGAGCCCGTCTACCCTCGCATTGCTTTTGCACCGCACCGCTCGGCTCCGCACCCTTAGATAATAGACGCCCGACTTTTCTGATTCATCAATTGCCTCGTCCACTTGTTTCTTTTCTACTTTTGCCTGTGGCCCCTTTGTTGTTGGGATTTATCACCTTGGTTAGAAGACATATACAACTCTGCTCCACTCAGGCTTGGCACGTCCCCGTCTTCTGTCAACAACTCGAGTCCTCTCTCGAGGCACCTGGCGATCCCGACACGCTCGCACCAGCGTCCCGTACGGAAACAATCCTTACCTTTTTCGCACTTCTTCCGCGCCCGAGATAGCTTCCAATTCGCCGCGACTGTGCACAAAATTGCATACCAGCACTGCAGCCCGTGCTCCATCCGCCCTGGCCCAAGCTCCCCGACGCAGTACAAAGGACAGTCCGATCCCGACGATACTGAATTCCCGGCCAGCGCGCGCGCCCACGCGAGGGCAAGCTGATCTAAACATGCGAACAAGGGCACTCCGTCCCTATGTCATCCTCCACAATGAGCGCTGATGGCGGCCTGGTCGGATCCCTTGTTGAGAGGCTGACCACGAGGGTATGCACTCGAGAACCGCCCGGGTCCCAAGGGCTGTCTCAAAGAATGCGACCGCGCTGACTTTCTGCTTTGCTCTTGTATAGCTCCCACACCGAACTGGAACAAACGTCCAGGATCTTCGTCAAGACGAAATTGTCTTCATTACACGCGCCACCCTGCTCAAGATCAGCGTACCGTCTATCGCTGTCGTTGTCGACGCCCTAGTCACCCTCCTCGAGGATCTCAGCCGGCCCTATAGACCGGGCACCGCTGCTGGCCATCCTCCTCACGTCCTCAACTCCGAATTCTATATCATCACTCTGATTGCCGACTGTTGTACGAGTCACTGGAATGGAGGACCCGCAGGTCTGGACGGTCCGGAACAGGCCATTGCAACACTGGGGACTCCCAAGAACTCCCCGAAGCAGTCACTTAGCAACGCATTGGTGAACAGGGTATTCGACACTCTGAAGATATACACGCGACCACTCCCCGAAGGCTTCAGTTTGTCCACACAGACTCTGCTGGATCGCTTCCACTCCGTTCAGGAGTTAGGCAAGGACTACCTCGAGGCCGCGAGCACCGACCCACCTCTCGAAAGTCAGTCGCTACATGACTCGCAGATAGAGATCGTCGAGCGCCATACTAGAACCATTTGCGAGTTTGTAGTGGCCTCGAGTTGGCCCGGGGCTTTCGAATACCTACGGAAGGTCATCTACGTGATCCGGACCACTACTTCCGCACAGAGCTCCACCGTCCAGACGTCAGCCGCCGTGGAGGATGAGCGCACTGCTCTGGTTCTGCTGCGCATGATTGGGTGCTTTTGGGTGGATGCGCATAAGCTCGGTTTGATCATACAGGAGATCTGCTCCAGCTATCTGCATTTTCGGCGGCATTTCCAGGACACCATCGCCATAGTGACGCCCTTGCTCATCACAAGATGGCTCGATCGGCACCCCGATGAGTTTGTGAGGCTACACACGAGCCACAAGAGGCTGGACGGTGGGGCGGACACGCTCTTCGACATGACCCAGACCGTTGTGCATGACAATGGAAGGACAGAGACTGTAGCGGATGGTGTGAGGCGCAAGTTCACACAGTATCCACTCCAGACGACCCTGCTCTTTCTATTGCCTGATGTGTTTGAAGTGGCCAGCAGCATGCGTGAGGCCAAGAGCAGCAGCATGTCCAAGAAGGTGGCTTTTTTGGATGGGCTGAGGAAGTCTCTCAGGAATAGGAATGAACAAGCCGCATATTGCCTTGTTATGCTTCTGCGCGCCGCAAGGCATTTCGATCTCGAGAATGACTCTGCATTTATGAGCTATGCGCTGGACGTGCAGGACGAGGTGCGCGATGCCGTCTTCCGTCGCAATATCTCGGGTCCGGACTCCGCTTTGTTCGAGCAGGATATCCTCACGGCTGCTTTTGTGAGCTTGGCCGACCTCAACTACGACGGCTCTGTGGACTCTTTGGTACCGGCTTGTCTCGCGTCAACGGCCCCTCTAGGCTTCAAAATCGCCGTGATGGAAGGGTGCACTCACTTTGCTAGTCTGGAGGACGCAGAAAAGTACGATGAGCTCCACGGTGCTGCTTTCGTCTTCGTCACAAACCAGTTGAAGGTATGTGCATCTTTCTTAGAGACAGCATATATCGTTTCGTGTGCTAAATACCAGGCCAGACTTTTGCTAGGGTCTTCCACGAGACGTATGGAGGAGACCACCATTCTCACCGCAAAGCTCTCGAGCTGGTCAATAACAACACCTTGCTCAATCACATGCTTGTGTTTCTTAACGCCTGTCCCTTTAAGTTCGGCTTCACGACACCAGAAGGTCGTGAGCCCCACTCCGTCTTTCAAGAGCGTTTTGAAGCTTTGTTGCCATGCTTGGTGTCACCTAACGAACAGGTTCGGCGTGCCGCCGCAGCCATCGCTAAGCGTGGTTTCTCGAGCCAACAAATTGTCGAGGAGTGGCACAAGTCAGATGTCCTTGGCTCGTTCCAATTTAAGGAGAAGGTGTGGAAGTTGACGTGAGTGACCGAGTTGCTCGTGTATACCATTCATAATTGACACACTTGTAGATCATTCGTATTAGCCGATCTCTGCGACAAGGTCGACGCCCAGAATCTCGGCCCTAGTATCAGCGCAATCAGCGGATATATCGAAGGCAGGCTGGCGTTGTTGAAAAATGCTGGTGTATGTGTAGGAGCTCAAGTTTGTGATAAAGTGCTACTTTACAGTGATTGACCAATTGTGTAGGATTTGGCAAACTTACCCGAGGAGATTCCCGAGCGAGCCGCTGTATCGGTCAAAATCGAAACGCTTCTGCTGGTGTCCCTTTGTTCGGCGAACATCGAGACATGCCAAGTAGTGGTCGGTTGCTGTGGTTTATTCGCAGAGGAGCATCGACGAATTGAGGTAGCTTCTTCGGAGACGGCAGTCAAGTCACCGTTGGTGCGTCTTCGCAACGCTGATATCTTCGCGGAAATTGCCTCCCCGGATTTTCGTTTCACGGGACTCGTCGCCTTCCAGAAGAGAATCCGCAGCCTTTTGAGGCGTATGCAGGCGCCGAGTGCCGGCACACTGGATGCATGGGCGACCGCGTTTGACAGGTGGCTCCATTTATCGAGGGATGTCTCGACTTTGGCCATTGAAAACTTGCCTGATGCAACTCTTGCTGAATGGCGAAACTACTCTGGCTTTCTCGCTTCTCTTGGCGGCGTCTGTGTCGCGGATCCCGCTGCGATGGTTGATGATCCGTCCTTGGCAGGCTTGAAGTGGATCGACAAGCTGTCATCGGACAACCAGGAGGAGCCAATCCTCAGCAGGTATCTTCGATTGAGTATCCAACTCCTAGGTTGCAGCAATGTCCGGGTGCGAGAAATCACGCGCGAAGTACTCTCTGTGGAAACTGCGCCTGCTCTCTATCAGCCTCTTTTCAAGGCACTAGAGGCTGAGCTTGACGTTCTGTTCACGGGGGCACTTGAGTCTGCGGCTGTCAAGGGACTCGACAACGAGATTGTTTTCGCCGAGCAGTCTATCTCCCTGCTTCGTGCCCTGATCGAAAGACTGGACGGCCCGTCTGACCTGGGCGCCGCATCGTCTGTCAACCTTGGGGCCTTGACGCTCAATTTTGCCAAATTCCTTGACGGTGTTCCCGATACGAAGAACAGCCTCATGGTGAAAATCAAAGTCTGTCAGCTGTCTGAAGTTCTCATGAAGAAGAAGGAGCACCTGAACCTCAGAGACGATGTGCGTATTCGCAACCAGCTACTGGAGTACATTTTCAGCTGGATCGCTAGACCAAGGTCTCCACGCGCTGAGTCTGCTGCTGCATTCAATCCGACACGACTAGACGACCTCACAAGAGTCCAGAGGGACCTCGACAAGGCCAGTCTTCGGTCTCTTGCTGACATGACTTATCGCCTTCCGCTGCAGCCTGGAGAAGGACAGTCAGACGTTGGTGCAAGCGAGCTGAAGTCCCAGATGTTCCACACTTACTTCAACCGCTTTCTGTCGTTGCTGAACCTCGAATCCCTTGAGGCCAGCCGACACGAGCACGGTAGCACGGCCAGAGATGAGAGCATCAATAGCTCAGATCTGGCCATCACAGTGCTGTCGAACCTCCTCAGTGCCAATATTGATGTCGGTCTGAAGCACTCCTTGAGTATAGGATATCACGAGAATGTCGAGATAAGAACGGCATTCGTGAAGGTCCTCTACAATATCCTGATGCAGGGCACTGAGTTCAACAATCTGTCCGACACAGCCGTCACGGAGAAGTACGACGAGCTACTTGATCTCCTTACTGCAGACACGAGCTTGGCGGCCGCCATCAGCGCGGTTTGTCCCAGCAACGAGGTCGACGAGGTCACAATTTCCTTATTGAACATTTTCGAGACTCGCAGTCTTAGCTTTGTGCTCTTAGAGGCCCTGATCAAACAGGAGGTTGACGACACGGAGAATGAATCTGAGTTGCTGCGGAGAACATGCGTGGCAACCAAGATGCTATCCATATACGCCAAGTGGAAAGGCATGGCCTACCTCAAGGCAACGTTGCAAAAGGTTTTGGAGAGGTTGATGATGACTTCCAAAGACTTAGACCTAGAGTTGGATCCAGCACGAGTCACATCGCAGGATGAGCTTCAGAAGAACGCTTTGCAGTTGCGTATTGTCGCCAAGGTCTTCATCGAGGACATTTGCAACTCGTCATCCAGTATCCCATCCTCCTTCCGGAAGATCTGCAGCATCATCTCTACAGCAGTGATGCCCCGATTCCCCGAAGCAAAGTATACCGCGGTCGGCGCATTCATCTTCCTCCGCTTCTTCTGTCCCGCCATCGTGGCACCCGAGACCGAAGGTCTTGTCTCCACAACTCCGTCCAAGGAGATGCGTCGAGGCCTCCTCCTCATCGCCAAGGTTGTGCAAAACCTCGCAAACAACGTACTCTTCGGCGCCAAGGAGCCTTACATGTTCCCTCTCAACGACTTCCTCACACAAAACATCTACCGCGTCACCACCTTCCTCCGCGAGATCTCCGTGGCCCCTGAGCGCACCGAGCCGCCCAATTTGAACGAGAACTTCGACTTTGGCTCATGCGTTGCACTGCACCGCTTTCTTTATGACCACTGGGACCAAGTGCGTCAGCGCCTTGCCTCGCAGGAGCGCCGCGAGTTCGTCCGCTCGCCCGCCGAGCTGACGCGGACGCGCTCGCCAGTGCTGGAGCCCCTGCGGAATCTGATCTCGCATCTTGGCCCGCCGGCGCTGGCTGTGACGTGGAACCGGCCGCTCATCTCTGCGAACAGCCCGCCGGCGTACTCGCGATTCCAGAACTTCATGTTGCGGAATGCGTTCCGCAGTACGGAGAGCTTTATGACCACCCGGGCGGTGTACGATGGTGGAGAGAGCAAGGACGGGTTGTCAATCATTTGCATTATCTTGCGCAATATTGATGATGAGTCGATTGATTATGATACCCTGATTTATTGTTATTTGAAGGTGAGTTGAACCATATCTGGACTGTTTAGTAGGAGGGACCATTTTTGCGTGTACGAGCTAACAAACTTCTATAGATAGCCAGTCGTCTGTGGCACAAACCATTTGGCCTGCTCATCGATGCAACTTGTTTCAATGGACAAAACGAGGAACCGCAGGATGAGCTGTTCCATAAACTGGAGCTTCTCACTCCTGCGGAGCTGTCGAAGCAGCTGACGCGCATTTACATATACAACATGAACAGTGCGTTCCGGTAAGTCTAGATTTGCTCCTGGGTGTCACGGCAGTGTTGGTGCTGATGTTGTTACAGAAAATGTATGCGTCGTGTCCTTCGTGTGTCCACGAAGAAAGACACGAGTGTCTTCAACCCCAACAAGATCGATTATCACCTCATCGGTAGCATCAAAGAGTTGCAGAACCACTTCCACTTCAACCAGCTCCACCTTCCCAAAGAGACCATCAGCGTCTTTGCTGACACCCGCTACGACTTTAAGCCTGTCGTACGCCTTTCGAAGACGAAGGGCGCAATACCATGTCGTATTATGGTCGGCAGCCAATTCGTCCAGATCACCACGGCCGAAAAGCAGGAAGTCCATCCCAACTTCCGCCTGAGCGCTACAATCAACGACATCTTCCGCCTCGGCGACGTGGACGAGGCGCCCGTGAACACCAAGTCTGACGACGACTCAGCATTTGGCTTGCGAGCCGACAACGGCAAGATCGCGCTGTACTTCACGAGTCCAAAGAAGACCGAGATCTTGCAGACGATTCGCGCTGCCAAGGCCAAGCATGGCAAGGATACGCGGTCGCTGAAGCAGTATGAACGGCTCATTCGCCCACAGGACGTCCCTGGTACACTTCTGAACCTAGCTCTGACGAACCTGGCGAGCCCGGATCATGTGCTGCGGCTGTCGTCATATAACCTACTTGGAGCATTATGTCGGGCTTTCAATTTTACGACTGCTTCGAAGGTTGTCTGCACTAGGGACATTGCTGTGCCGCTCGATCCATCTCGATTCATCATTGACATCAGCAAGACGCTGGCAGAGTCCGAGCCGCAGCTGACGTCGGACTTTTTGAATGAGTTCTTCGTAGGATGGGACAGCTTTTCTGACGAACAGAAGCCTCTGAGTCTAGCGTATCTGGCCCCTTGGCTACCAGGTCTGCGCTCGTCTGTCCTCGCGAACGAGCCTGATAGTGATAAGGGCCGAGAGAAGATCGCGACGCTCTTCAGAAAGCTCATTGATGTGACCTTGTCTGACCCGACATTGAGCTTTACGCTGGAGCAGACCATCTGGCCTGCTATCCAGCGTGACGAGGTTTTGCTGGACATCTTCCTAGATGAGGTCATCAAGGCCGCGTCGAGCATCGGATTGCACGATGAGCAGACTGAGACACTAACGTCAATCGTCACTGCGATTGGCAGCATCACACTTCGAGGCAAGATAATAACGCGTCTGCGGAAAGCACTGAATCGGTCGTCCATGCGGCAGAGTAAGTATCTACCTGACAATGTGGTCTGGCCAGAGGTCTGTATCCTGTTGCAATTCTGCGTGTCACTATCCTTCGATAGCGGTATTCAGGCACAGATGTTCTTACCAGAGATTTTCCACATTGTCACGATGCTCGCAAACACCGGCTCGCCAGACATTCGTGTCCTAGTGCACCGGCTGCTTGTCAACTCGGTCCACGCGGCGTGCACATCCTTCAACTTGGATGAGGCTCGGCAGATCAAGCTCAGGGGTGTGCTCGAGTCGCTGTCGGAGACAAGGACGGACATCTGGAGCCTCACGACCGCCTACACGGGCCGCGACAACACTTCTATGTCTACGACCCAGGAGTACGGGCCAACATTGCAAGCGACCGAGACGCTGGCAGCTATCATGTTTGAAATGTGCTCCATTGCGGCGCCGTCTACGGATATGGCTAATGCCTGGCGGTCGAGGTGGATGAGTCTCGTAGCCAGTACGGCGTTCCAAAACAATCCCGCAATTCAGCCACGGGCATTCTCTGTCATGGGCTGCCTCGCTAGGGAAGAGGTAGACGATGACTTGCTGTACCAGGTCCTCGTGGCGTTGCGGATTAGCATCACGCGCTTCAGCGGCGAGGATGGGAACAGCGAGATGCTGGTGGCGATCGTCACGGCGCTGTCGCGGATGATGGCCAAACTGCCGTCGACCTCACGTTACGGTATCCAGTTGTTCTGGCTCGCTACATTCCTGTTACGGCTTGTACCGCCATCGCTCTTCAATTGCGCGGCTGTCTTCCTCGAGTCCGTGCTGACCAACATCAACACCTCGGGTGACACGCGCGGCACCAAGCTCGTGGCACATTTGATGCAGGGCCGCGAGCAACTCGACGACGTAGCGCTGCCCCTTGATGACTTCTACGGTATCCACTTCACGTACGAGAACTTTCACTTCGCCGTATGCGCATGCCTCGCGCGCGGTCTATCAGACACCCTCACCAAAGCCACGGCACTGCACGTCCTCGCGACCTTCCTCGAAATGACGACGACCACAGCCACAAGCGCGCCGAACGGCGGCAGCAGTCCGGCGCCGCCGCGACTTCTGAAGGACGTGCCGTACTCGCCATACCTCAGCCTGATCCTCGCGCGCGCAGTAGCCGCCGACGAATTGAAGGATACGCTGTGGCTGGCGGGAATTACGTCGCCGACGGATCCATTGCGCGTGCAGAATGCGTATCGGTCGATGGAGCGGCTGGGCGCAGTTAAGGACAAGGATATTCTGCTGAACACTGCGATTGAGCTGGTAGATTTCCAGTTTTTGGAGGATGCAGTGCAGGCGCGGCTGCTGGGGTGGTTGAATGAGTTGGCTGAGGGGCGGCCAGGCGTCATAATGCATTTGTGAGTATTTTCTACCTCGAAATACACGAGACTGAGGGTGAAGAACGATGCGGCTAATCACACTAAATAGTTGCGGCCCCATCCTGGCTATCCTGGACGACGTCCTCCTTCACTGCCAGAACTCGGCGACGCTCGAGTCGGCGCACGGGTTACTGCAGACGCTTACGTCGAACCCGAACTTTGCGACCGCGATGATGGGCTCTGGGTCATTATCGGCGAGCAATGGCGCGGGCACGGTGCTGAATGAGATCCTGGAGGACATGGGCTTTGGCGGACTGTGGCGGTTCTGCTCGCTGAATCCTACGCAGGAACCGGACAAGCAGTGTTTCGCTTGGACGGAGAAACTTATCGATGTGAGTTGCTCTCTTCCTTCTTGCTACCCAGCATCCGAAGCCCTTCGGATCTGGGAGCTTAATGTATACATTGGACTTGATAGTGCTGCCTCACCACCCGGAGGCGGCCGGGAAAAGAGGAGCTGAAAGTCTGAGTCCAATGTACAATTGAGGCTTGATGTTGCTGCCTTACGTCGACGCAAGACTTGCAAAAGGGCCGAAGACATGCACCCGCAACATCATTGCTGACTCATTTCACAGCTGATCATCAACGCCGGAACATACTGAATGACTGGCCGATAGGGAGCAGTGATCGTCGGTGACACTACCACGGCGGTGAAGATTTCTCGCCTGCTCATCAGGGAAGGGCGAAGGGGATGCCTCAAGTGCGCATCTGGTTAGAAGCTGGGGCTACATGGCTGAGTGACTAAAGAACTGGATATGCATACACCACATGCACGTTGATGATACTAGCCATTTCAGGATGAGAGAAGATTTAAAAAAGAAGGGGGGGTAGGTAGGTAGGTGTTTGGGGCAGGCTGCGCCGCGGGGGGGGGGGTTGTTTTTTGACTTGTGGAGGAGATATCCCGGGCTCAATTTCTGTTGAAGAATAGTTGATTTGTGTAGCCTTGTTCAGCAAATGAATCTTCGTTGACGAAGACGCCGCATACCGCTCTCGTGGTCAGGCGACATGAGTTGTGTGCGTGAGGAGTGTGGCTTTCTCGTGCAATGGCCGAGGAGGGTGAGTAAGATCTTCGTGTGCATAAGTCGAGGTATCTTGGCAGCTGAAGCCTTACGCAATGACAAGTGAGGCTTTGCACTCTTGCGTATGCCCGCAACGTAGTATCTCGGAGACGGAAAAGTGTGTGAGGTTGGTTGCTTGGTTGCTTTGTGTGTCTCGGCTCGCGATCCCACGAAGTTGCTTCACCTTCTTCCCCCACACTGTCCTACCCGATGCGTTCAACAGCCAGACAGATCTATTGAAATGCATGAAATCTCATTCGCATAAGCTGTCTAGCACAGCCCCTCTTCTCGTGTCAAGAGTTCGGAGATAGAGCGACGTGCCAATTTTCCTATTTCGGCCCAATTTCGCTCGCACAGAAATCAAGTTATGGTGTATGTATGTGTGTGTGTGTGTGTGTGTGTGGCATCAAAAGCAGGGCCGGTCGCCGGAGATGCCATGCACAGCACAGCCCTACGATCGGCTCTTGCCGATATGCGTTGTGCGGTCGCACAAACGCCAAAGGACATTATCCGCTCCCAACCTGCAGGACCCTGACGTGCGTGTCTTTGCTCACTCGTCGGCTCGATGTGCATATGCAAGCAGGCTCATGCAGTCAGACGTTGCACTCTATTTTTAGTCCCACCTACGTCGCCGCGGGTGATCTAGATCCGAGAATTGAAGGCTTCTGGAACATTTTTGGTGGGAAGGCTGTGAACGGAGATGTAGTGTGTGGTGGTGGGGGTGGTATTTTTTCTCTTCTTTTTCGGCGAGGCCATTTCGCGTTACGATGTTGGTGGGACGAGCGGGCCTTACGGGTAGCAGTTGTGTGCTTGCTGCGCGCGAGTCCGATATGTGCCGAGCGAGTTGCGCGATTGTTGATGAAGTGCGTTGGTTTTCTAGTGATGGTGGGGCGGATTACGGAGGACGGAACTGAGGCATTGCTTCGATGAGTGTTGCGTCTTTGGTTCCCAACATTGTGTACGATGTGTTGGGTAATCTGCTTGTGTAATCCGGATTGGTGGAGATGTTCAGCAAGAAAGCAGTCACGATGTAACTAATTTTGTGTCATAATTCACTCAGCGTCGCTGACGCCGGGTGAGTATACGGCTCTATGTCACGATGGTGTTTAAGTGGGATGACATCGTGCTTTGCTAAGCCGACCAAATACGTGGGCGCGCTATGACGGACCGCATAGTCACAACTAGGCAGACGTCCGACTTCTCCTGAGAAAAATTCATGTTCTCTGGTAAAACTGCTCGCTCTCTTCTCGCGTCGTCTTGGCTTCGCGGAATCTCGTCGCAATACGTAGAAATCTGATGCCATCGAGCCCAAGTGATTACCAAGCGCTTGTGGTTGCAGCGCCCTCTTGTCGTGCCTCGACATTGCGGGCTCGCCGTGCGAATGCGAATTGGTTCGTATGCATCTAGTGTAGATATCTACGGGGAAAGTGCGAAAAGGATCCGAGTGCGAGGCGAGCAATGCCCGAGCACATTACTTTTTCTACGGATGCAACTTGTCAGCCTCCACGACACCCGACACGCGGGTCTTGTGTCATGCTGGAAGATGCAAGCTCGCATATGCCAGCATTTCGAGAAGTGGCTGAGAGACTTTTAACGAATTTATCGATCAATTGATTTCCATGCCGCTCGTTACTGTTCCTGCATGGCCAGAACACCGAGGCTCGGTTGATGCACGCGAGAGACAAAAATCAATGGATGCATCGCAGTGGAAGCGCAGCAATGGATGGTAGCATAGCAAAGTTTCACCTGCGCGTCCGGCCACGCCGACGCATGTGGCAGCTGGCCGAGGCCCTGATTGGCTTCAGCCACACCACGCGAGACCCGGTCCCGACGGATATTCCTGAAAGTTCCGCGAGCTTGGGAGAAACGTCGCACCCGCTTGCTCTTTGCACACAACAGCCAAGAAATGTGAAGCCATCGCGGCCAAGTTCCGCAAGAGGCTGAGGAGAGATATTGTGAGCTTTGTCGAGTCCGCTGAACCAGCATCTGGGTGAGGCTTGGTGCAAGACGATCTTCGGGATCGATCCGGGTCGATGGGACAAGAAAACTGACAGCCCAGGGCCAGGGCTCCACAAGACCCCGGCCCCCCACATTTTGCAGTGTGCAGTGTCCGTGGGGTCGAGACCTTTGGGGACTTTTGCGAAGTGAAGGATTCTGGTGCCTTGCAGCAGCGCATCGCAGAAAGGGAAAAGGTTGCATCGCGCGCTGCGGACTGCTGTTGGTCGAGACCTTACTTGCCAAATCTTTTTGATCACTAGCGTCTAATGCTCGCAACTTCTTTCTAGTGTTGGGTAAAAAGAATTGAAAGGAATGGCCGAACACGCAACCGGCTTGCCCAATGTGCAGACACCTGAAAACGGGGCCGGGTCTGATCGGTGCCCACCTAGATCAGGCAGTCCGAGACAAAGAACTGAGGGCGCCAGTGGCACCTAGACAAGGTGATAAGGCAGCACAAACGCGACTGGCCAGCGTGAATATTTGTTGAGGCCTGATGCTTGCTTGCTGGATGCATGTGCATGATCGACTGGGCTCCTAGTGCCAAGTAGCCTGCAAAGGTGAACTTGTGTGAATACACGGTATTCTGGGACATGTTGGCAAGACTCAGCGGGACCGGCATCCATGTGATCCGTAGACAATGGAACCAGCCATAGCGCAGTGACTCACCTTACGGACTCGTATGCCCACTGCGCGCGTGACCACGAATTTAAGTTACGAATGGGTCACGAGACCATGTTCAGGCAAAGGCAGAGAGGGACAATACGCGGCCCACAACGGCTGTGAATAATCCGATGTCAAAGTCCTGGCAGTCGTGAACATGGATGGCGTTTAGGTATGTCCCGAGTTAGCGGGTCCATATTGGCAATCGACGCCTACTAGGTGGAAGTGGGCCGCAGTGCCGCGCCCAACCGCTGCGCTGCTAGTGGTCCACACTCCCCTAGCGCTCCAGCCTTCCTGAATGTGGGGGTCTTGTCTGGTGGGGCCTATTCCGCGCGGGCTCGGCTCGCACTACCGAGGGAATACCACCCTACTGTGTAGTGTCAGCCCTGCGCTGGCAGAAAGTCTGGGCATGTCGACTGAGCCACAACTGCTGTGCTGTGAAGCTACCTACGGCTGCTCCAAGCGACAGGCCTGGCATCGCGACCTTCGACATGCCAGCATGCATGAATGAGAAAGCTCAGGTGGAGCCGTCTGCTTCGCTGGCCTGAACAAGAGGCCTGCGAGCAGCAGCCTGGAATGTGTGACAAGCTTGCGACCTCGGCTGGCCTACGTGGATGGCCAGAGTTGTCCTGTCCCTGGGCAGCTGGAACAAGGTGCCCAAGCCACATGCCACGGGGGTAGACGCGTATCTTGACAATCAATGAGTCTTCTGGTGCGGCGTCTGACCGAGACTTGGTTATTAGTCAGAACCGTAAATAGACACACGTGGTATCTACGACGGTGCCACGTTCTCGCATGTATGCGGATCTCCGCGCAACAAGATCGCCCATCGCAGGACATCGAATTGCTTGGATAGAGAATTTCGAAGAGAGCATGTGTGGCGATAACAAGCCACAGCTCAATGTGGCACAGATTTGATGACTGCCGCGGTGCCCCTGGTCCTGATACCGGTCTTTCTGGGATGTATCTGGGGGATGGGGGCGACAACGAGGTTACGAGCTATCGGGACACATCAGCGAAGATCCCCAGTTGGCCAACCAAACGACTGTGACCTGTCAAAGTCGAAGCGTAGGCTGCATGTTGCCCTGGCAGTCTGGCAGTCTGGTGAGGCTGTGCGTGGGACGACGATCAATGAACCCCGCTTTGGCAGTTTGGCTAAACGTCGGTGGGACAAGCGCAAAATCCCGAGTCCGGCTCCGACATGAATTTGTGATGGATACGCGGATTTCACATGACAGAATCCTGGGGCTCGTTGGCTTATGCTTAATGCAAGGGCAAGCTGGCTGTGGCTGAGTAGTCTTGAATCGGAGCTTCATCTGTGTGCCACAGTATTGTGGCATGGGAAACTTGATAGAATTGCCCAGCCAAAAAGCGGGAGCCAACGCCAACAACTCTCAAAGTCCCAATGTGATGGGACTTGGCCCGTGCAGGCCAAGGCCGAGGCCGACCATATCCCGAATAGGAAACTATATCCACACTCACAGGGATAACAGGTACCTCCAGAAATCAACCCAGCAACGTCTTGTGTTGCATGATAGACTTGCCATAGCTTGGATGGAATTCATTGCAAAGCCCGATTAGTAATCATGTGAAAACTCCATCTCCGGTGCACGAATTCACCATGAGGCAACCCATTCCAGGATGATCAATCAATCGTACGCTGTTGGTTGAACGCCGGAAGAGCCTCGGGCCTTCGGCATGCTTCCATGGGTTCCATTGTTTTCCAAGGTCACACCACCGGTGTTTCTAAGAACTGCCATTTGAAAAGCACAATGCCGTACACGAACCCCACTGTGCAAGTTAGCAGTAGTAGAGTGCAAGGCCGCAAACCTAAATGTCAAGCTTCAGGAAGATTGACTCCGCGGCAGGGATCCCGGCGGTTGGGGGACGTGGTGTTTGGGGGAAAAGTCATCATAGTCGACGTCACAGTAGCACACAGAGCCAGATTGGCCAATCACATGGCTGCTCGGCGCCAATCCTTTCCACGGACGGAGACACACATCAAACTTTCCAGATGAAGCATCCGGAGTCTGATTAGCTAAGGGGAGGACCCTGAAAATCATGAGAATTATGACGACGGTTATCGAAATTCCTAAATTTACCATCCAACCAGGCCAGGCGGGGTATGGAATGCATGTCAGACACTATCAAGGGAAGATGGAGAAACTTGTTGTGACTCTGCAAAGCACACAATAGGAAACGCATATATGCACATATTCATCCGGATACGAGTGGTGTCATTTGCAAGACCTAACTAAGACTGTGACCTTAACAATTCAGCATCTCTACCTACATGCACAAAGAAAGAATGGCAAGTCATGGGACCAGCGGATTTTGAATAATCCTTCGTAATCGACCCAACAAATAGCATAAGCCGCAAGAACCGCCTGTCGAAGAAAAACCGTATATCAAAGCAGTGTGTGTTGAATGTGTGACAGTCCGTATTTCACTCAGCCGCGGCTCCTCTTTCATCCCATTGTTCGAGTCCTTGGTCATCGACTTTGTCGTACCTGTTCCTACTCAAGCCAAGGCTCCACCTGCTAACAAGCTTGCTTCTGTCCCATGTCACTAAATGTACGGGGCACTGAGACTGCACTACTGTATGCGCGCCCTGCTTGAAGAGGCTTCACTGTACCAAGACTCGCATGGTTTCTAGCTGTCGAACTGTCTGCGGCCTGACGTCTCTCTTCGCCGAGATGTGCGCAGCAACTTCGTCACTTGCACCAGCTACATTATTTGAAAAGGTTGGGCCATCTTATCGGGCTCGTCCATTATGTGTGCAGACATTTGTGACATATGGACTGACTCTTACTTGCACACGCATACTGTAGTACATTCTCACGCCGAAATGTTGAGCTGTGATGACGGGTGACCTGACATTGTGCTGCGATCGGTTGTGAGTCAGATACCTTTTGCGGTTAAGAGGTACTGCTCCATTAAGCTTAGCGTAGTACTTAGCGTTCTTGTCATCGTCCCATTAGCAATAGCCCGGGTAGTCAACGTTCTTGATCAGGCGGACCCACCGGAACTTGCGAGGGCCCGTGTACCCACATACCCCGTTCCATGCATGCCCTGCCGCACTGCTCATTTAGTCAACAGGGTTCCCTGTGAGGTATCGGCGTCGCTATTGTGGTATATAATCGTAAATTCCCTCCTTCGACATTTCCAGATTTGCCACCTTCAATACACTAGACACAAAAAGTGTACAACTATACTTTCGAAAGATCATCATTACCAAATCCAACTACACTCGTGATGATGTGGATGAATCCAAATACTACAAACACCTACAATAACATCAACACCGACGCGCAACTGTACAATAACTACAGCAGACGATCTTCACTCTCGACTGCAACTTCTTTCTATCCTCACACATCCGATTCCGACGCCTACCTCGACGTCGACTCGGAGGTCAAGTCACAATCGAGCACCTCTTCCTCGCCTCAGTCGACGACCGGCTTGCCTTTGTCAACGTTTGACAGTCTGCCAGTTTCGAGAATACCCAGAGTTTCCCACAACGGTGGTTTCAACTTCTCGAAGCCTGGCCCGCAGTCACAGCTCTTTCAGCCCGTTAGCAACATGATGTATGCAGATACATGGTCTACGGCGGATATCAACCAGTTCGCCCCCAGAAACAACGGTCGGAGCGCACACAACCGAGACTCGTCGCTGTCGTCGCTTGGCTCGTTTGGACCCGCCTCACCTTTCTCCTTCAACTCAGCAAACCCTCAAATCGCGGTCAGCGATTCCACCGACTACAACGGGCTGCAAATCCAGGACGACCATCCATACCACTTGTCCGCGAAGGCGCCGAACGCAACGTCTCACGACACATTCTACGCCAACTACCCCTACACCGCCAACACATCGGCTCAAGACTACGCAAACATGCTTGCGCCGCAGAAGCACCGTGGCGAGCGTGCTGCAGGTGGCTTGTTGCCCCCTCCAGATTTCTCGAATGGCGGATCACGGCCTGGCTCGGTGGCGAGCTCAGTAGCCAGTGACTCACCTGCCACGCCAGTCGCACCGGAGCCTACTGAGGTCGAACAAGACAGGAGGCGACAGCATGGTGAGGAATTTTCCCTGATTGATGTCTCTAATCTTTACTCAGACTTCGACTTACACATTCTTGAACCAGCCTCCACAACTGTTCCAAAGCTCGACCGTACTATGACAGACATATTATGCGATGAGCTTTACAACCCGAACTTTCACACTGTATCCGCGCCACCATCTCAATCCAGCCAAGCAGTCGCTTCGCCCACAAACGAAATGTTTGCGCAGAGGTTACAGGCTGCAAACAACCAACACCTCACTGCAACAACGGCACCCGCACCCATATCGACAATAAGTCGAGGACGGTCACCATTCAGGAACGGATCACCACTGGCACCGAAGCCATCCCAAGACTTCTCGCCTCAAGTGTCCACTAGTATGCGTTTCAACACAGCGCAGCAAATGAGGGAGCGAAAGAAGCAGGAAGAGACGGTTCAAGCTCTGCGTCAAATGACACAATCCAACAGCAGCAATACCCCGCAAACTATTTCGCCGAAGGATGCCGTCTTGGAATACAATGAGGACGACAACAACAATTTTCCCCTGTTCCCTCAACAACAATCCGTGGCCTACGATGCCAGTCAGATGAACCAGGCAAGCAATCACGGTAACGATTACAACAATCTTGCTTTGGAAACGCAATTCGACAGCTTTCTTACAAACCAATTGTCTGCGTCGCAACTCTCGAACAATGAGCTACAGCTTCCTCAGCAGTACCCGTTTGTCTCGAAGCAGAGCCAGCAGCCGAGTCTGCCCTCTGCAACCTCTTTCTCCATGTCCTCGCGGATGGAGTCCTCAGCATCGCCTTCGTCGTCCGCATCAAGTCCGCAAAGGCCGGAGCACATCGGCGCAGAGAGTGGAACATACACATGCACATACCACGGGTGCACGCAGAGGTTCGAGACACCAGCGCTATTGCAAAAGCACAAACGCGAGGGTCATCGACAGGCGCACGGCATGAACGGTCTGCGCCGACCTGAGGTGTCACCTACGACGGGCGACTTTTTCAACACCCAAGCAGGACCTCACAAGTGCGAACGCATCAACCCTAGCACTGGCAAGCCTTGCAACACTATCTTCTCCCGACCTTATGATCTTACGCGGCACGAGGACACCATTCACAACGGGCGCAAGCAGAAGGTTCGCTGCGATATTTGTACGGAGGAGAAGACATTTAGCCGCGCTGACGCGCTCACTCGACACTATCGCGTCTGTCACCCTGACCTGGAGTTCCCCGGCAAGCACCGCAAGCGAGGCGGATCGAGCGCTTGAGAATGTCACCCACACGCATCATGAGCATCATCGACATGTGACGACTATCCATCATGAGACAATCATTTCATCTCTACAATCACCCTTGGTGTGCCTCGAAACATCGAAATCACTATGTACGCATTGGCCGCCCAAATCGATGACAGAGTGCCAAAGTTTGTGTGGACGATCGACGTCAACGGAGGGATGCGAGGTGACCGTATATCCCTACCATTGGCTACGTCACTCCTGCCAGATCGAGCCTTGGCGCTGTCGTCTTTCTGCAGGGACTTTTTCTTTAGGTGGACCCTGATCCAGGATCGGCAGCCGGCTGACGTCATTTCATCATCGCAAAGTCGGAGACACCGCCGATCCTGACAGCCAAGCTCGCTGGTGTGAAGTCATTTGCACCCGAATGACGAGCAGCTCGACGCACGGAGGCTTTACTCCGTGTTCGTGAATGCGGCAGATCTCCTCCCGGGATTGCGCGACTGGCGCCTTATTTCCCGATGAAGGGTGGGAGTAATGACATGTTTCGAGCCATGACGAGGTCATGCCACAACTCACGCCACTATACAGATATTTGCACCACACACTTGGGTAATTGCACCAGCCGGCTGGTATCATCACTGGGAACCGGATAATACTGAGTTAGAATGGCCTGTTTTGATCATCCCTTGGTGCACGGTATAGAACCTTCATTCTGCGCGGCGTTGAGAAGATCGGAAAGAGCCTTGCTTTGAGATACGATGTTGTATTCACCCAAAATTTATGAGTGTAAATATTCTCTCCAAACTGTTCGTACCGATTGCATCAAGCATTTGTGACAGTTGCAACACCTTTCGTTTTGTTCAGATCAATTCCAAGTTTGGATTGAAGCATGCGTATCTGGAATTGCATGCGGCAGCACCTGGTAGAACAAGTTGTGAATGGTTACCAAACAATTTCCAAGCTAGGGCTGTCGCGATCCGCGTCAACCGCGGAAGGGTTCTTGGCATCGGGAACAGCAGAGATATAATTTGTGGGAGGGATGACACGGGACCTGATGGTGCACGGAAAGACTGAGCGTACAGAGCGTATGCAACATATAGCTAGTCACAAATTGATATTTCGTGAGAAACAAGTGTAGCCAACGATAGTGTATTGCCAAGTGATATGTTTCTACGGACTGAGTTAGTAACTCCACTTGCAACTACCGCCTAGTATTACCTAGCTTTCTGTTGATGTACACTAGAGTTTCCAGGGTACAAGCTCGAAACTTTTACAGTTCAAGACAAAGGTGTACTTTTGATCACACCAAACATCTACGTTTCACAAAATCTTCACGTTGAACTCTCTTGACGCTGTCACTTGCCGCAAGGAAAGAGTTCTCGCACCTTGAATGACAGGCGAAAATTAAAGTTTTTAATCTTCAGCTTCCGTATCCGGCAGCTGGCAGGGCTGGGAATGCAGGCACCAAAACGCGAGCCAAGAGGTCGGAGAATGCCAGGATGGGATGATTCACAGCTTGGCCTCGAACGATTTTGGGATGTGATATTACTGTTGTTCTGCAGCCCAAGCATCGCGGGGAACTTGGGCGGGGTGTGGGTGGGCAAAGCTGGAGGTTAATGGGGTGTCGTAACGCGGCTTATGGTGTGTACATGGTAGAATATGTTGTCGACGTGGGATTGGGCTCGAATTGCAACAGAAAGTATTAGTATTCGGAAGTGTGGAGAAGAAAGTGTGTCCTGAACTCAAAGCGAGTGCACAGACAAATGACCACGGCATATAGGTGCACGTGTGTGATAAAAAGCTGTAATGCAGAATGTGTGAGGTATAACTGCGAGAAAATTGAAGGGGCCTAGTAGGCCGCTGTGCGATACAGCAGATCCTAATATGAGTCAATGTGCTTTTGCTCGGCAAATGCATCAATCTCTGTGGCGTGTGATTCTGGGGGAACAGAATGGGATATACGAGGCGTTGAACTGACCGAAACATTGGATATTTGTTTTTCTGTTCCAAGGACCCAGTGAAATACTTTGGGAAGTTTCTTGCAGCAAGGCCAAGGGATCAACATCGAGATCTTCTCGAGGGGTGCAATTGCACTCAAATGCTGGAGTTGTGTCTTCTCATTGGGATCTTTGGTGACACCACACATACCACCAGTGTAAGGCACTGGAGGGGTGCCTAAAACTGTGCCAACCCTCACGGCGAGGATAGGCACAACTTGAACCAAACTGCACGATAGGAGACTTGAAGACACAGCCACGATGTCTAATGAATCAAAGACCCCCCCCCCTCCCCCCGGGGCAATATCTGACTCTATAACAAGATACGGCAGACCTAGCCGGTAAGTTTAAATCCCCCACGCGAGGACCGCACCATCTACACCAACTTTGCGCATGAAATCGATATCACATATCCGCTCCATTCATCTCACACCGACTATGCGGGCATCACCACATTATCAGTGCTCATGACAGCAGCACGGGCATCAGCGTAGATAGGCGTAATGCCAGTCCAGATCTGGAACTACAACACACACATCACGAGTCAGCACACCCAAACAAGCCTACGCACAGAGATTTTCACGGCAGATAAGAAAGGCATAAACATACCTGGTACCACCCCTGCCCAGCCAACACCTCCAAGCCAGGAATTGTCTCCCACCCCGCCTCCTCGGCCATCGCCATCACGGCCGTGCGGCGCGGCTTATACGCCATCTCCAAGAGCGCCCGCTTCACCGCCACCGGCCCATCGACAGCAACCGGGCGATTCAGCACCCCCTCCACCACAGCGCGCATGCCCTCGTCTATCGGCTTATCCGCCGGGATTGAGCTGATCATTACCCTCGGCTCGACCGTGGCCGCACTGGCGTCGGTGAGGTGCTGCACGTCGTACTCCTTAGGGAACGACTCGGCCAGCGTCGCGACGCCGGCGGCGTTGCGCGCGATGATGTAGATCGGCGCGTAGCCCAGGCTGTGCAGCGCGAAAATGGCCGCGCGCGTCGTACCGCCGGAGCCGATAACAACGCCGGAGCCGGCGGCGGCGGCGGTGGTGGCCGTCGTCGGTGTCTTGACAATGCCTGCTTGGCGCAGCGAGTAGACCATGCCCATGTAGTCGGTGTTATCTCCGAGCAAGGTGGGTGGCGAGACCCCGTTGGGGGCATCGATGCGCACGATGGTGTTGACGGCGCCGATGACCTTGACGGCGTCCGATACGGTGTCGAGGAGCGGGATGATGTCGACTTTGAGGGGGATGGTGACGGAGGCGCCACCGAAGTTCGGCGCGCGGATGAGCTGCTTGATGTTGTCGGCTGCGGTGCCAGTTTCGCAGCGGAAGTAGACGTGCGGGAGGCCGTTGGCTTGGAACAGGGTGTTGTGCAGCACGGGCGAGGGCGACTTCGCCACGGGCGTGCCGAAGATGTAGAAGGCGCGAGCGTCGAGCTCGCCAACGAGCGCGAGGCCCTGGCGGATCTCGGAGGCGGAGAGCTGGCCCGGCGCGGCCTTGAAGGGCAGCGCCGGGTGCGACACGGGGGTGAGGAAGTTATTGAGCACGCGGCTGAGCTTGCCGAGCGGTCCCATGTTGATGGCGATGATGGGCGTGGTGTTGTGCGCGGCGAGCATGCGGGTTTTGAATTCGGCGAGGGCAAAGTTGTCTTCTTGGGTGCGCGCAACGCCGACGAGCTTGATGATGTCGCCGAATTGCAGCGCGCGGTTGTAGAATTGATACCAGGAGCCGTTCTTCCACGATAGTATGCCTTGGGGATCGTGGTGCGAGGCGATGATGTGGGAAGATCCTTTGCGTGCCACGACGCCTTCAATTAACTCCTCGGGCCAGGTGAGCTCGAGATCGATGTATTCGACGGCCGACCGCAATGCAACGCTGTAGAGTGCTGCCGCGCCCTCGTAATCGTTGTCGGGGAACTTGCCGCCCTGGCTCTGAGTTCGAATGGTGAATACAATTGGCATGTTCGCGGCAGCTCGCAACGCTGCAACCTGCACGGCGACAAATTCGGGTGAGTAGTCCTTCAGCAGATCCACCCTCAACTCCACGGCATCCGAACCAACGACCACTTGAGGTATAAGCTCCAGCGCTTCCGTCACATCTGGTACGGTGAGCGAGACGAAGAAAGAGTGCTTTTTCGTCTTCACGATCTCGAAGTGATTACTGTGCCCACACATGACCGACACAAACTTGGAGAAGTCCGCTGGCGGTTCAAGCAACGCTCTCGAGTCGCCAAGATGCGGACTGTGGTACTTGAAGTTACTACACTCCTCGAACCACGGTTTCCTGCGCTCATAGACTCCTCGAATCTCTTCGGTGTAGGCTGGCCGTGTCTTGTCGATAAGGAGGTACTGGACCACCTGGTCTGTGTCTCGGTGCACCTGCAGGACAAAGCCGCCGTTCGCCTTGTACTTAGTCAGCTCCGCACGCGCAACGTCGCTCTCGACGATGCCACCGCCACAGGAGAAGACGCAGCCGCTTGCTCGCTGCGTCATGACCTCTTGTAAGAGGTCTAATTCGGCCTTGCGGAAGCCCTCCCAGCCAAGGTCACCACGGATCATGTCGGGTATCGACATGCCTATTCTGGTCTCGAGCTCTATATCGAGGTCGACGAAGTCCCTGTGTAGAGTCTCTGCCAACCAGCCTCCTGCAGTCGTTTTGCCTGCCCCCCGCATACCGATCAAGAAAATGGACCGATCACTGCTGGAACTAGACGGACTATCGTGGTCTTCGTGTTCTGACGCCGGCTCTTCGCCGTCTATCTTGACTTTGAAAGACTCGGACAGCACGTCCCACCAGCCTGGCCACGTCTTGCCAGTGCATTCGCGCTCCTGGATCATGATTGGCTCGGGTGTAATGGTAGACAGAACGCTGAAGCTCATGGCCACACGGTGATCGTCGTAGCAGTAGACACCGCCAGCCGGCTGGGTCAAGGAGTTGAATGGGCGGCCTATGATTTCGATGCCGTCTTCCAGCTCATTGCATTGAACTCCGAACTTGGCAAGTTGGTCTTTCATCGCCTTGATACGGTTGCATTCCTTGACCCGCTGGTTCGCGATGCCAGTAATGCGCGTGGTACCTTCCGCTACCGCGGCCAGAACAGAAGCAGTGAGGAAAGCATCCGTCATCGGCTCCATGTCAACAGATGGGATGGCCTTCAGTTGTCCAACGGGAGGACCAGTGACAGTAGTCGAGTAGTCCGTCTGGTCGACCTTTGCGCCCATAGCCTGCAGCACATCCACAGCAAAGCGCGAGTCACCCTGCAACGACTTGGAACCAATGTTTGGCACAGTGCAAGTTGTTCCAGTGATCGCCGCCACAGCAAGAGGGTAGGTGGCAGAGCTAGCATCGCTCTCGATCTCGTACTCAGCTGGGTTTTTGTAGCTGCCCTGAGGAATGTGGTACGTGTGCTCCTCGGTTGTTGACTTCTCGACCTGGACGCCGAAAGCCGCCATCATGGAGACGGTCATGTCGATGTAGAATTGGGAGATCGGCTTGCCTCCGACAAGCTTCAATGTGACGGGGTTCTTGGCGTAAGGCGCAGACATGAGCAGCGACGAGACGTACTGCGAGGAGATGGTGGCCGCAAGCTCAATGACACCGCCCTCAAAGCCGTTGGATGCGTCGACCTGGACGGGTAGACTGCCCTCCTTGTTGAGGTATTTGACGTTGACTCCGTTCGCGCGCATCGCGTCGACGAGTGGGCCGATTGGCCGCAACTGCATTCTTGCGTTGCCGGTCAAGACGGTGGATGACACAGAGGTAGGTGAGGCGAGAGCCACGACACTGGTCAAGAATCGCGATGCTGTTCCTGCATTTCCCAGGTAGAGTGGGTCCGCGCTCGCCTCGAGCTTTCCACCCTTGCCCTTGACGACCAAGATCTCGCCGCTGTCTTCCCAGCTGTAGGTAGCACCATTGAGGCCTGATATCGCGGAAAGCATGAATTCGACGTCGTCCGAGTGCAGCAAGTTTTTGATGCGGCACTCGCCCTCACCCAGCGCAGCCAGGACCAGTGCGCGGTTGGAGATACTCTTCGATCCAGGCGGTGTCACGCTGACATTCAAGTTACCCGGAACGCCAGGCAAGACCCGGACAGCGGGAGACAGCACAACGCGGATCGCGCGGTCATCCACGACACTGGCCTTGGGCTCGTGGCATTTCCCGATGGCAGACAGAAGCACAACCTTCTTCTTGGCTCCGTCATTCTTCTTGTCGACGGCCATCTTGTCCAACAGTGTGTCAACCGGGCAGCGCTTGCCAGCTGTAAGCTTGACAATGCGCTTGTCTTTCAAGCTCGTCGGCAGATCGTAGCTAGCGATACACTTCGTCAGGCGAGCGACCGCGTCTGGGCGCAACACGCCCAAGAACCGCGCCAGCTCTGCCTCCTTGACCATACCAATCGCGACAGCCTCGCCATGAAGCACCTGAGGCGTCAAGATCGCCTCGTAGGCGTGGCCTATCGAGTGGCCAAAGTTGAGCAAATTCCGCAGGCCGCCCTCGCGCTCATCCGCAGACACGACCTCGGCCTTGGTCCGCGCCGACCCGAGCACGATCCTCTTGAGTATATGCCTAATAGGCGCCAACCTCTCACCCTTCTCCTTTGGCTTGCTCTTGACAGCCGCCAAAATAGCCCCCGCATTCGCCTCAAGCGCCGCGAACTCGACCTCGTCCCAGATCGCGGCCGTCTTGACGACCTCCGCCATGCCGTTCACGAACTCGCGCACGGGCAGGGTATCGAGGAACTGCAAGTCGATGTAGACGCGCTTGGGCTGCCAGAAGGCGCCGATCAAGTTCTTGCCAAGCGGGGTGTCGATGGCGGTCTTGCCGCCGATGCTGGAGTCGACCATGGCCAGCAGGGTGGTGGGCACCTGGACGAAGCGCACGCCGCGCATGAAGGTCGCGGCGACATAGCCAATCATGTCGCCAATGACGCCGCCGCCGAGAGCGATGACGACGGTGTCGCGCGTGCAGCGCTGAGAGAGCATCCAGTCCTCGATGTCGGCCTTGGTGGCGCGGCCCTTGGAGGTCTCGCCGGGCGGGATGGCGTACGTGAGGAGGCGGACATCTTGGGCGGCCGCGGTGGCGGCTTCGGTGAAGGCGCGCGTGAAGGAGGACACGTAGAGTGGGGCGAGGTTGGTGTCGGTGATGAGGACGTAGGTGGAGGATTTGAGGTTGGTGAGGAGGTCGGTGGGCACGAAGGTGTGGAAGACGCCATGGTCGATTATGATGTCGTCTTTGCCAAGGATTGGGATGCGGGTCGGGCCTGAGGAGGAGGCAACGGTGCCGTTTGCTGTCCCGTTTGGCGTGGGAGCAGCGCCGTTGACGGCTGCCATGGCGAGAATGGTGTCGTCGTCGGGAGGGCGTGGGGTGAATCAGCTGCCCACAGCTTGCTCAATTGACACAAAATCAAATGAACGAGGTGATGGGAGCCGGGTGGTAAAGGTTGGTGAGGAAGTAGCAAGTAGAGAGAGAGAGAGAGACTGTAAAGAAGGAGAAGTCGTAGCAGGTACAGATAGAGTCGTAAGTTATTGGGAAATGACACGGCCTTGAGAATGACTCTTCCGAGAGCTGGCCTGGCCAGTGCTGTCAATTGAAAGCCGCAAATCGGCCAGAACAGAAGTTTTCGGCAAGGATGGCACGAGCCAGCTGCGGGTTCCTGCACATACCGCAGCAAAAATGTTCGAAAGTGTGGGGGAGGGGGCAGGCCAGGGGGGGCACTTCAGGTGTGCGGGGATTGCGGTCGGAACGATACCCCGGATTTAAACATTCGTAGGGCGGCCCGAAGATGATCGTCTGGGATCCTCTGCCTTCTTGATATCCTGGACACACACAAATCACTAGCAACAATAATTCGGAAGTGAACCGAGAGCACAAGCTGGCAGCAACACCGCCGCATCTTGTGTAGCTCCCCTTTGGATAGTGCCATTCTGTACTAAACATCATTACTCACCTTGGCAATAGCAGTAACGAACTCTTTAGCACTCATGACGTACGAAGCAGTAGCAGTCTGACATTTGTCGGTAAATATGAGAAGCATCCGTGCAATGTCGTCGCCAGGTCCTTCGGGACCAGATGGTTCACCAACGCCAAAAAAGGGTAGATGACCTTCAGCACTAGACGAGTCCATTTTGTGTATAGCTGAGTAGAGAGTGGTGTGTTCCTGTAGAGGGACGGGTTAGGCCAAAGGTAAGAAGAAGGTGAGGATGGAAATGAGAGAAAACCCCAGATCATAAAGTACGACAGACGAAGAGTTATATGATCTGTGCATGGTCAAACCAAGATTAGCGGTGGCCCGTGGGAATATCAAAATACATCGCGACCCACGGACGAGCAGTGTCTAGCTTCAATGATTGACCTCATCCTCAAAGAGGCCACGCGGACGACTGGAAAGTATGCTCTTTATGCTTACTGCCATCTACCTACACACGCCCTGACCGATGTCGACAACGCAGTCAACCCAGCGACCTCCTGTCCACTCTCCGCTCAGAACCCAAAACTATCCAAAAGTGACCCGGCATCCGGCTCCTCGAACATCGTCGGCGGCGGCTTCTTCGCCTCCTTACTTGCCGCCGCCCCAAACCTCCCACTCGGTGTCTCAAAGCCAGGCGACAGCGGCATATCCTGCACAACCAACGAACTCCTCCGCTTGAGCAACTTGCCCGGATCCACGACGTCGCCGCCAAAGAAGGCTCCCGCACTTTCTTTGGGCTGCTGCAAGAATTCCCAATTGCGCACGAGCCCCAGTCCAAGCAGGTCGCACCCCATGCGGTCGTACAACCGCGCGTTGTGCAGCACAAACGCCCACTCGACTTTTGGCGTCACTTTGACGGCGCCGCGGAGCGTTTGGAGCGTCTTTTGCCGGAGTTGAGAGTAGAGTACGATGAGCGCCGGGTCGTCGGTGAGAAAGAGCTTGGATAGGAGGGTTGGGGCTTGCGGTGTTTCGATGAGGGTGTAGACTGGGGTCTGTCCGGAATGTGGTTAGCTTGATTAGCTACAATGAGGTAGCACGAGGCAGACTAGGCCGTGATAGAAGGAGATGGAAGGAGATGGACTCACGATCAGAGCGCGCACAGCCATGTCGCGCCGGTGGAGCATCCAGAATGCCCACGAGGCAAGCCAGCGATTGCCTTCTTGCGCGGCGATGGTTAATACTTCTTCCTCCAAGAGTTTCCGCAGCACGGGTCCGTCGTCGCCCTCGTAGACACGCGTGACTGCGATGGCTAGTTGGAGGTCTTTCAGTTGATTGAGGCAGACATTCACAGCGTCTTGCAGGTGATCAGCCAGGAGGAAAAAGGCAGCGCTGTACTCTATTGACGGCGTTAGACAAATTCGAACTTGATAAAGATGTTTACGAGAAGCTGGGTGCATACCAAATCGCCGTTTGCTAAGCAATGCATAGGCGTTTTTGAGCGCTGATGTCCTCCACTTGGCGTCGTTGAAGTTGTTGGAGAGCAGTCTCGATGTGGCGGCTTGCTCCCGGTTCCAGCTTGCCATGCGCCACAGACCTTGCAGAACTGCCTTCTTACGGAGTGCCAGATAGAACAGACTGCAGTCCACCGGGTTCTTCATATCGCTCTTGGTGTACTCGTTCCGTGCGATCATTTCGAATTGCGCTTTCTGGTTTTGGCTGTCAGCAGGCGCCTCCGATCTGAAATGCGAGGCTCGATACTTACGACCGCCGCATTGTCAGTCAGCCACATGAACATGCCACTCTCCCTGGCATGCTCCCACAGCAGACCCCCTTGGTGTTGTCGCGACACAAAGTCAGTCAGCATGTCTTGACTCGTCGAGTGGTATGCCCAGTTGATCTCTCGCCATGACATGCTAATCTCGTTCGTCCTTCTTTTCCTCAATGCATGCTGGCGGTAGAAGAGCATGAACCGCGCACCGTTCTCGTCCATTGATCTGCGGTGCTTCTCCACCACGCCGATGCACTCAATCATATCCACCAATTGGAATTGTTCGTGACCGGACAGCTGGGGGATGGCGATGTTCGTGAGCTTCTCACTGATTAGCTGCGCCACGTGCTCGCTAAATACTTCGTCATCGTCATCAACGGAGCCGCGCCCGTCATAGTAGGCATTGCCGTCTTTGCCTGACTTGACAGCAGACCGAGATGAGCTGTCGATGTAGAATTCCTCGAGATCTATCCCGAGGTAGTCATCAATAGGTTCGCCCTCGACCCAGAACTTGAGCGTCCTGTGGAGTGCCATGAGGATGCGTTGTGTCAGGAGTGTCTTGCCAGCCAATATGCACTGGCTGAGAAATTGGGGATGAAATATGGGCAGAGGCCCGTTCAGCCGCTGTACCGCGTCGAAGAGATCCCACTTGACGTCCTGCTTGTGCGGTAGTGACATGCTCTTGACAAGCGCGGTTGGCGCCTCGAATTTTCGATCGTGAACGAAAAGCTGATTGCCAGCACCGATCACTAGAGCGCCGTCGCCGAGCCATGTCGAGTCGCCAATCGGGTGCGGTGTGAGGTCGCGAATGTTGATTTCCCGTATCGGCGCCCACGCAGGTCCCTTGTTGAGGTAGTCGAATCGCATCTGTGCTAGAAGTAAAACTCGAGATGGAAAGCCAACTGCTAGAATCGACTGGGCGTCCGGGGTTGAGGTCCAGTCCAGGTCTTGTATGGCATTTTGCGATTCAAACTCTTGATTGAACTCCAGACGAGCCCCTCGAATGTCCCAGATTGTGACGGTAGTCCGAGAAGAGTTGACCAATGCTGCTCTCTTCATGGTGCTGCCACTAGCAAGCGCAGGCTCGACAAGGCCTGTCTCCATGGAAGCAGTAGACAGCCACTCAACATCTCCGTTGCGAACTCGAGCAGTCCAGAACTCAACTCGGCCAGTCTTCGTGTATGATACAGCCACATCCCGCGCGAATACGTCCAAGAAACCAGAGACCATCGGCGCCGACCCGGCTGGATCCACGGGAAGCACGTAGGACAGGTCTCCAGCATCGCGAAGTTCGAATCTGCTGAACTCTTTAATCGAAGGGCTCGAGTCGCCACTGCTGTGTCCGTTGGTATGCCCATTTTTCGCGACACCGTTTGAAGCTGCTGCCTCGTAAGGCGGCAGGTTGATTTCCCAGACCAAGCCTTTTTTCTCGGACGTAATGGTCGCTATGTGCGCCACTGAGGCTTGCTCAAGGGTTCTGCGAGGTAAGACAAGCAGGCACAAAGGTTTCCCCGAGACCTTGTATGCACACTCAGCAAGTAAATGTGTTGTAGCTTTCCGGCAGTCCCAAAGTGAAATTCTCTCATGGTGCAAGAAAATCACAAATCGCCCCTTTCGAACCACGGCTATTCGGTGGATATGGTCCTTCGAGACAATTGTGCTCTGACGCGTGAATCTGGTCTTCTCGGTATACAGAGCGTGTTTCCAGATCACGCTCTCTCCTTCTCTGGTCCTCGAGACCACAGCTCTCCCGCTGTAATTCCTCACCATCTTCGCAATGGGTGACGAGTGTCCTGACCAGATACACCGTCGCCTGAGCTTGTTCGACTTGGCATTGGCGTTAAGTAGCCGAGCGATATTAGCCTCATAAAACTCGATCCTGCCATCAAAGAAGTGTATGAGGAAGTTGAGGTGGCCACCAGATTTGTTGCAATATGTCTGTATGTCCACATACGGCGAGACCTCGATTGACGAAAGGAATTTCAAGTCATCCGACGTGACATTTTGTGACACGAGGAAGGTTCTAGGTTTGTTGGCTTGCGCTTTCGCTTGTGGTTTCGATGTCACATTTTCCATGGCCCATGCGGACATCTTGCCTTGCCCATCAAAGACTACACATAGTTCTGGGTTGCGATTAGCCAACTCAACCACATTGACGAGCGGTGCATCCCCCTTGCCGTACTCCGAAGGTCCCTCTTGGACAGCGGTCTCGGTTGCGGCTGAGATGTCCCGGCCGTGGACTATGGCAGCCCATTTCAAGTTTGGCCCAGCACCTTCCGCGGCGAAGTCGATCTTGCCCCAGAGCGTGAGCTGTTGATGACTATGGCTGTCGGAACCAGTCCATATGCGGAGCACATTGTCGAGACAAAAGGTGTAGAGCACATCGTCGACCGTCTCGTCGACATGGCGTGGTTTGCGCCACTGCAGGCTCGTTACGGCTCGCGGATGTGGCAGGTACATGAAGTCGAAGCGAATCTCGTCGGACACGTAACTAAGTCGTCTCCACACTTTCACAAATCTGTCATGGTATCCCACAGTTGCTATGTAGGCGGAGTCGTAGGACAAGTCAGCGTATTTCGCGGGATTGGCGAGGGCTTTGCGCCATGTGCACTCGAGATTCGGGGTTGTTTGGTATAGAGTTGTGGCAGATCTAGAGACGAGGAGCTCTTCGGAGCTGCCCCATGAAAGAACGATTGCGTTTTGGGCGTTTTCCTCTTCCAGCGCCTCAGTGTCGACATTCGGAGAGACAGCTGCCTCAAGAGCCCACTTTAAGTCCCCATCACCGTGGACAACTGGCTTGTATATTCTGACGGTGTTATCGGTGCACGCTGCTATCTTTCCAGACACCTCGTCGAGGCAAACAGCTTCCAGGGGTTGATCGTCATCATCGTAAATGGTTTGGAGGAGAGTGTCGTGGTCGGAAAGGATGGCGATCGCGTTGCCGCTTATGTATGCCTGAAATGGCGGTTAGCCTTGTTCCTCAAGGTGCAGAGATACTCAAGGACCAAGAAGACTGACGATAATGCGGCGCGATTTCCAGAAGCCGGATGTGAGAGCTTGAAGCCGAGCTTCTGGCTTTCCTGGGAGGACAACCTTCATGCTACCGGCGCAGCGTAAACTGGCCAAACATTGCGGACAAGGAGCAAAGAAAGATTGCAGAACAGTATGGCGGGCCGGAGTTGTAGGAAGATAGCTGCTCGCAAGGCCCCTGTTACACCGGAAAATGGGTATCAAAAGCAAAGAAGGTTGCGATGAGGATGCTGCTGCAACGCTTCGTGAATCGCGACTCCAAAGACTTGGAGTTGGGGCAGCGTCACACGCAGTGACAGGGGTACCCTACTAGAGGCGGTTCCCTCCGGGGCCGCGCCGTTGTCTCCGGCCTGAGCCCAGGATAGATTCCGGCGACTCCAATTTCTCATCGACAACATCGTCCACCAGGTCCAGTTTTATTCGCGGTCATCCATTCCTCCATTTACGAATTTTGTGCTGAGCGAAGTCTCAGGTTAAGCTGGTTCAACTCTGATGGCTACCGAGAAAGGTTGTGTAGGCTCCTCTTTAGACGAGGCGTCTCAAGATTGAAAGAGCTCATGAACAAGCCTCGCTCTACGGCAACATTGCGAATTGCACCTACCACAACTTGCTTCACAGTATGTACAAGCGATGAGCACCTCAATTTCTACAGGGTCTTCGGACTGCTCATTCTCGCTGTCTGGACTTGAATTTTCCCAGCCGAAGTCTGCGACGCTTTGCTAGGCTTAGAAGGTGCAAGACACAGTTTTCATGAAGCTGGATATAAGTAATTTCCTAACAAGCTACTAGCAGTATTTTGCGGCAAACCAGACAAGCTAACACCTTCAACCACAGTCTGTCGATCAAGAGGCATTGGGATTCGACGGAGGAAGGCCTTTGCTGCTGCCCTCCACGGTAACCCCACCGGTCTCGTACAAATGCGCGTGAGCGGTCAGATTCGTGTCATGGTTGCTGCTCAGATCCAGCGCAATCGTGATCCACGCCAGCAGCCCATCCTCAACATCATCAGTCAACTGCACGTACTCGACAAACGGATCGTAGTCCGTCGTGGCCTCCTCGAGCATCCACCCATCAACCTCCCAGGACGTGAACGCGATGGTGTTGGTGTTGTACGGAGCCGTGGCCTCGATGGTCTGGACGAGCGCGTCGTCAAAGTAGAGCTGGCCAATGTGCATAGCAGTGCCACCCACGTAAGTGTTGTTCTCCTGGACGGTGAAGTTGCTCTGTACCACCACGTGGAGGTGCGTGACGCGATCGTCATAGTGGCCCGGGAAAATCGTGTCAAAGGTCGTCACGCCCTCCTCCGGATCGGCGAACTGCACGCCGCGCATGAACGTTGTATTTAGTCCGCCTTCGGCTTCCGACGTATCGATTCCTGAGTAGACACCTGTGGCGTTGCAGTCTGCGAGTGATCTGTCAGTATTGTGACTATGTGCAAGTGCACATAGTAGCCTTGGGGAAGAGCCGCGTTGCTTGATTCACTCACGCCAAATGTCGGCCAGCACTTGAGTCGCGGGCTCACACGTGTTCATGTCGACGAACTGCAGCTCAAGGTGCATGGGCACTCCGGCTTGACCCTCGGTGATGTTTGAGCGAATTTGCTCTCCTGTCACATAGTAGGGCTATTCCAGCATGTCAGCGTCCTGAGACCACAATTTCCAGGCTTTTGCTCCAGGACAAATCTGTGTGGTCCGTGGAATGACCAGGCTGGCACTCACTCCGATGGTCGTCTCGGGGACCAGCGCACAAGTGTTGTTGCTACCGAAGATGGTTTCTTCGGGCGTCTCGAGCGTATAACCTATTTCAGTTTCGTTGTGGCTCTTCGCTGCATATTGTGCGAGCAATTCAAGTTGGTCTCTCTTCTGGTGGGCCAAAGGCTCTTTTGAAGCACACCCGTCAGCGAAACGTTGTTTTTACTCCAACCATATGCGAGAGCAACCACATGAGATCTTACTGTGTGCCAAGCCACGTTTCTCCCTGAGCTCTATAGCTTTGGCCGCACGGCGCTCTGCGGTACGCTGCTTCAACGCTAGCGCTCGCGGCGAGTTCTGGCACTCCGAGAGTGCTCTGGAGGCGTGCGCATGCTGCGTATTGCGTTGGGCCATCTCCCGCTTGATGGCCTCGACGTTGTCACCGGGGTGAGCGACGGCCACAAGTGGCAGTGCCAGAGTGGCAGCGAGGCTCTTGAAGCTGACCATGGTGACCGCTGAGAAAAGAATGTTAGAGAGAGCTGACAAGTTCAAGCGAGTTCAAGGCAACAACATCGTCTCTTCCGGTCTCAGGAGAAACGTTATACGGGCATTATATACTTGCTATGGCGTCCTTTCTGCAAAAACCTCCTTGAAATTGTAGTGATATATATCCACATGCCCGGGATCATTCAATGTTGCGCCCGGCTTCTCCATCCGCAGGTCTGATCACAATAAAGTGACCAATGAACGAAACCTATTTTCTAAACCCACCTCTAGAAACAGAAGGAGGCTCATAAAATCCGGCGGAATGTGGGGAGCTAGTGGGGAAAACCCCCGGCCTAGCTGCTTGGGAATTGCGCGTCTGCCACCGCGTATCGCAGATCGTGTCCACTTGCAGTCGCAATCGGGAAGGAAAGAGGCAAGCATAATGGCAATAAAATTAGGGCATCGTAATTACGCCTTCTGAGATTTTGGTAATGTGTAATATTGGTATTATCATAATTAGCTGTCAGAACTTGTAATTACCACGCTAAGCCCAATCTGACCTGATTAGGCCTAATTCGGCTTAGCTATTACTCAATAGGTCTAGCGTCTTAGCATAAATACTAGGTTTTTCCTCCAACATCTAAACCTTTTTTTATAACTTAATTATTATTTAATATATTATTTCTATATTTAATCCATAAAACCTTAAGAAGAAAAAAGCTGAAATATATAAGAAAAATACCTTTTTTTCTCTTTTTTTTTTGATTTTATTACTCTTATATAGCCTTTCGGCTATAAAGAGGCAGCTATCTAGCTATAGAACTAGTAAATACAGGGATTTAAGCGACCCGTAGCCGAATCTTTCAGCTAATTATATCCTATAATTCTTATATAAAATCAATTTTAAGAAAATTTCCGATCCAAAAGAGCAAAACAAATAAGCAGGTAAATAAATAAAAATAAATAATAAAACGAATATCTAAAGACGTAAGCCTTTATATTTAATTCTATATTTATCGATAAATCTTAAAAGACTCTTAATATCTAATTTCGTATAAAATAAAATATAAAGATTTTAAGGTTTTCGTAGACTTTATATTTAATTCTATATTTATCGATAAATCTTAAAAGACTCTTAATATCTAATTTCGTACAAAATAAAACACAAAGATCTAACGTTTTCGTAGACTTTAATAAGTCTTTCCATAGCTCCTTATATAAGGAGCAAAATCTGATTATATAAACGCTAGTTTCTGATTTGCTATACCTGTAAAAGGGGGTAATAAATTTACTAATTATATTTTAAATAGTTCGCAAAAGGGCCGATCCCAGTCTTTAGCTGAATATATATAGGCTAAAAGTCTTTTATATTAACAAAAGGTTTAAACTGAAATCGTAGCAAATCTTGATTAATTTCTCGATATAATCGACTAAGTCCGGCGTAGTTTGCCTCGTGCCTTATTTCCCATTAGCTCCTCTATATCTTTAGCGTAATTTCTTTAGCTTTACGCTTAAGGAAAGAAAAAGAAACCGTCCTTTCGCTAGTAGCCTTATTTAAGGCCCTTTTAGCTAATAAGTCGGCGAATTCATTGCCAGGAATTCGGCAGTGACTCGGGCACTACTGTAAATACAGTAAATACCTGTTATGACCAGGGTCGTAACAATACCCTCGTTGAATCAGGGTTTTTGAATACCCAATAGCCCTTAGCGAATTAGATATAGAACTGTTGTATATTTAAGTAATCGCTGCTTAGCTATCAGAAAAGATATAAATCTCTCCTACAGGGGTTTCTCGAGTTATTGCTGATTTTAAGGCCTTACAAATAGCAAAAGCCTTAGCATTAGCAACTTCTTTATTTTCCCCCAAATTCCAGGAATTCGCTGAAATAATTCGAGATTTTTCTGCTCGAACCATCGCGCTAGCCGCTTTAATGTAATGATTACACTAAATACCCGTAAGTATATAGAAGGTGTCAGAGGGTTTATGCTAGCAATACGGTAGTAGAGATAACAGGGGAGCAATATCAAGACTGGTGTTCGTGCGAGTAATGATCAGAAGCCGTGAGGCTATTCAGGTAGGTAGACTGAATACTTAGATTGACAACTGAAGAGCTATGAAGGAAATACTATCTGTGTGGTGCTGACCGTGTCCTTATATCCTATGGCCTTCATACCATCTTCAGTACTGGACCGTTGAAGCCGACGTCGACTGCTTCGGTCCAAGGGGGTATCGACTGGACCGCTGTCGGTCCCATCGGTCCAAACCCTAACCCTGTAATTACCTGATCCTTCTTTGCTGACATAAGAGAGATTCCCCGCTTGATGTGTTGGATATCAAGCTCTTAATGGCGCAGCTGACCGCTGGCCTGTTCCTTAACCTGCTGTTGGTCCTTTGGGTCATAACAGTATCGTACCACGGATTTAGGTTTTAATAGAATTCCACCATAAGAAAAACACTATTTAATAAATATACTACCAAAACCAAAATCGCTGTATTTACGAATACCGATTTTTTGGCCGTATTACCGTATTTGGTAATTCCCAATACAGTGCCCTAAATAGAACTACTTGCGTACTGCCGAGGGTCATATAGATACTAGCACCATCGCACAGCCATTCACTGTGTGAGTACTCCACAAGACTTTGACGCACCTAGAAGAACGCTATATGTTCGCAGTCTTATGGTGTACCAATGCTGACATCCAGCTCAAGGTTGGCCCCACATGCCTCCAGCTTGCGTTGCTTGGGAAGTAGGCATGTCCATTGGGTGAGCGCTAATGGAAGGGCTCGAGCCGTTTATGACCTGCATGCTTGCAAATCCTGGCTTCAACGACGTTGCCGCTGCCGTACTTACTTAGGAATCAAGCAAGGAGGTGCGACGGATTTGCTTCTGGTGAGGCAGAACCACGGATTTAGTAACCGGACACATTTATTCATATTTGCGCTACAAACCCCATCTCTGCGATAGCCGCCGCCGGGACAATCACCTTTGGTACAATCAGCCTTGGGATAATCAACTTTGGGATGGCCGCTTTTGGATAAACATTCCTAAGATAATCGCCTTCGGCTGTATTACTATATGATAAAGAGGCGGCTGAGTATCACTTAGACATCCGAAATTGTCCGGCTCATCAGTCCGTGGTCCTCTGAGGTTGGGTTTCTGTGAATCTGCTAAGCTGGTACACCAGATAACTCTGTGCTAGGCCACAAAGGTAGGGAGGCTTCCAGATACAGTAATGCGTACGACTCTTTCAAATTCTCCCTGGATGGGAGTTACGCACAGCCTTGATACTGGGGTCAGCAAGGTGGCAGTCGCATAATTCCAACACAATACGCTTGATGTTCGGCCACTCCGAAGGAGTTATTATGTCGAGGTCCAAGGTTTTACAAGGCAAGTACAGACGTTTCATAGCCGTTTTTACAACCATCCATTTCCAGATCCAGGAAACGTTGTTCTGTATTTAGCAAACCAGTGCCCGTTTCCAAAATACTGGTATTGATTGAATAAGCAGACATACTTGGAACAGAGGTATGCCGTTATCCTCAACCCGCGGGGTGACTTATACGTTATGCCAACCAACCAGAACAGACCCAGTCTCGTCCCGGAGCGAGTTTGCTTGAAGATCCATGATGCATTCGGTCATATCGTTCCATTTTGTGCGCCCAGATTTGTCGTGGTTGTCGCCAAATACGCGGTCACAGTCACTTGGCCGAAGACGCCTTAGATACTCGTCTCTGCCGATGTAACAATCTGATGACTTCGTGCCCTTGCCATGCAGCATATCCAACATATTCACCCACAGTCCAGTTTTGAGCTTGATGTCAACGAGCGTTATTTGAGCAGGCTTGGTCAATGGACCGAAAAGAGCATCCATATTCTTGTAAAGGACGCCAACAGAAGTTAGAGAGATCTTCTCGAGTTGCGGCCAATTTCGCATCGAGATCGGACAGCGCTGCGAGTCGTGATGGGAAAGTCCATGCAGGTGTCCGCGCTGAAAGTGTGACAGCGCATGAAGATCGAGTTCAAGAGACTTGAGGTGATGGGCATTCTTGAGCAGAGAGTCGAATAGGTTGGTCAGGCCCGCGAACTCGGTCTTCTGTTGAAAGTAAAAACGAGCTCGTTGGCAGATGCCCAGCCAATTTAGCTTCGCGTGCTCGAGGCTTTTACCAAAAGTAGTCAACTGGATAGCTTGCCCAGGAGTAGGACCGAAGAATGTGCCCAAATTCGAGCCGAGTGGCAGCGATAGCTCCATGGAAAGACCTTTTAGCTGTACACCCGCCTTTTGACATGTACGCAGTACGCATAGTGGAATTCCAAAGGGAGGATCCTCACGTCGCGGGGATGGTGCAGGACAGTACTGGTCCCCTGCAGAAGGAATTGGTCCAGAATATTCGTCCCAGTCCGAAGGTCCGGCCAGACTCGGCATGATGTCCACAGCCTTCTGAAAATGAGGGCGCTCTAGTGATGGCTCTTTCTTCCGACGTGACGGAATCGTGTCGGGCGTCCAAAGTTCGATCTTAATGCCCCATTGCTTTGATTGCATCTTCTCCATGACATTTGTGATCCGACGCACGAAGCAGCGGCTGCCCGGGCCGTGAAGAAGCTCTTCTTGCTTGGCCTAGGCGCTTCGATAGCTTGCAAACGCAGCACGGATCATGTCCCGACATGGGGCCCTTCCAGGCGGTCTTGGGTGAAGCATATCTGCAACGAATGGCCCGTCTAGCTCGCCATCCAGGAGCTTGATCTGGCGGCCAGTGAATGTTGTTCCGAGAGCTGCACGACAGTGATCTGTGTGCATATCAAGCGTTCGCTGCCAGCTTTTGCGTAATTTGGTCAGCGCACGCTTAGCAAAGACACCCGCTTCGAGAGCCACAACTTTGTCGTAGTAAGCGAGATTGATGCTGATGGTGCGAACGCCCTTTCGAATCTGTGCGTGGTCGGCGATTTCCTCCAGCCGCCGCAGGGTGTTGGGAGAGCTCAATTCAACCGTAACGGGTTGAATAAGCAGTTCCGAGCTTAGTTCGCGAAAACGCCGGCAGACGAGGCGGATTCTCTGAATGTGCTTTGCGCAAACCACTTCACTGTCGTCCGACCATGTGCTGGCCAATCTTTCGAATATCCAAATGAGGAGCTCGTTTGGTAGGCTCAGCATTGGTGAAGCCTAGGCCACTGGGCGTGTTGTGGAAGGACTGGCATCATGCTCGTCGTCTTCGACGAAGACCTGTCTGCTCTCAGGCGACTCCATAATGAATTAGAGGTGTATGTCTTCGTACCTATTGATATAAATTCATAATATCAGTGTGCGATGCAATATAGAGACGTGCACAGGAGAGAAGAAAGGGATCTTGGTCATGTCTGTACCTGTGGTATTGCATCCCTTTGAGATCGCTCCAACCCCGAGACTCTTGCTGGAAAAGAGCTCTTACTGATCCCACCGAGACTGGTTGTATGGAAGAAAAGGATAAGAGAGTTGATGAGTTGCAGCTTGTATCAAAAAAAAGGCAGCAGTACTGTCAATCAGCTGGAATTTAATGGTATTGCAAGTGAGTAGAAGTGGAGGCCCACTGAATGATATAAAAACGTGTTCAATATTTTTAGCCCAAGGCACTATGAAAATCGACCACGAAAGCTGAGTGGAGATGTCATGAAAGCCAAAGTCTGACGAGAGCAAGACCGCATGACCTTGATGATAGAAACTTAGTATTCGGCGCTACGTGCGGTACACGAAGCCTACTTGCAAGTGATAGAACCTGGTAGACTCAATTTGAGGTCTGTTCTCGGGTCCGAGTGTTGTGATTGGATGCTGTATTGTCTATGAACTAGACCGCAGGAGCATGTGATTTCCTCGTTGACGAGTCTATGCCCAGAACGAATTTCCCTTCGGACTCGGACGGTGCAAAGGTTTTTGTCTCGTTGTTAAAGCGTTCATCATGTTCGTATCAGAGGTTAGCATCAGACCCTGCTGTATAAGAACTCGCGCGTAGCGAAAAGATGCGCTATATGCGCGTCAGTCACGTCACAGGCTCCGCACTGAGATGCGCTACTATGTATCCCTATGGGATCATGATGCAGTCGGGAACCCCGAGACCTGCCCGTTGTTATCATACTTCGCTTCTAGTATCCTGTTAGCACAAGACTGGCCCCAACAACCATCCAATTCCAAGCCTGCTGCACTGGGACCACTTACTAAAAAAAGTATAACTCAACGTCACAGTCTCGACCCCCCTCATATTCAAATCCGTCAATAAATCCGGATCCAAGTAGAAGAACACCGGCATATCGACCGTCTCGCCCGCGCACAGCCGCTGCTCCTCGAAGCAAAAGCACTGAATCTTGCTAAAGTACGGCGCCGTCTGCGCGGGCGTCACGCTGTACGTCGCGACGCCGATGATGTCCTGGTCGCCAAAGTTCGTTGCCGTGTAGAATGCCAGCGCCGTCTCACCGGGCAGCACGCGCACTTCGCGCTGCTGCGGCGTGAACTTCCACGGCAGCACGTCGGACACGGAGGCGTTGAAGGTTACGCGAATGCGCTTGGCGTCGGTGACGGGTTGGAGGCGCGCGGCCAGGTCCTCGGGCGAGTTCGCGTCGGCGCGGATGGGTTGGCCGCCCCAGCCGGTGGTTTGGCAGATCTGTGGGGACAGTATTAGTCTCGAGGCAACGATATTTGTAGGGAGTAATTCGGGCACACCATTTTGTAGAGCGGCACGGAGCCGTAGGAGAAGGCGACTGTGCCGAGGATGATGCTCAGTGTGTAGAACCTGCTTGCGCCTTAGCCCAAAATTCTAGCAATGACTTGGATCATTCCTTGCGCGCATACATCGTAGTCCTATTCCGCCTCTTGTACACCTCCCTCATCTGGTCCATGCTCGGCGGCGCCTGATGCCGCCTCGGCGCCGACGTCTCGGACACATAGGTTCGGGAGGCCCAGCTCGGGGTTGGTGTGCTATGGCGGGCAGTGCGGCATATTGGGCGCGGCAACGCCGTTGTAAAGCTTCGCAACCTCCATGCTGTGCTTCGGAGACTGAACATGGCTGATTATATCATTGTGGAGTGAGAAAGTCGCTCGGTCAGGACCCGGCGCAAACGCGAATCGAGGTCACTGGTGTGAGGAAAGTCGATTACGCATCATGGATATTTTACCCCTAACCCTAACATCTCGGTTTTGGCGAGTGCTTGGATGACAGAACAATATATGAACACAATGTGCGAAACATTTGTATGTAGTTTCTTCCATACGGACGATTTATAACACCTCAGATAGCGGATGTGTCATTGCCTTCTTCCGTTCCGAAAGCGTGATCGATTGGGATGCTACTGATGAACGAACGGCAGCCACACAGGACATACTCACACGATATAATGTTCGAAAGAATACTACTATGATTACGCCTAGGCATGCACGAGTCTCTCGTGATCACCGCATCTTCTCCTTCACAGCCCGTGGAAGATGCTCCTCGACATGCTGCACTCCCATAGTCGCAGCCATCATAGCCCTCTGCCTAACCACACCCAGCCCGTCCAAAATCCTCTCCATCGGCACGACCAAGAACACCTGAATTATCAGTATGATAAGTCTCAAGAGACAATCAGCCATCCCAAACACCGGCGCTCTTCCCCTGCTAAATGTCGAGTCTACGAACTCGAACGGCAATTTCGCCCCCAGGTGATCCCTTGCCACCGCTAGGCCTGAGCTGAACCCATCTTCATGGAAGCCATACTTCGTCCACGCACCACAGTAGCTAATCCCCCTCCGATTCTGGATCCGCACCAGCTCACCCTGCGCGCGCACGCTGTCCGCCGTGTACAGCGGGTGCTCATACTCGTAGCGCCCTTGCACTGTTGCCGGGTCGGGCTCGTGCAGCGGGTTCAGCGTGACGAGCACGTCGCCAAATGGCGCGCGAGGAATATGCTGGAGGATGTTCATATTGTAGGTGAGGGAGACTTGGTCGATGTTGGATTTGCCGGTGGTGGGTGAGGTGAGGGTGAGGTAATTCCAGCTAGTCCAGGCTTTCCGGTTGGCTGGGAGATGGGCGAGGTCGGAATGCAGGACTGCTGTGTTTTGTGATACTTCGAAGTTGGAGAGGATAGAGGATTCTTCGGCTGTGGCTGAGCTCTTGATGATTTTCATGGCCTGGTCGGCGTGGGTCGCGAGAATGACGTGGTCGAAGACTTCACTGGACCCGTTGGTGGCGTGAAGGCGAACTCGTCCATCATTCTCGTTCGTGAGCTCGGTGACCTTCGTCTTGAGGAAGAGATGATTGGGTGGGAAGCCCTTCATCACAGTGTCGATGTAGGCCTTGGAGCCATCCGGGATCGTGAGCCACTGAGGTCTAGCGGCGATTGTGGATAGCAAGTGGTGGTTCCATCTGCAGAAGTGTTAGTCACATCGCACATGCACGCCATACGCACAGAGGACGTCACTTACAGGAAGCGAACAAGAGTGACAGCGGGGAAATCCAGTGCACAGCTGTCTGGTTTTGTGCTCCACACTGCTGCCGTCATTGGAATAAGGTAGTCGTCGCGGAAGGCATCTGAGTACCCTTCCCTGTCGAGATACTGTCCGATGCTCTCTTCAGCTCCTGACGGTTTCCATTTCGTGGAACCCTTTCCATTGATATGAACGTGACAAGATGCACGTGCAGCATCGTCCTCGGCGAGTAGGTCCAGTGCAAATTGGTTAAAGCGGACAATATCAAAGATCATGCGCCAGAACCTGGGAGAGAAGACATTTCTCCGTTGGCAAAACACCGCATCGAGACTTGTGCCAGCCCACTCGAATAGTCCACCATCGCGGGACACACTGAATGTCATCTCCGTCGGCACAGTCGGCACTTTTACCTTGTCAAGGAATTTGATGAAGTTCGCTATGGTCACATCAGTGCAGGCCTCGCTGTTGTATGGGGACTGTCCATCTCACGATACGTGGCCTCGTTCAGGACGATGAAGCCTGTGTCGACCTGAGTCTTGTATTTTCCCTTGGTCCATTCTACCGTGTTGGTATGGCCGCCTAGGCGATCTCCTGCCTCGTACAAATAGACATCGTGGTGAGTCCGGTTGAGGGCCCAGAGAGCGGCGATGCCGGCACAGCCACTGCCCACGATGGCGACCTTCTTTCTGGGACACCAGTTAACCGAAGGGCTCATTTGGAGTTATGTTGAAAGCAAAAGGATGTCAAAGTGAAGCATAGAATGTGGCAAGTGGAAATGTGTTCGGCCGCGAGAAGGTGATGATATCACTAGACAGCCGGAGGAGAGCCTCCTTGCGCATCTGCTGTGCTCTTGTCAAACAGACGGGAGATTGCAAGATGGTCAAGAGGTCGTTGAATGGTCGCAAAGTATGCTTTCATCGATATGCAGAGACCCGAGCCACCGCATAGGTACTGGCGTCATGCTTCAAAGCCGTTTATCAATCGCATGGCTCCAAGGTTGAAATGGCAGCTCGGGTATACTGCTGACGCTAGTACGCCGCCTTTGCCCCAAGACCAGTTGAATGAGGGATGCGCAGTGGGGAGCGAGCGAGCATGTGAGACCTTGGAGAGCGGTACTTACTCTTTGGCGGGCATCTTCTAGCTCCCGCGTGATCGCTGCGCTGCGGCCTATGACAGCTGGCTCTGTGTGTATGTTTGTGTGTGATGTTTTGGTGACGATCCGCCTGCAGTAGAAGAGCTTGGCGACCGCCGAGAGAGATGCAAGAGATGAGGCTGAGAAGAATGTCGTTGCGACTCCCAAAAGACGTGCATATAGATATCAATGACGGGCTCTATCCGTGCCCACCGATGGAACGCGGCAGCCACTGCTCCGGGCCGTGTTGGAATGTGGCTGGGCAACCTTGAAAAGCTAAGCTGGGGCAGGCGCACCTGCTGGAATAGCAGAGCGAGACATGGAAGAGAAGAAGCTCTTCGCATTTAAGATAAGAACAAAACCACTCAGGACTCGCTCAAAACGAACTCTTCTCGCGTTGTACATCGTTGCAACGCCTCGGCGCTGTGCCTGGGAACTCTGAACCCGCACATCATCATTCATTGAACGTGGGCAAACAGTGCACGCCAAACAGCGCTCGCTCTAATATCTTGAACCGCGTATGCATACGTATTACGAGCGCGAGCGAATGAAAGAGGGCAGTCGGAATGTCTACGAAATGACCGCGCTCATCAGTAACACGAGGTCAAGCGCGAAGAAATGTCGAAACCCAACGGGAAATAATGCTCAAAGTTCTCAATAGAGAGGCAACATCAAATTCTTAGGAGCACCGAAATTTATCTGCCCGACTTATTTCAACTCGCGCCCACGGCTCCGAAGAGTTCAGCGACGAGCCTTTTTTCTGCATCGGGGGAATCAACTTGAAGAAAAGAGAGAAGGAGGGTAGAAACGCGCAGACGCTTTCGCGTTGATATAGCAATCTGAAAATTTAGACTATCTCAACTAAGGCCGCTATGCAGACACTTGGCTGAGCGCCGAGATAAATGCGGTTATTCTTGGAGACTCCTGAAAGCTTGCCATCCACGCTGACCTCACGACGCTGACGACAAGTCTCCAAGCTTTGCTGTCCGGAGAGACAGCAACCAACCCACCTCCAACACCGCCATCATGGCCCCCTTACACGATACCCCGTTTCGCTCTGCGACCATGAGCATGGTGCAGCTGTATATCTCAAATGAAATCGGCAGAGAAGTCGTCAACGCTCTCGGCGAGCTTGGCTTGGTCCAGTTCCGAGACGTAAGTCTGCCTACACATTTGCCGCCCGCCTACGTACAGTCATGGCATAGGACAACTAATAGCTGACCATCCCGGCATTGCAGTTGAATGGAGACGTTAGTGCTTTCCAACGAGCCTTCACCCAGGAGATTCGACGCCTCGACAATGTCGAGCGCCAGCTTCGCTACTTCTACGCCCAGATGGAGAAGACCGGCATCTCCCTCCGCAAGCTCGATCTTGACGTCGACACTCTCGCCTCACCCACTACCACCGAGATCGACGAGCTCGCCGAGCGAAGCCAAGGCCTCGAGAACCGTGTCTTCCAACTCAACGACAGCTACGAGACCCTCAAGAAGCGCGAGGTCGAGTTGACCGAGTGGCGATGGGTCCTGCGCGAGGCCGGTGGCTTCTTCGACCGCGCCCACGGGAACGTCGAGGAGATCCGGCAGTCGATTGATGAGGACGATGCGCCGCTGCTGCAGGACATCGAGCAGCACAACAATGCTCCCGACGTTGACCGCTCGTTCTCGACGATGAACATTGGCTTTGTTGCCGGTGTGATTCCTCGTGACCGGGTTGCCGCCTTCGAGCGCATCTTGTGGCGTACGCTCCGTGGCAACTTGTACATGAACCAGTCGGAAATTCCCGAGCCTCTGGTCGACCCCAAGAACAACGAGCCGATCAACAAGAACGTGTTCGTGATCTTTGCGCACGGCAAGGAGATCCTGGCCAAGATCAGGAAGATCTCCGAGTCTATGGGAGCAGAGGTCTACAACGTCGACGAGAACAGCGACTTGAGGAGGGACCAGATCCACGAGGTCAACGCTCGGCTGAACGATGTGCAGAACGTGCTTCAGAACACCCAGCAGACCCTGGAAGCTGAGCTGACCCAGATCTCGCGATCTCTGTCGGCTTGGATGGTTCTTGTCAGCAAGGAGAAGTCCGTTTATAACCAACTCAACCTCTTCCAATACGACAGAGCCCGACGGACACTTATTGCCGAGGGCTGGTGTCCTACGAACGACCTCTCGCTCATCAGGTCCACCCTGCAGGATGTCAACAACCGAGCTGGTCTTTCGGTCCCCTCCATCATCAACGTCATCCACACCAACAAGACACCGCCGACATACCTGAAGACCAACAAGTTCACCGAGGCGTTTCAGACCATCGTCAACGCCTATGGTACTGCCACATACCAGGAAGTTAACCCGGCCATCCCCGTCATCGTCACCTTCCCGTTCCTCTTCGCTGTCATGTTCGGAGATTTTGGTCATGCCTGCATCATGCTTGTCGCTGCCCTAGCCATGATTTACTGGGAGAAGCCGCTCAAGAAGGTCACTTTCGAGTTGTTCGCCATGGTCTACTACGGACGTTACATTGCTCTGGTCATGGCTGTGTTCTCGGTCTACACTGGTCTCATTTACAACGATGTCTTCTCGAAGTCGATGACGCTCTTCGAGAGTCAGTGGGAGTGGGATCCTCCAGAGAACTTCGTCGAGGGAATGCAAATCAGCGCCAAGCTCAAGGGAGATTATCGCTACCCATTTGGTCTCGATTGGATGTGGCACGGCACCGAAAACGACCTTCTCTTCTCCAACAGCTTCAAGATGAAGATGAGTATCATTCTCGGTTGGGCGCACATGACATACTCGCTCTGCTTCGCATGGATCAACGCTCGCCACTTCAAGAAGCCTGTCGACATATATGGCAACTTTATCCCTGGCATGATTTTCTTCCAGGCCATTTTCGGCTATCTGGTTATGTGCATCATCTACAAATGGACGGTGAATTGGCCTGAGGTTGGACAGCAGCCTCCTGGACTTCTGAACATGCTGATTTACATGTTCTTGCAACCTGGTACGCTAGATGAGCAACTTTACCCGGGTCAAGCCGGCGTTCAGGTGTTCTTGCTGCTCTTGGCTCTCGTACAGGTTCCTATTCTTCTCTTCTTGAAGCCTTTCTGGCTCCGATGGGAGCACAACAAGGCTCGTGGCCAAGGCTACCGTGGACTTGGCGAGACATCTCGCGTCAGTGCCCTGGATGACGATGATGAGGGTAACAACGGCCACGCTATTAATGGGCGAGCGAGCATCAACAGTGACGACGGTGAAGGTGTGGCAATGCTCACCCAAAACATCGATGATGAAGGCCACGAAGAGTTTGAATTTAGCGAAGTCATGATCCACCAGGTCATTCACACCATCGGTAAGTTGACTTCTCAACACAAACTTCTTGCTCACTGGCTAATGTTTTAAAGAATTTTGCTTGAACTGTGTCTCCCATACCGCGTCCTACCTCCGTCTCTGGGCCTTGTCTCTCGCCCATCAACAGCTCAGCGCCGTGCTCTGGAGCATGACCCTCGACCCCGCACTCAGCATGACCGGCGTGACCGGCGTGATCGCGCTCGTTATCTTCTTCACGGCCTTCCTCGTGCTCAGCGTCATCATCTTGATCATCATGGAGGGCGTGTCAGCCATGTTGCACTCGCTGCGTCTGGCTTGGGTCGAGTCGTTCTCCAAGTTCGCCGAGTTCGATGGCTGGCCTTTCGTGCCGTTCTCTTTCAAGATACAGCTCGAGGAAAGTGAGGAGCTAAAGGAGTACTTGGGTTGAGTTTCTTGCGCGTGTGTGATTGTTTAAGTGCGAGAATTTGATGAAAATGTATCATAGGTGTGAAAGCATAACAGCGTGCAATAGCAAATTCAGCGGTTGCATCTGGAGAATGATCAATTGTATAGACTGCAAGTGCATACTGATATGAGATACATTATGAAGCTATGAATGACTAATCTCCAGGAGGCGTCTATTGCATACACTGTTGCTGTCCCCTCGGGCAGTGCCTGAGTCTAGCCTGAGATACCACGCGGTAACTTGGCTGTCGAATCACGGACATAGAGACCGGACGCAGCTTGACGACATATCGCTATTCTGCTTTCCGCCTACCAGGCCGTATGACTTCAAAGGTAGGCAGTACACGGAACAATGTATCGTAGACTACTATTCGATATATGGCTACCTGCCTACGTTGGGACGCTTATGATCTGGCCGTAGTGGTGTCCGGGTTCTAAAACCGATCTTGCCGCTTCGGACTTATGGCGCTAACACCGGTGACCTAGCTTAGTCACGCGTCGACGACCTTCAACCGGAACTTGAATCACAGCTCAACCATTTCTGGCTGTCAAAGCGCTTTCTTCTGTCATCTTGATAGTCCTGACTCATGCAAATTTGCAGGTCAATCGATTCCCGGCATCTGATAAGCGTAGAAACATGTCCGGCCCAGAAACAGACGAGCCCTCCCCTCACTCGTCATCCGCCTCCGCCTCCGCCACCACCCCCTACCAGCAACCCCCCGCCGCGGCGGCCGCAAAGCAAAAGAACTCGCCCAGTCAGCCCCCGCGAAAACGCAGACGCATCGTCATCTCATGCACAGAATGTCACCGGCGCAAGCAGAAATGCGACCGCAACCTGCCCTGCTCCAACTGCATTGCACGTAATAAGCTCGACTCATGCAGGTACGAGACCGGCGCGCCGACGATCGTCGGCCGGAGCTCGGGCGAGGATTTGAAGCAGGTGCCGAAGCAGCGACGGTCGCGGGCGAGCAAGTATGATGTCGACGTGGGCGTTGCTGCTGATCCGCGGCGGCTAGGTGCTGATGGTGTTGGTGTGGGAGAGACCGCTGGCGTGGGCTCGAGCATCAACATGGGCTACTCGGCGTCCGGAGCGTCAACGCTGGGGTTCTTGAAGCGGATTGATGATGATGAAGGTGGTGAGGGGGTGGCGGTGGGCGCGCCGCTGGCGAGCTTGGCGATGGGCCACGCGAGGGATGATGGGACCGCGTATTTTGGGACGAGGGAGAAGTATAAGAGTTTGGTGAGGCAGTTGCCCGCGAGACCTTATATTGAGAAGTTGGTGGATGTCTACTTCAAGGAGATTAATTGGCAGTATAATGTGAGTGGCCGAACTGATCAGTTCCAATCGGATCATGAGAGGAACGCTAACAATGGTGTATAGGGCGTTGACCAGTATGTCTTTGAAAGGCAGATGGACGAGTGGTATAATCTGCCATTCCATATTCTCAACACAGAGGGTCCGACGGCGTTCCCACCGGACTTGCGAGCTTTTCCGGCCTTGGTTTTCCAGATGATGGCCACAGGACTCCTCATGTTAGGTCCAGGCTCGGACCCAACATTTGACTCACTCAAGTACAATTCCAGCATGACCTTCGAGGACCTGGCGAACGACTACTCTCAGTGCGGCATAGATCTTCTGGATCTACTAGGAAAGCGAGATATTTCCCACAGCGCCGTCATCGCAAGGTGGTTGCGCGCTGGCTGGCTTAAGTACTCTGGTCTGGTGACGGAGTCGTGGCACGCGATAGGCACGTCGATCCGCGATGCGCAAGAAGCTGGCCTTCACTTGGACAGTCTCGACCCTAAGCCCAAGAGCGACAGACTGGAGGACATTCTCGAGAACCAATGGGAGATCCAACGGCGGCGGAAAACCTGGTGCCTGCTTATGGTCTATGACGTCCATACGGGCATCGTCCTTGGTCGTCCCACCAGTATCGACCTGACTATTCCGTACACGCTTCCCGTCGACGCACCGACGCCGAAAGACCCCTCGCGCACACCAGTCACGCAGCGCACGGAGAATGATCCACCATCCCTCATGACGCGGACGCTGTACATATATAAAGTCTCGATTGCGCTGAACGAGATCAAGAAGTTGGAGAGGGAAGGGCCGTGCCCAAAGGACTTCTCAAAGGTTGACCGGCTGCACGAGAAGATGATGGAGCTGGAAGCGCAGACGCCGGCATACTTTCGCAAGCAGAATCCTGATACACGCTACGACGACTTACCGGAGTGTTTCTGGATCCCGCTTGTGCGCTCACAGCTACACCCGCTGGTGTGGTTCAACTTCATGGCGCTTCATAGGACGTACATTTTCACGCGACCGCACAGCAGGCAAGAGGCGCTTAAGGCGAGTTTCAAGATGCTGGAGGCGCAGAGGGAGAACTTTGGTAGTATTAGTCCAAGGCATCACAAGACGTAAGTGCTGCTATGCCCCGAGAGCTTCAGTCAATCATTGCTGACAAAATTGCTGTCTTCAGGTTCCAACTCTTCTTTGGCACCTTCGACGCCGTCGTCCTCATGGCTTCCATCTTCATCCTCTTCCCCAAAGACAACACAGAATACGTCACAGCCGCCCTGCAGCACTTCCAATGGGCCGTCGAGCGCTTCGAGACGATGTCCGAACGCAACTACCTCGCGGCCGCGGGATGCGGCGTGCTGCACGCTCTCCACGTGCGCCTCAAAAACGCGCTCGGCATCACCGGCGGCTCAATCCCCGCAGCTCCAGAGATAGCAGCTGGCGACAATCCCACGCACGATGCAGGGCCCGCCTCCACAAGCTCCAGCTCCGATCCGCATAATGACACCTCGCCGTCGCTACATAGCAGCCGCACACGCAACTCCAGCATCTTCACAACACCTGGCGGCGATTCGGCTCTCCCCACGAGCGAACAGTACTTCAATGGCGGGCCACCGATCGACCCCAGCTTGTCCGGCGGTAGTAGCGCGCCTCAACAGCAGCAGCAGCAGCAGCAGCAGAGTGACTGGGCGCTGCCAGAGGGCTTCGATTGGTCGTCGATCAGGCCGGTTTACGCTATGGGCGATGTGGCGTTTCATGATCTTCTGGCGATCAGCAGTGGCGACGGTGCGCCGAGTGGTAATGGTGCGTCGATGCCGAATTGGGCGGGCGGCGCATCGCTGTTGAATGAGGAGCTAGCTGGGGATGGCAATGGAAAAGCTGCTGCGCAGGAGTGGTCATTCGGAGGGGCTTTTGGGAGTGATAGTGTTTGGAGCGTGTTGAATCAGTATCCAGCTGAGTTCCGGAGCTGATGGCATTTTCCTAGTCATTTGGCCGCGCGCAAGACCTCCAGTCCAGCTGTTTTGATCAGCCTTGGCCCCTGGCGAGAGGCTATGAAGCATTTTTTGTGGGCGGTGACGTTGGTGTCGAGATATTTGTTACAGAAGCTGTATACACAATTGATACCTGTAGTGGGACTTTATGTTTCATGAGCATTTCGTTAGCAATCGAGGCTTGATTAACTCTACCAATATTGTTCCCACTCACACAAGGCATATTTTGACATGTGCGTCCAATGCTGTCAGCCAAGGATTGATAGATTTTACGATTGATCTCGGCTTATAAACGACAGTACCATGTGTCCTATGACTGTGTCAAAAGCACCTAGGGGTAACTGCCAGTAACATTACTTTCTGTCGCTGAGAGCTCCCGTACAGTGGGGCCTCTATGCTCGTCTCCATCTACCTACAACAAGCCAATAGGTCTTCCCTTTTGATTCTATTCTTATTCATCTTGGGAGCATAGAAATACACAGTTTCATCTCACTTAAGATTGCTCGCTCGTTCTAGTGCAGGACTTTTAGGAGAAGATGAGCCAAGGATTTTGCGAGTGATACCCTGAGCGATGACTCTCACGCGACCGCTCTGGACATTCGTCATCAGACCACTGCATCGCTTGTACCAGGATCTCATTCACTTTCACGGGTCTGCGATGATCGCACTCACGTGAGTTCTCAGACTGGGATATTCCCGGTCGTGTTGACGGAAGGGCCAAGACAAGGCTGTAGCCTCGGCAACAAGGCTGAAACAACTATACTAAGCAGACGCAAATGCTAAAATTTTGGTAGGACTTCTTGAACTATCCACTGAGTATTTCATCGGACAAAAGATCCCCGCGGCTCACGGAAGACCTGCATTTGCTACATGAGGCTGATCCGCTCAGCCGTGCCCAGTCCAGTCTCAGCCGCAAGGCTGTCTCAGCCTTGTCGAGACGAGGCTGGCCCGGCTGGGATTTTCGGTTTGGATTTCCGGACCAAATTGACTTGTAACGGGAGACTCAAACGATTGTCGCACCAACTTATTTCCGACTTCCGTCCAACTGTCGTATCTTTTGCTCAACTACATCAAGCCCCGCCATCTTCTTGATCGTGGAATCCAACATTCCGTGCGGCATAATAGTGCCAAAACGCCCCAGCTTCGCATTTGTCCCCCGCCAGACGACAAGCGGAAGGTTCTTTTTCGTCAGATCACCAACGACCTCCTTGGCCCATTGGCCTGCCGGCGCTCCAACATCAGCCATACTATCGTGACGCATGGCAGCTTCAACAGCCTCTCTTGCTGGGAGGTAGATGCTGTTCGGAGGCAGGGTCGTGGGCGTTTTCTCTGCCTGATTCCTCATCAGGTTGGACTTAACAGCGCCTGTTTTGAGATCGATGACCCGGACTCCAAAGGGCTCTAGCTCCAGGCGCTGGCAGTCCGAGATCATAGACATGGCGGCCTTCGATGCGTTGTAGACCGCCTGGAATGGCCCGGCAACGCAGCCCACGACTGAGGTTTGGTTGACGATCATGCCCTTGGACTTAATCAGGAGCGGGAGGAAGGCCTGGGTTGTGGAGACATGGGCCCAGACGTTGATGTCGAAGATCTTCTTGGCGTCGTCGATGTCCAGATCTGACACAGGCATGCTGTGGCTGGCGCCGGCGTTGTTGAGCAGGACGTCGAGACTGGAGATCTTCGCGACGCAAGCAGCGATGGACTGGGCGGACATGATGTCGAGTGGAAGGGTCTCAATGCCGGCGCGGGAGAGGCTGCCCATCTTGGTGGTGTCGCGAGCGGTGGCGTAGACGTGGAAGCCAGCATCCTTGAAAGCCACAGCGAGGGCCGCACCCATGCCACCCTCTGAGCAGCCGGTAATGAGAACCGTCTTCTTTGTAACGGCCATCTCGATGGTATTGGTTCTGAAGGAAGGGCCGTAGGAAAAGACTAGAGTAGCGGCGAGGATAAGTATTACTGGAGCAATATAGTGTGCAAAGCTCATTTTGTTGGTCGAGTGTTCATTCTGTGTTTATGTTTTTAGTTCGAGGCAGACGTCTTGTTTTCATATTTCACTCCTCAACTGGGCAGAATTCTGGCTACGTCCAGGTGATGTGTTGCATGCACTTGGCCGCATGCCAACCACCGGCTTCCAGAGCAGTCATCTCGCGACTGCACCAGCATCCCGCTCCTTTGTCCTATCTTTTGCGCAGACATTGAAACTGTACTAAGTTGTATTTGTTTGCGTCGACATTCGTGCGGGAAATCCAATTAGTAAACCGCGCGGTGGGAAATCCGGAGTTAAGGGTGTCAGCCCGCCACTGTCCGTTCTTGTATACTTCTGTCAGCCAGGACCGCGGAAGCGGACATCGACTTTGGGATAATCTGGACCAATTACTTGGGTCATCACCCCTGGGATAACCAGATTTGGGTCAATGGTCGATGGAATGAGCCGTTTTGAGATAGCCACACATGGGTTGATCACCACTAGGTCAATCGCTTCTGGCTTGGGGAAAGTCTGCTTACTCGATATGTAGTTGACTTTGTCTTGGAAGTGTGCGATTTGAAATCCGTGGACCTGTCAGCTCAATTGTCCCCCGGGGGTATGTCTTGCCCATACTTAGTACTCATCCACTCACAAATCCAATGATATCCCGCCGAGATTCCTCTTCCATCTTCCCGCGCGCGGATACCCATGACTATTCAACAACCTTGAAGTCCATCTCGGCCTTTTCTGACATCGATAGCCGGCGAACATGGTAACTGGCAGACGCCTGGGCGACAGCTGTTGGACATGTCGCCTGCGTCGTAAGCGCTGCGACGCTGTGCGACCTGTTTGTGGAGGCTGCCAGAGTCTTGACATTACCTGCCACACCGATGGCGCCCGGCCCTCATGGATGGACGGAGGCACTGGACAAAAGCGCATGTCCGAGACCATCAAGGGGAGGATCAAGAAAAATGCTCTTCTTCGGAGAGAAAGGCGTGTACTCGTCCCATACCGCAATCAGCTAGAGATAGAGAGCATAATCATACCCTCTGCTGAACCAGCCGCATTATCGACAAACACCTCTCACTCCGATGAATCACAGTTCCAGGCCCCATCGACGCGTGGCCTACTGTCTTCCGGCGTGGATGGCCCGCCAACAGTGTCCTCCTCATCCCGATCGGTCGGCCTGGGGATTTCTGTACGGACGCCTACCCAGGTCCAGCTTTCGTCGATCATGATCTACCTAGATTACGTCTTCCCATTCTTATTCCCCTTTTACCGCCCTTCGTTGCTCGAGACTGGCCGGCAGTGGCTGCTCGGCAGCTTGACTCAGAGTGAAGTCTCTTTTCACACCGCGGCCAGCCTCAGCGCCTACTTTTTCTCACTTGTCCCGCAAAGTGAGGGTCAGGAGATGCACGATAACTGCAAGGCCTTGGTCTGGGACCGGCTTACTGAGCAGATAGATCTGGCTGTCAAAACAATACAAAATTCGATAATGAGCCAAGAGGCACACGCAAATTCTCTGGCGTACAAGACGCAAATCATGGAGGAAATCGTGCAGCTACTCGTTGTCGAGGTCACGGTTCGCAGAGACATGGACTGGACCATACATCTCACCCCGGCCCTGGCCATTTTTGCCGAAGTATTGAGAGCCTTTGCTTTGAACCAGTACTCAGAGCCCAGTCTCGCTATCCTCTTGAGCGCTTTGCCACCCTTGGGGCTTCCAGGCCCGACGCCACACCAGAAACCTCTTCCAAACACATCGGATCAGTCGGCTTTGGTCTTCTTCGCGTCGCTCCTGCTCTTCGTCGATATTGTTGCAAGCACGTCTCTCGGCAAGGCACCTGTCTTGCAAAGCTATCACCATACCCTCCTGTCCACTCAAGACGATGAGGAATGTCAAATACGACTGGAGAAGGTGGTGGGCTGCCCGAACTGGCCGCTCGTCGCCATCGGGAGCATATCCGCAATCTGTGAATGGAAGCGTAAGGCCATACAAAGCGGTACGTTCTCCGTCCTCGAGCTCGTCAACCTCGCTGTTCCCATATCGCAGAGCCTCGACGACGGCCTCGAGCGCTTGAATAACAGCCAACCCCATGCCGGGACCAACGACACAGGCATCAGCCGCCGTCTGGAAAGTTACTACAGTCGCCACGACCGGGCCATCGACCACACCTCTGTGGCGGTCGTGGCGCGCGTCTGGGCCTACAGTGCAAAGCTATATCTCTTTGTGGCTCTCTCGGGGTGGCAGCCAAAGTCTACGGGTGTGCAAGGCCCTGTCGCTCAGATTATCAGTCTGCTGGACACTGTCAAGTCGCCCGCTCAGTTGCGGAGCCTGTCATGGCCGATCTGCATCGCCGGTTGCCTGGCATTGCCTGGTCAAGAGCAGGACTTCCGCCGCGCAGTCGGAAATATGGGCGAGCTGGGCGAATTTGGCACCGTTGGCACCGCACTGCGTATCATGGAGGCTGTTTGGGCTGCTAGGGAATCAGTGAATGGCAGTGGATGGGACTTCGCTTCGATTCTGACCGCGCTTGGCTCGCCTGCGCTTCTGATATGAGAGTCCAATCAATTTGGGCGACGCTATACCTACATCTCAACGCCGAACTGACGCGGTTGCTACTCGCTGAGACTCGCTCATTCTGACTGCCTCTGTCGCCCACCCAAGTAGGCGGCTGCCTTCTCCATTGTTCCGTGCCGCTTGATTCCATCATCTGCACTCAAAGAGAACCAACCGGCCTTCTCGCTCACGTAGATGTGCTCCGTCGGCTTCGGAAGCAACCGCATACTCTCGTCGTCGAAACTTGCCACCGCCAGCGATACTCTGTCTTCATTGGCGTGGTAGCGCATAGTGAGCGTGCTGCCGCAGATGGCACAGAATTGGCGATCGGCGAATTTGCTGGCTGCAAAGGTCCTCAGTGCATCTGGGGGGCTCGCAGATAACTGCACTTGAGTAGCAGGGAATCCAATGAAAGGCAGAAAGGCGGAGCCGCTGATGCGCTGGCACGTGCGGCAGTGGCAGAAGACGTGAGCAGTCGGTAAAATCGAAGGCTTGATGGTGTAGCAGACGGCGCCGCAAAAGCAGCTGCCTTTCAAGATTGTCTCAGATGATTGAGTCATGGTCGTAGACATTTCGAGATGTGGTGGACAAGTACCCCGCACATTTGGTGGAAGTAGGAAGTAACCCCGCGGATGACCTCGTGGCGACAATACCTAGGTATGACTACTTAGTAATCTCCGAGCATCGTGAAGGAGGAGCGCCAATACATTCAGGCAGTGTCACATTTGTCGACAACCATGGAAGACTAACACGAATTGAGATGCCTTTTTTTTTGTACAATAGCCCCACTTGAGCGCTTCAACGGATAGCGGAATGTGATTAGGAATAGGATGGCCGCGAAACGTATGCGCGGAGAGTCAAGGCGAGCACATCGATAGCACTACAATTTGCCCTGGACTTGTTTCATTTTGTCGTTATGTATCCCAACGTCGTGAGTCCAAATGTGTACGACCGTAATGCTTTTCTTGGAAGTCCAAACCACACATTTCCCGATTTCCGACTTCCATTCTCTGCTCTTCGTTTACTGAAAGCGCTGCTAGGATCACTCACGGCAAATTAAAGGATCAAGGGTGAAGGCGGAAAACTAATCATCATACCGTTGATCTAAGCTCTTGTCACTCAATCATAGCCTTGTATTTACTAATTCAAATACAGGAGTACCATGTTTGTGTATCTCACATGTATGATAATCATGGTTGCATTGTACTTCGCTCTTTTCCAGGGCGGTGTATTGGTTGTCACCCATTAGCATGTTTTGAAACCGTTGGTGGTCTATCACTCTATCGCGGGCCTTAGTGAAGGACCTGGGTTGATGTACGCAGAAAGAGTACAGTGGACAGGTTAGATGCTGAGCGGCATCAATAGCACAGATGATGGGTGAGCTGCGGAGAAGAAAGCCGACGTCTGCTTTGGTCGCGCAGACAGCACCTGAGGGCTGGGACATGGAGCTCAAGGCCGTAGCGACGAGGCCCCAAAATAGGGACGCCCAGGACACAGTGCTCAGAGAGGTGGAATTGTGTACTGGAGGTGACGGCTCCATTTTGAGGCGGCTTAAGCTTGGAAAGGGTGTAGTTGAGTAGTATATGAAGTAGGAGCCAAATGTAGATTATGAATTATCAGCCACCATATGAAGGCAGCTGGTCCTATATAGTCCAAACTGATAACCTTTCCACAAGGAAAATATAGCTACAGCGCAAGCACTCATCACGAGTTGGATGAGTATTAATATGGAAAGCATTATTCCTGCGCACGTATTACCAGCCTATCCACCAAGGCGTGTCCGCAATGGCTGATGCATCCGAAGTTCATGGAGCTTTCAATGGTGGTGGGGATTACTCAGAGTGTTTGTTCCGCGCCGGGACCCTCATGCAGATACAATACACAACTATATTCTATCCCGCACACAAGGAGTATTTATAACAATTCTGCAAGGTTTCTGTTGAAATACGTAATGCTAATCACTGTGAGCTTTGACCTCTTTAGGTCAGCCAACTAGCTAATAGCCAGATCCAAGGCTGGCTACGTGTCTGATAAGAGGATTTGCTCTAGCTATACACAGTGGGTGGCTCCCCTTGAGGGGCCTGTAGCTAGAACCTCTGAAGCTACCGCCTTTACCCACCTTTTCTACAGTTTCCCAGGCCGAGAGATGAATGCAGGCGAACACGGCTAGGCCTAAGTCTCCGCGAAAGCCTCCAATGTCAATACTTGTGGCTATGATCTGGGCGCAACTAGGCGCCTCAGAGTAAGATATAGACAGCGGACCTCTTGCTTGAATTTGATGAAACTAAACGTGCTGCTAGGTGTAGTATTAGCAACTGCGTATTGGTCTAGACACGCTCTTCTGATGCTCCAAGTACCAGAACTAGGTGGGAGCCGCATCAAATCTCTACCAGGGGGCCTGCATGGCTAGATTTTAGAGTTCGCTAGTATTTACCGTGGGGCGATGTATCACCTGCAGATGAGTTGAGCTTCGTCTGGCGCCACAGAAGAATCATATTGCATACCTTTTCGAACGTTAACTCCTGCTAGTTGAGGCGATCAATTTCGTCTCCAACAAGTGCGGATACGCCCAACTGGCCGCCTTAGCCATGCCCTTCCAACCCAAGATGAAACCTTTCATGGAGCGTAGCCCCCACGGACAAGTCCAAGTACTTCAAAGTGCCCACCTCCACCAAGCTGTGTGTACCGGCTAAGCTCTGATTGCCCTTTTCCCCCAAGCCCTCTACCCTTGCCAGCACTTACCAGTCCTTTGAGGGCTGTGAAGGAGTTCGGGGCTCAACTGAGCTCTTCGAAGATACCGATAGTGTCAAAGACTCCATGGCGAAACCTACGGAGCTCGGTATGCGCGGTTACAAGGGCTCGCACTGGGCCATCGTTCGACATCAGGAAACCACCTCATCGGCATGCAGCGTTCAGGTCATGTGGACAACAAGCACGCCAGCATGATTGGTAATGCTCATTCACAAGCAGGAATTGGAACTCCCATCAGGTACAGTCAACTGGCTGAGCGCTGCTCGACGCGATGGCAATACTGGGCTGCCATGAACACCCCGGCAGATTGCAGTTCTCTCTCGAGGGGAATGTAGCTGCTGAATGAAAAAGAAGAATGAGTTTTGAGCAATGAGGTCAGCTGTCCAAGGAAGGGAATACATAGGCATAGTGAAAATAAAAAACGGTTTAGTATTCACAATAATGTACCTTTGTTTAAGAAAATGGCCGGTATATCTGCTTATAATAAAAGTAGCAATATTTACTAAGCCATTATTACTTAAATTAGAGAATAGAATAAGTTTTGAGGAATAAAATAAGTTGTTCAAAAAAGGGAATGCATAAGTATAGTGAAAACAGGAAATGGTCTGGTATTTATGGTAATACAGATTGGTCTTGGGTGGTGGCCGGTATATTTACTTGTGATAAAAGCAGCAATATGCCTTAGGCCATTTTCACTTAAATTAAAAAATAGAATAAGTTTTGAGGAACAAGATAAGGTATTTAGGAAAGGGAATATATAAGTATAATGAAAACCAAAAATGGTTTAGTACTTATAGTAATACAAATTTATTTGGGGTTATAGCCGGTGTATTTGCTTATAATAAAACCAATGGTATACACTAAGCTATTCATCACTTAAATTAAAAGATAAAATGATTTCAAGGAATTATATAAGCTGTTCAGGAAAGGGAGTGCACACGTATAGTGAGAAGAGCGAATGGTCTTGTAATTACGAGAATATAAATTTGTCTGCGGCTGGGGCTGGTATGTCTGCACGTGATGAAGCAGCAAAATGCGCTGAGCCATCATCACCGTACGGAAACGAGAATATTTACCGTTTGAAGAACATCTATGCGACCACGTCAGATCATAAGGGGCCACGCAAGGGAAAGCCAAAGAAGTGTGCCAGTCGTGACTGAACATGGGCCATCCCATAAAAGACAACAGGGACAGAGACAGGGGCGGTTGACTGTCCGCCATCACGTACACTAAACATTCTCATTGAAAAAGTAGGTTCATGTCGTTGTTATGCAATCAATTGTGATACATCTCACACGTATATCAAGTCCACGACCTCTTTGTCCGCTGTTTGTCATCCATCAATCCATGCCACATCTCGTGAGACTTATACCAGCGCAAGATATCGTACTGCCTTGCGATGGTTCTCTGTAGAGGTCCACTGTGTCTCTTCCAGACAGCAAACGCTAATTTCAGCGGCGATATCCACCACTGTTTCCACCACGATCATAGCCCCTGTTTCCGACACCACCATTGTAGCCTCCTCGTCCACCTCCATACCGGTGATCATCGCGACCAGGAGGCGGAGGCTGCGAGTAGCCCTGGCCACCACCCTGGTATCCGCCGCCGCCACCGTAGTACTGGCCCTGAGGAGGTGGCGGCGCGCCGTGTCCACCTGGCGGCGCGTTGTATCCGCTGCCGTTTCCGTACTGCTGCTGCTGTTGGTATCCACCACCCTGTCCTCCGCCGTAATAACCACCACCGTTGCCAAAGCTACCAGGAGGTGGTGGCGGCGGCGCACCGGCTCCGAAGCCAGCCGCACCGGGTGGAGGCGGCATCCAGCTAGGCGGGGGCGCGCTGTAGCCTCCGCCGTTATTGTTGCGCGGCCCGTTGTCGTACCTCGAGCCCTGGTCGTACCTGTCGCGGCCACCACCATTGTAGCCACCTCCTCGGCCACCTCGGTCATAGCCGCCGCCGCCGCCGCGACCCTGGTAGCCGCCGCCAGGTGCGTAGCTCATCGGCTCGTTGCGGCCGCCGCGGTAGCCTCCGCCGCGGCTGTTGAAGGGCACGCCGCCGTGGCTCCGGCCCGAGCGGCGGCCCTTGTTGCGGATATCTTCAATGTCATTGCGATCTAGGGCTGGTGTGGGCAGCTTGACGCCGCGGAGGAGCATGGACTTGTGTGTGTGAGCGCTGCTGGGCATTTCGTAGTGTACACTGCGAATCGTTAGTCTGAATCTCGTGAATGATGCAGCAAGGAAGGACTTACCTCAGAGAGCGGTCGTAGTCAAGGTCGGGCATTTCCTTCCGCTCGAGCATATGTGGATATTTGAGCTCGCCATGGGGAAGGTAGTCCTCAATCTTCGCGACATCGCCAGTCAAACCCTCACTGGCCCTCGGGTCAAGCGTGTACTTGGGTGCACCTTGCTTCTTGGAGTAGAAATGCGTAATCACATCATCGTAGAACACCGTATGCCCATCTGATATGATCAAAACATCATTACCAACCTCGTTTCGTGCAGCTTCTGCCGCAGTCATGTCCGGATATTTCTTCTCCATGGCGGTCAGGAGTCGAGGCATATCGATGAAAGGCAAAAGAGCGACACCTTGCCAGGCCATCTTCTTTCCGTTCAAGTCAACTTCGAAGTCCTCGGGATAAAAGTCGATGATGGTACTGTCGTCGTTGAGCATGAGGTCGTGGAACAGTGGAGGGATGGAATGCCTCGAAGCCGCTGGCAGCACACTCATGAGCTGCTCGTAAGGCTTGGATATCCTACCCTTGTTGAAGCTGATCTCCATCTTGTCGAGTCCAACGAAGTCGGCGGCGAATGGGGCGTAGTGAAAGGGATAGTACCAGTCCCAGGACGGGCAACCCTGGAAATAGTACATGAGCACCCACGCCAGACCCTCAACGTAGTGACGGGCCACCTTGTGGCGGAACTCGATATCCTTGGGGTCCACCTGGAACTTTTGCTCGTAGTACCTGTCGGCGTAACCCTCTTCCCAAAGCTTGACTGTGTCCACTGGCCCCTCATCGTCGGTGGCGACTGGGGTGCTTGCAGCATCTGCCTTACGCTTGGTGGCGCCTGTCGGGGTGGTCTGCTCTATAGACTCCTTGGCATTGGCGGGCTCCTCCGATGATTTGGCCATCAGCCCCTGGATCTGGCTCTTCAAAACGCTTGCAGCACTTTTATTTGCGTTGTTGACGTCTTGCACCGCACTTCGATTCACAACCATGTCGTGGGTGATCGATTTGCGAGGCGCATCCAGCGGACCAGGTAGACTCGAAATCGGCATGAACATGGCCTCAGGGGCAAGACCAGGTACCATGTTATCGAGCTTGACCTTCTGCCTGTTTCCACCAGATTGGTTCTGGTCCCGGTTCCTGTTGTTGCCATTTCGTCGGTCCTGCTCCATCTTCCTCCTCTTGAACCCAGCCTCTCGCTTGTCTTCGGTCTCTTTTCTACGGCGGAAGATGGCATCCTCTTGCTTCGCAACTCCTTCCATGATGAGCTGCACGCGGCCTAGATCACAGTGACCATCCTTGGTTAGAAAACCACCCATGTGGGGCATATTGTCTTTCCAGATGGCAACGAGAGTATCGATACTGTTTTCACGGATCTCGAGAGCAGGTAGATGAGGCAAGAAATCATTGCCCACGAAGAAGCACATGAAGACCCAGTCATCAATGGCACGCTCAATATCCCACTTGAAGGGAAGATCGGGAACATTAAGTTCGACAGCTAGATACTCGCGGAAAATGGAGACGTGAAGCCAGATAAAAGGCTTCAAAGGATGGGCGTTGTCTTTGCCTTCGAAATCAGCCTCTCTGTCCTTGGCCTCGCCACGACAGTTCTGGGCATCATGACCCTTCTGACCACAGATCTTACACATCCTAGCCTGTCCTTGCTGGGCAAAGACATCCTCACGAAGGACTCGGAAGTGTGGCTCGTGTGTAGCCAGCCCAAGCATGATGAGATCGGCATCCAGACCGTAGATGACGTGCCGGGTGTTGGGGTCATGTTCCGGCGAGGAGCGCTGGGAGCGGACAAAGTTCATGATCTTGTGTTCACCTTCACCGGGAACAGTGGCATCTGAGATGATGACCTTGACCTTCGCCCATGCAGGGTCGGTGTTCAGTTTGTAGCTGCACCAGTATCTGAGACTGGCGGCTAGGATTTCCATGAACGGTGTACCGGGCGTGATGGAGTTTGAGTCAAAAACTTTCTTGACTACCTCCTCGGTCGACTCTGCAGGGTGAGAGCCGCCGTTTTGTTGCTTAAGCAAAGTGATCAACTGCTCCTTGTCCTCAGCCTTCTCTTTTGCTTCCTGAGCAGCACGAAAACGTCGGGAACGCTGCTGGTTCATCTTGGCACGAGGGGCGACACCGTCTGTAGTGTAGAGGTCAGCATGGTGTTGAGTTGAGTGGTTGGGCTAGTCGGGGCGGGGTGATGTGACTTACCAACAGCGATCATGAGCAGCTTGCGCGGCCTTACCATGTTGACCACTCGGTCGGTGTATTTGAAGACCTCAACCATCATCTCCTCCTCATCCTTCGGCGGAGGTCTGTCCTCGGGATGAGAACAGGGATGGACGATACCGTTCATGTCCAGGTACAGGTTGTCGAACTCCTCGCCATTAGGATTGGGCCGAGTGGTATCAACAGGAACAACGGTGCCATCTTCCAAGGTCTCGGGCAGGTCTTCGATGACCGGAGAGATGATCTTGGGATACTTGGTGGACAGCCATCGGAAGGCAGCGGGGATACCCATCTTGTCGAGGGTATGGAGGGCAGGGCGATGTTGCCTCTACCACGAACACTACTTGTATTGGAGCAAGCGAAGCTGGCGCGGCAAGCACGTATATGGTCCTGCGTCACGAAAGCACAAACGCGGTCTCTGATGCGAGCCGGTAGTAGAGAGAAATGCGACGGGAAAAGTCGGTCCTGGACGGGTAGTTGATGAGGGGACCGAGGGGACCTGGTGGAAGACAAGACAAAGGCTGCCCGCAGTGTACGATGACCAATGCGCGTTCGGCTGGCCACGACCTGAAGCTACGTGACTTGACTCGATGTTGTCGCGTACTGTGTCGAGTCTTGTTGAAGGAAGACAGTCCTCGTCCAAGGGCGACGTAGCGTCGAGGTCGGGAGATGCTGGACCTCAAATGGTGACGATGTAGGTTGGATGGACGTGTCGAAGATTTGGCAAGAATGCGACAGGCCGCGAGCGGTAATGCGATTCTGCAAGGGTCTTGCCCAAATACGGAGTAGCGCCGATGCTTATCGATTACGCTCATTGATAGTACACGACGCTCTCGGATTCATATGCGAAGCTCTTGTTAAAAACATTGTGCCTGAGTGACAACATTGTCTTATCCATTGTGAACGTAGACGTAACATCCTGACCAACGGCGAACTTTGGTGTGCAGCTGCAATCGTTGAAGAACTTCGACCGCTCATTGATTGCGCACCTAAATTTGGCCTAGTCAGGGATCAGGAGGCGGAGCCACGACCCCTGCGCACCTACCCCCTTTTGGCGCCTGTGACTGCTGTGCCTGAACGTGAACGGCAGTAGCACCCGAACCCTTGGACCACCTGCAGCCTAGAAGGAAAAGGAAACGACGATTGAATTGCGATCTCCAGGTCTGCCACTTCAGGATTCGTGACCAGGACCAGCTGCAACCGCACTTCCTCAAACAAACTCTAATCTCGTCAACTGCCTCTCGAACCCACTGTGACACCAACTCCCGAGCCTCGCTTCTTTCCGAACCGCTTCATTGGCCATTGTCTTGGACCATTGTTTGCGATCGCGTTGGACAAACGACGTCAACTTGCCCGCCTCCGTACATCGAATTACTGTCCATATCAGCATTGCCTCGCCGACCTCGACGGCCTATACCTACGTCGTGAATCACCTATTCTGTATAATGTGTTGACCGACCACCCGTACATCCTTTGAGAGACGAAAAGCTTCCATGCCACGATGAACGGAGCTGCCAATGGTAACTATGGTTACAACGACGGCTTGCTCTCACCTACCGGTTCCAGCCCAAGACAGAACATGGCGGGATACAGGAACAAAATGGCCGATGCGAGCGGCGACAAGTTGCGCTACGACCCTGTGCGTTCACTGTCTTGGATATCTGCCCAGCTCGCCTTCAAACCTTGCTAACATGACACGTCTAGCTGAACATCGATCGAGCCCAGAGCTCGCGCAATGTCGACCTTAAAGATCCAATACAAATACACCTTCTTACCGAAACCGCCCTCTCTGACAGCAAAACATGGGAAGTCCTTTCACAGGAGGAGGTGGACGACCTCAAGAAGCAGATTCAGTCCTTGACCCTGCGTATCGAGCAAGCTAGGGCAAACCTCGCTGTCCAAAGCAAGTATCGAGATGCTGCGATAGCCATGACGAGGCTGTACAACTCAGCCAAGAGGATGACGGTCGACCCCAAGGCAGCAGAGACGCACATGGAGCGGCAAGCAAGTGAGCAAGCTTGTGAGAAACTGGCATCAGAACTATTTGAACTGGAGAAACGTATAATGGAACCACAGCGCCGGTTGCTCCAACATACAGCCGGAATATTACAGCTCACCCACAAGTCATCGTCAAAGAAAAGCTCAGATCCGGCCGCTTTGCGGACGGGCATGCCAGGCAGTCCCGAGAGCCTCTACATGTACTCGGAGGACCGGAACAGCTCGTCATTTTCAAACGACGACATTGACGACAGGAGTTTATACTTTGCTATGGATGACTCGGATAGTATTGCGTCGCCCAAGACCGATATCACTATTCCACCAAGGTCACCTGTGCGGCAGCGGACAAATCAACTCATGGGGGAAGTGGAGATGCTGAAGCAACAGAGTGAAGGGCAGCTCGAAAAGATCAACTTCACAGAGCGAAGCCTCCAAGACCTGAACAACCGACTACGAGACTTGGTCATTCAGACTGACCCGGCGCGAAACGCAGACTACAAGCCAGTGCCTACCGCAAATGTGGAGCCCGGTTCCTTGGAACAGCAGTTGGATTATTTGACGGAGGCACTCGGAGCAATCCAGGATGGCCAACGAAACAACCTTCTCCAGCAAGCGGACAACGTTAAGAAACTCGATGATTCAACAGCCACACTAAGACAGGCAGAGGAACGCATGCTTGCCTTGAACAGCCAAGTGCACGAGGTGATATCATCAGGACAAGCAGACCACCCACCGCCGCCTGAAGTCAGCGGATCCGGACTGGACGAGCATTTCGAATGGATGGATAAGTCAATACCAGCTCTGCAAATCCAATTGGAACGCTCTGAACCATCATCCGCCGGAATACAACAGGCCGAGCAGGTGGAGACTGTGCTGGCTGGCCTGTGGGATATTATCCAGTCGGGCTATGCAGACATCAATCGCCAACGGGAAGCACGAAAGCAAGTCAGGCTCGGGAAAGGACTCCAAGACGACGACGATGATGTGTCTGCAGATGAAAGCTTCGACTTTGACGAGCCGTATTCGCTGAATGCATTCTCTGCTAAGGTGCAGTGGCTGTTTCGACAAGCGACGGGTTTGAAAGAGCAAAAGTCTGTGCTTAAAAGACAGATCCGCCAGCAACGTGAATTGAACAACAAGGGCGATGGCGACAAGGACGTCGAACTCAGAAGCAAGATTGAGGAGCTGCAGCGCACGAAAAATCTGTTGGCTTTTTCAGAAGAAAATGCAGAGCAATCCAAGCGCGAAGCGGAGGAGACTCGGCAGAAGCTCGATCAGGCACTGGTTGACCTGGACACTTTGCAGACGACTTTCTCAGCCAACAGCGTCAACAACAATGACGAACAAGTTAGAGAACGTAACGTCAAGATAAAGGCCTTGGAAGCCGACAGCAAAGCCCTCCAGGACAAGCTCGAAATTGTCGAAGCCCAGCTTGGCAGCATGACCGAGCAGCTCGCAGATGTTGACAAAGCCAAAGAGGCCGCGGCGTTTGAAGCCCGGAACCTCGAGGAGGAGATCAAGGCGCGCGACGAGGAACTCGAGCAGCTCAACGTGACGGTGGTCGAACTTAAGACGGAGGTGACCATCGCCCGGGCCGAACTCGACGGAGCCTACGGGTCTCGGTCAGAGCGTGCGGCTGAGGCGGCAGCGCTCACGAAGAACACGCAGATGCAGGACATGCGCACGCTGATTGCAAAACTCAAGGGTGAGCTGGCCGAGACTGTGAAGGAGCTCGAGAGCGTGACCAAAGAGACTGTAGCGAGCGAGCGGGAGAAGACGACGCTAGAGAGCAAGCTTGACGAGATCACGGCTTCGAGAGGAAGTCTGGAGACAGAGCTTAGCAACCTGCAAACAGAGATTGGGACGATACGGGAGACTCACCATGCAGAGCTGATCAAGCTCAAGGAGCAACTGGACGCTGAGAAGTTCAAGGCGGGACCTAATGCTGCGGGGACGGGACCCAGAGCGGGCGCGACGGCGCTCAGTGAGCAGTTCCGCACGACGATGAAGGAGGAGCGGAAGAAATTCCAGCTTGAATTACGGGTATGTGTTTTCTGACATCTCCCTCACCAACTTGCACGTAATCGGTCCCTGCTAACATATTTCACAGGAGGAGCAAGCCAGGCGCAAAAAGGTCGAAGATGAGCTGCGGGCGCTAAAGAAAGCTACGGGAATGGGCAGAAACAGCTCGCTCAGCCCGCGAGAATAGGGAATACTAGCGGCTGAGCAGCGACTAGTACTTTTGCAAGGAAGACCGGTGGTGCTGCTTCCAACTACTGCGACTGCTTTTCTTACGATACCAGCATGGGCGTGTTTAGATGTTTAATTTTTTCTTTGGGGGGGGGCCATGAAGATGGGGCGAGGTTCACTACTTCTTGGATATGTACTAGAGACCTGGTAAAGCTTAGCATTGTACAATGGTCAATACCGCCACTGCATCGTGGGGAGGCGCGCACATTCCGATTTCAGTACTGATCGCCAGAATCCCCTGCTCAATGGTGATCAACTCGCGGGCCTGACTGACGCCACCCCTTAATTCGTTTCTCAGAAGGTACGGACCCTCCATATTCGATGAGGGCATCTGCTAACTTTACCTCGGATATGCTAGGGGAGTTCAATGGGACAGTGGGAACAATTTGCAGTCAGCCGGTTAAAAGCAGTCGTCTATGCTGTTTACCGGACTAGCTTGCCCACATAGGAAGGTCTCGATTATTCGTATCTGGGCAAGCCTCGCCAAGACCGTAAAGCTTTCTTGCCAAGTGCTCATATTGGATGAACACCATAGACCCTTCGCTTCTTGCTATCTAGGGGCAATACCAAGAGAAATCATGTCGGCGTCGCAATTTACTTTTGAGTTGCCACAATGACTCCGACAACAAGGAGAATCATGATAAATACCATGTGGCAGGACGAGCTGGCGGCAGTGTATTCTGCGCCTGCATGTCCACCATTTCCCACACTCTCTAAGCACTAAAGACAAGATGGCGAAGACCACGATGGGCCTCCTTTCGCTCCTCCTCCTCGCCGAGACCGCTCTGGCCGTGGGCGTTCCCCGGACGTACATCGTCCAGATGAACAGCGCCTCCTCAGCCAGCAGCGCCAACCGCCTCGCCCGGCGACAGTCCTCCCTCGAGGCCATCGCCGCCGATCCCAGCACCACGATGCTCTACAATTACGACATCGTGCTGGACGGCTACGCAGCGACCCTCACCACCGACCAAGCAGCTGCGCTCCGCGCCCAGCCCGACGTCCTCTCCGTGCGCCGGGATAGCGTCAAACAGCTGCACACCACACACAGCCCGGAGTTCCTCGGCATCACAGACGCCGCATCCCTCCTCGGCGCCCGCAGCGGCGGCGCCATGGACCCGCTCAACTACCTCGCCGCGCGCCAGGATGAGGGCCTTGCCGCCGAAGCCAACGTGATCATCGGCGTGCTCGACACGGGCGCCTGGCCGGAGAGCGAGAGCTACTCCGACGCGGCGATGACCTCGCCGCCTGCGACGTGGAAGGGCACGTGCGAGGAGGGCGAGGGGTGGACCGCGGCGAACTGCAACAATAAGCTGATCGGTGCGCGGGCCTTCTACAAGGGACTCGATGCGTCATTTGCCGCGGACAATTCGACGTATAACTGGACGGCAGAGTACCGCTCTGCGAGGGATGCGGATGGCCATGGCACGCATACGTCGAGTACGGTGGCGGGCTCGGCGGTCGAGGGCGCGAGCTTGTTTGGGCAGGCCGCCGGCACGGCGAGGGGCGTTGCCGTGGGTGCGAGGCTAGCGATTTACAAGGTTTGTTATCTGGAGGTCGGGTGTTTTGATTCGGATATTCTGGCGGCTATGGACGCTGCTGTTGGGGATGGGGTAAATGTTATCTCAAGTAAGCTTGATCTGTGCGGCACATCCGGACTGCTCATGACACTATGCTCTTCTAGCGGACCAAGGCTAACACTCCTCTGAAGTGTCCCTCGGCGGCGGCCCAGCCCTCGGCGCAGAATCAGACAGCATCTCCACCGGCTCCTACGCCGCTACCGCGCGGGGCGTGCTCGTCTCCGCCTCCGCAGGCAACAGTGGGCCCGCGCCCGGCACCGTCTCCAACAACGCGCCCTGGATCCTGACCGTCGGCGCCAGCACGCTCGACCGCGCCTTCCCGGCCTCGGTCGTGCTCGGCAACGGCTTACGCTTCTCCGGCCAGTCGCTCTACACCAACACGTCGGTCACGGACGTCAGCACCGTCGCCACGCAGTCGCAGACCAGCCTTGTGCTCGGCTCTGCAGTCGTTGCGGCGGGGGCCAGTGCTACCGACGCACTCAAGTGCGTTGCGGGGAGCTTGGATGCTGCGCTTGTGGCCGGTAAGGTTGTGCTTTGCGAGCGCGGTGGAAACGGTCGTGTTGCGAAGGGCCAGGTTGTTAAGGATGCTGCTGGCGTGGGTATGTTGCTTGTCAACGACGTTGCTAGCGGAGAGTCGCTGCTTGCTGACGCTCATGTCCTCCCTGCCGTGGCTCTTGGCTACAGCGCGGGAGCGCCAATTCGCGAGTACGCAGCGGCCTCTGGCAACGCCTCTGCCGTCTTCGACTTCACTGGCACTATCTACGGTGTGCCTGCGCCTGAGATGGCCTCGTTCTCGTCGCGTGGACCTAACTTCCCTGCACCTGATGTGCTGAAGCCCGACATCACTGGTCCAGGTGTCAACATCCTGGCTGCCTGGAGCGATATCAGCCCGAGTGGCGCTGAGGGTGATGACCGCAAGGTCTCGTTCAACATCATCTCAGGCACCTCCATGTCTTGCCCACACTTGAGCGGCACGGCGGCGTGGCTCATGGCCAGGCGTCCCGACTGGAGCCCTGCGGCTATCAAGTCTGCGCTTATGACGACCTCGTACCCGACGCTCAAGGGCTCCACGGACCCGCTGCTGGACCAGGCAGACGGCGCGCCGGCGACGGTGTTCGAGTATGGCAACGGCCACGTTGAACCCACTGCGGCGCTGAACCCAGGCTTCGTGTACGACATCCAGCCCACTGAATACCTCAAATTCCTCTGCGCGTTCAACTACACCGACGAGCAGATTCGCAGCATCAGCCGCGACAACTTCTCCTGCGACCCTACAGCGGAGTACAGCCTCTATGACCTCAACTACCCGTCCTTCGCGGTGTGGTACGACACCGCCACCACGACTGGTGCGAAGACGGTCACGTTCAACAGGAATGTCACGAACGTGGGCGAGGCGTCTACTTACACGGTCTCTGTGGCAGTCGAGGACTCAAGCATTGCGCAGGTCACGGTCGAGCCTGAGACAATCAGCTTCAGTTCTGCTGGTGAAATGCAGGGGTACTCCGTCACCGTGACGCTTGCTGATCCCTCGTTGGCTTCGGCGGATGAGTATGTGCTGTCGTCGGCGAGGCTTAGCTGGGCGGATGGCACGCACACGGTGGCCAGCTCCATGGGCTTCTTCTGGGGCGCGCCGGAAAATGTCGGGTTTGACACTAGCACCTCGACACTTGGGCCTTTTTAAGTAGTCGCATCTCCTGTAGTAATGTGATAATACATCATTTTTAATTGTAGTATAGTTCCGTGTTATAATCACTGAACCAGATTTGCTGTATTGCGTTGTGATTCTGCCACTCGATGCTTGGTAGCCGGACGAAGGTGGCCCAAGGAAAAGCAACCCCAAGAAGGAGATTCAGAGAAGAGACCCCTCAAGGAGAGGTTGTTTCGCCAAGTTGATATCTTTGATTTGGAAAAGTGTATATTAAAACATCAAATTCGCTTATATGTTATATGTAAGTAAAGTATAGACAACTATGTAGTTACTATTTTCATCTTAAAGAAAGGCTTCCTGAGACTCTTAAAGGGCCAGCATTCCCCAGTCTTTTATTCCAATACAGGAGACTTGCTTAGTATATTAACCACCAAGCCTACCACCACGCTTTATACTCTTGATACTAAAGTTTAATAGTATACATTTTCTCTTTGTATCACTAAGACACAGGCACCTAAGTCAAAATGGGTATGCCGCGTAAACAAATAACTGTAGCGAGGTGGTTGGTAGCAAGTTAGAGATAGCACGCCCTGGTTAATTCAAAATGTTAAACTATTTCCAATTTCTTCAGCTTAAATTTCCCTGGCACCATTCTCAAGTCAAGCGCACCCACTTTTATCCACTGCCATATTCTGTTCTCACTATCCGCCTCGCCGTGATTCGATCCAAGCAGGGCAACCAGGACGCAAGAAGCATCGAGGCCCCAGCTTGCCTTGCGCTCCATCGGGGTCGATCTCAACACCTCCGTCGCTGGATATATCAGCGCCCCCCACTTATAGTCCTGCAAGTGCCATTCAGTTATCGATGACAGACCTAGCCAATGTTGGGGGCACTGCTGAAGTGAGTTGTGATCTTGAAGGGAGTCTTCAGATGTAGGCCATGTCCATGTAGGCGACTCCTGAGAGTCCAGAGACAAGGTCCCAGGTACAGGAAAGAAGTACCATTCCGCAGTGTATGCGCGTCCATCAAAGTAGCCAAATTTGCTGTTCTCGCCATCAGTTGACGGGCAAATAATTTGCCCGCGTCGGCCCCACTGGAAGTAGTACTTAAAGGGTATATCAGGTCGGGATGGTGCCCAGTTGAGTCCCTGCAGACGAATACGTGGAACGCTTGAGATCAGGAAGCCTGTTCGTACGCCCAGTCTTCCTCCTTGCAATGCTGTACGAGCAACAGCGGAGCGCCACAGCTCCTCCGCCCTGAAAGATGGTGTCTCGTCACAGAGGAGACTCCATATTACAACCTCATCCCCTTCTCGTGAGGCGTGGCGATGATTCAACAAACAAGCCGCTTCTTCTATACCCACAAGGCCCTTGCCCCACCCATCGCGTTGAGGCCAGTCCTTTGGGGGGAGGAGATGCTGTGCTGTCAAATATAGGTTGGAAATGGCGATAGATCCAAAGGCATGTACATCTCGGAGAACTTTTTGGAGTGAGACGGTTTTCTCATCCTGAAGGAGAAGCTGGATGTTTTTTCGCCCTCGCATGGCCTCTAGAAAAGTCCATGCGCGGACGTTCCAGTCACAAACTAAAAGGGTAGCCAGTATTGTTTCCTTTTTTTCCATAGTGAGGTCGTCAATTTGAATCATCATTACGTCCTTATCACAAACTAGAGTTAATTTGCTAGTGGCGAAGATCTTGTTGATGTTGGCGATCGCCTCTGCTCGTAGCTCGTGGTCGTTTGGGATGCAGGGAGTATCCATCCAATATGAATCGCAGTCCAAAGCAGCTGCAATTCTTGCGAATCTTTGGTGAAGACATTCGTTGAACCCCCCAGTGTAATTTCCTGGTCCAGGAGTGGAATAATCAAACGTTTCCGGTCTCCCCCCTTGTCCATGGCTCCAAACGTGGGATACTGCCATGGTGGTCGCGGAGGCCTCTGTGTATTGCAGGCGAAAGTCGATCTCTCCGTGTTCCAAAGACACTGCACAGCCACCGCCTTGAGACCTGTAGGATTGCTCGTTCCAGAAAAGCTTTCTGCATGATGTTGGACTTTCGCACTGAACCGTATGTGCGGACTGGTCCTGAATTATTCGGCCTGCGAAACGATTGCAACCCACTGGCCCCAAGCCATGGCACTGGACGTGTTCGCCATCGCGATATATACACCGCGGATCTTCGCCACCAAAAGCCGCGCGGTATCTTTGATAAAACGCGCGAAAGTCCATGGTTATTGAGCCGCGGTCGAAATAGAGCATTCGAAAGGCCCAGTTGCACATGTAAGGCAAATCAGTGACATAGGCGCCGAATTGAACAACTTTATTTTGAATGCCCCTTTCAAGGAGCGTTTTCCCCTGGAGTTCGGCCAACCGTTCGGCGAGCTCAGATGAATAGCCTCCATACAATTGAGACCGCAAGTGGTTGAAGCCAAAGAGTGCAAGAAGTCGATGCCATGAAGTCCACAAGAAAGCTTGCAGGATGGGCTTTCCAGCCTTGTTCCAAACACCTGCTTCGAGTGTCTCAAGGAGCTCAGCAAGGTGATTTGCTAATTCCTTTTGCTGAAACCACGTATCGGAATCGTCCACCATGGCAATCATCGCTGCCATTCGTAGGACGTTGGAGTCAACGAAGCGGACGACCCTGAGATTCTCCCAGGTTTTGGGTTGTCCCGGTAAAAAATATTCGGCGGGTATCTCACTCACGGGAAAGGTATATAGTCCCATTCCCTCATCCGGGTAGTAAGGCGGTGAGGTTGCTGGTAGACGACAAAGCAGTGTTGTTGTTTTCCGAGCCACTTCACTAACACCACCGTGTACCTGGGTATCAACGGAGCACTGCAGCATCGATTTGATACTGTTGTCTAGATATTTGACATGCCCGTTGAGATTTGCAGCGTCAAGTAGCAGATCGTCGCACTCTCGAGCAGCTCGTACCTGCCTACTGGGCTCCTCGTGGTACCTTTTGGTGCCATCGACAAGAATTTTCCATGTCGTCGTCTTTATAGTCATCGAAGGTCGGCTTACCACGTTACCATGTCTTGCTGAGAGGATGACCCTGGGCGATTCGATCAGGAGCTCCTCTAGTCGCTCCTCAGTGAAAGTATAAGTGCTCGCACATAGCGTTTCTGTCATCTTGGTTGGAAGGTTGCGTTGGCGCCCGGTTTACGAGTGTTCGAGATGTGAGTCTGATCTTTTTGCGAGCCTTACAAAGAAGCGGGGTGTATGCATATTGTGCTTGGTCATCAATTTTGTACGATCTGACCAGCATCAAACCGAAGCACTCCATCCGAGGTGAATTCGTGTGCTGAAAGCCAACGTGTCTTCGCGATCTTCACAATCACAGAACTCTAGAATGGCAGAGATAAAAGATGTCAGGATTACAAAGAAACAACTGCAACAGATATGGAGTGAGGGTATACACGCTGATCCGTTCCTTTTTGATATGAGCGACCTTCGAAACCAAAGTCATCGTGTCCACTGTGCCTATCTGCATTCTCCAGGGGACATCGACTCAGCCTCAAAACAAAATCAGATCCACACTCTTCACAGAGAGCTTATCGAAGCAGCTAGTTACCCAAAAGATCATTTTTCTCGAATCGATGCTGTGTTTTCAGCCGGTTTGGTCATCCTAGCCGATGGGGCTTTGGAGAATGGAAGCACGCATCCAGTTGACAGAGCAGCGAAGGTGCTCGAGCGGCTTCCACCGACGCCCCCTCAGCTACCTCTATCTTGTCCAGTTTGGCGAAGACTGCGGTCCGATCCTGAGACCCTCCAGAACTATTTCGACTGCCGCGTCCCGCCCTTTGAGGAAGAAGTGCAACATCCAGCGCCGCTGAAGGGGCTTTGGAGCGAATTACAGGTGGTGAAAAGGTCCAGCAACGTGACCTTAAAATTGGCATTGTTGCTGGCATCATGTCCAGAGGCTTGTCTTAACGTTGCATCTTGTATTCGGCGATTCTTGGACTTCATGTCAGAGATCCTGGACGCTACGACGGCCTCGGGAAAGGCCTGGAGCCTGGACAATGCCCTGAGGACAGACATTGTCAAGTCTTATATTTGGGCCACCTGGACTCGTTGTTGCCTACTTTTCTTCTGGTATGTGTTAGGCACGCAGCTGAAATGCGGGTACGAAGATGAATGGGAGCAACTTTTGGCGCTCAGAGGCATACGAATACTGATGGATCCGGAAATTCGCGACACTCTCTACGGGTCGAAAAACGAAAGAGTCCAGTACATGTGCAGCTGGGCATTTGAGCTGCTCAAATCAGATCGTGCGGCGCCTTTTTTGGATTTCCGACATTTCCATAGGCGCTTCGCAGACCTACATTCTCATCAGGAACAACGTTGTCAGTGGCAATCGGACCACCCATGTGACGGTAGCCATCCCTTGAGCTGTGGAAGATTCCAGGATCAGAGGCTTGTGGCCGGTGAACAGTCAGTTCACGGACCCCACGAAGGAAGCCCCTGCCGAAAGCTGAGCTGGAGTCGGGAGAGTTATGTGGCCATCCGCGGCCCTGTGGCTGTTTCGATACGCAAAAAGGCAGATTCAATCTGGTACACAGAAGCTTCGGCTTCCACGATGGCAGTCTCCCATGTGTGGAGTCATGGGCATGGTGGTAGGCCAGACACGGGCATGAACATGTGCCTTCATGAAAGGTTTTCACGTATCGCCAAACGTCATGGTTGCGATTCTTATTGGATCGACACGCTGTGTATCCCTGACGAGCACGTGCTTCGGAATGATGCGATCAAAACCATCAATTGGATCTTTGCAGAAAGCAAAATTGTCCTCGTCATTGACCGGGATATGATGGCCATCGATGCGTCCGAGTCCCAACTGACGGTCGCTATCCTTGAGTCGATACTGGCAACGTTCCTGGTTTGTGACTGGAACGTACGCGCCTGGACACTGCTGGAGGCATTGAAAGGCTCGCACAACTTGCTGCTTTTGTGCCAAAACGAGGACACCGTGGCGCTGCGGGACATCCTCATCATCTTGCACCAAGAGGGCAGACTCGACTTGGCAGCCCTTATTCTCGCTGCACAGCATCTCATGCCATCCTCGACAGATGCTTTCCGTCGAAAATCGTCTCGGAAATCAATTGAAAGCGCGGGCAGTCTTCTGAGTCACCGTCATGCCACTCGTGCGGGGGACGATATTGTTATTTGGAGCCTCATCAGCAATACTCAAGTCTCTTTCAGTGCCGAAGCAATGTGGAGGGGTCTGGTGGGAAGGCGTATCCGGACAGCCTTTCTCATGTCCACGGCTCCAAGGTTGAGCAATGTGCATGGTTTCTCTTGGGCACCGGAGACGCCATATATAAGGCAAACGTCTTCGGATGCGGCGAGGTCCTTTAGCCATTTCTTGGTACACGAGGGTTCTGGTAGCGAGTTCGGACGCATTACAACCAAAGGTTTACAGGGGGGCTGGATGGTGTACCGTGTTGACCCCTCAGACAATGAACTGTTTAGAGACGCTCCGGTTACCTCCACCAACATTACTGCTAATGGATACCAGGAAGAGAATGTCTTTGAGGGCCACAGAATCCTGAACAGGTGTTGGAAGACAGCCATGGAACTACTAGATCACCACTCCGAGGTCGTCCTCATTCAGCCTGTCGCCTTGGATGTGGGAAGTGATGTTCAATTTTCCAGAGGCAGAGGCGAGTCACATGGGCCTGTATTTGCAATATGTGTTTCAGAGGACGGCTTGAAATGGCAATGGAAGGGAGTTGACAGTTGGACTCATGGTCAGAAAACCCCTGTGACAGAGAAGGACACACTTTTGATAGTGTAGGTGTTGTTTTTATTCACTCCGGTTGCCAAAGTTCCGAATGTTTGCCCTGGGACAGCCTTGGAAGACTTGCGGCTCAGACTGCTGTAAAGTTGAAATTTCAGATGGGAAGAGCGCCGGGTTTCTAAGGTTGACAACCCAACCTTGGAAAATACGGTGTTTTGGAAGTGAGGGAGGCAAATTAGCTGAACGCTAGAGCGACTTTTAAAACTGATCTGGAAGTATGGAATTCTTGACCTTCCGCTCGTCGACTTGATTGAGTAGTCTGGGTACCTAGGTAATTACCTAGGCCGACAGATTCTTTTGGCTGCATATATGGCCAGGACACCAGCTCATGGGCACTACAAATCATTCTCTGGTGGTAGATCTGTTACGGGGCCACACACGTAAGACCAGTTTCTTTCTCAAGCACTTCTGCACTCGCATGCGCAAGGCCGGAAGCAAACTTTACCCATCCTTTGTCCGTCTTGTCCAAAGATTCCGTAGCGGCCTCAAAACAGCAACGTCCTTCCAATAGACATTTGATAAAGGCCTCCCGACGGGGATGCGGAACCAGAATGCCATCCATCCATCTTGTCGCCCTGCTCTTGCTGTGAAGCTGCAGCGCGCCCAGCATAATTCCCCGGCCAGTGAACTTGAAGCTCTTCGCTTCTATACTGATTCCCTCCTTCTCAAGCCAGCCCTGTACGAGCTTCTGTCCCCTGAACTGCCATCGCAGCAATTTGTCGACTGAAAGGAGTACCATAAGACCCACGCCATCCCATCCTTTCTGTGCCGCAGTGAAGGTCATTGCCGCGAGTTGCAGTATGTGCCCAACTCGAAACCATCTAGCAGCGAGACGTGTGGTTTTGTTGTTTGGAATCTCAAGCATGGGCTTGTTAAGCAGCGTATCGACGACACTGCGGTCGCCGATGTTCAAATACCATTCCAGCGCATTTTGATGTACCGCCATGAGCATATAGGCATCGTGGCTCTCGTTATTCACGAGGTAATCTGCAGGTCGCTGTATATCAACAATCCGGGCAAATATCCTAGAAATGGCGCTTATTATGATCATTGTTGCAGTCCCGTACAGCCCCAACAAACATAACACGACTGCAGTACAGGTGGACATCAAGGACGCCACAATGATGTATGATGTGGTTTCTCTCACTCCCTCAAAGCGATGCCATGGTACTTTGGCTTTCCTCTTGCGATCGTAGCGAAGGACATGGAGGTGCTGGTATCGGCGGTATGTGCGTGTCGGCGGTGTACAATTCGTTGAGCACTTAGTCTGTAGGTCCGAAGAGGTGCCGCTCCCGGACGATTCTGACACGGTTCGCTGATTCGGTGTGACTAAGCTCGTTCCCTTTGGAGAATTTTTGGTTCCTGCTTGCGGTATCGTCTCCGGCATGGAGACAGGGCACGTCTCGTCTGCTCCAAATGCATATTCCACGATATTCGCGCTCGCGGCCCCATTCGCCGCTGGAAAGACACTGCCCCAACGCACGTCCCAAACCTTCTGGCTTATCTTCGCATGAAGGCTTGCGCCGTCGAGAAATCTGCGGCCTTCTATAAGGAGTCTGGAATATGCAGACAGCGTCCCAAGCTTGGGGCATAATCCCACCGAGAGCCGTCCCAGTAGTGAGAGCTCGCCAACAACAATATAGTCGTTCCGGTAACTGGCGAGATGAACAACGAGTGGTATCAAACCCGCCCATTCGGAAATAATGTTTGGAATCGGAGGAGGAATGATGAAGGGGTCGGAATTCAAGGCTCCGAGCCTAGCCTCCGTTCCTGATGAAAAGATAGCCATGACAGATGTTTGTTCCAGTGCCAATCAAGTGCTCCTGTTTGCTTGATACTGAAAGATAGTGCAATGGTGTTTTTCATAGAGCGAAAGAACGAGGATATTTCGCCAAACCCAAATCTCGTATGTATTCGAAATGGTGTGCCTTTTTTCCACACCACCAGGGCGGTGTGGAGCAGTGACATCTGACGTCGTGGCCGCCTGGGCTGAGTGCATATATCGTGGCTAGGTTAAGATGCACGTCAGACGAATATGTTGGTTGTGATCCTCAGACCACATATTTGACCCAACGTTATAGCTGAAATAACGTAATAATGTTATTTATATAACCACAGTAATTAGTAGAGGTAGCGGAAGCTGATACGTGCTGTTGGGTTGTAATTCACTCTTGAGGGAAACCTTCTGGCCTCGCCATTCTTCCTGAGGTATAAGAGTAGAAGTAGATACGGGAGTTCACCCGCGCTGCGACCCGATCTTGATACCCATGTCAGCCTTTCCTGTAACTTCAAGCACACCCACTGAAAAAGGACAGGTCAGGGGCACTTAAGTCTGTGCCACACAACTGAAGAGATGCCTTGGGGGCCTTGCGGCTGCGGAGGCGTGCCACGGATAGTCTAATGTCCCGCTGGGCGTTCCTAGATGACGAGACCTAGGCAACTTGAGGTGTCACCAAATTTGGCGAGTCACTTACTGGGCGCCTCGTCCTGCGCCTTCCAAAGTTGAGGATCATTTTGACCACACGTCCCAGACAAAGCAAGAAGCTCCGAATCAATATGCTGATGAGGTCGAAGCGAAAACCTTCGTTGCCTGATGGATGTAGGCTGGTCGCTGCCTTCACCTCTCACGAGCCACACGTTAGGCACAACTGCGAGACAATTGCAAGAACAAGTCCAGTTGCTTAGACGTCTATTTATCCGACTTATTACAAAGAAGGTCCGCCCATTAGTCATTACATGGAATTTGGGAGTGCTTGCGACAGACATGCAATAGGTGGACGATAAGCATGGCATACAGCAAGTCAAACTCGGGATACATCTTCATAGTGAAAGAAGAGCTACGGCTCGTTGCGAAATGAATTCGATGGAAATGCTAAAGAAAAGGAGTGCCAATACAATGCCCTGCTAAGCCTGGCCCGCGAGGCAATTTTGTATGCTCAAGTCTTGACCTCTGTTTCCTCGCCCTCAAATGTGGCCTTCCAAATCGCAGGTCGCTCGGGCATGTCGATGAAATTCCTTCCACGGCTGCTTTCGGGTTTCGGCAGGTCACGGGTCGGCAACAGGCGTAGGCTTCGTGTACGGAGCAGGCTCGATGACAGTGAAAGCGCGTCTCGATGCTCCGGCGCGGTGGACATCCGAGACGGGCGTCCGGATAGGCGTGATCCGGGCATGAAGAGGTAGAACTTTGGTGCGCCCAAGAGCTCCTTCAGAACTCCTGAAACTTCCACGGCATGTCCCTGCGCGTGGGCCTCGTCAATGACGCCCGCGAGCTCTTTGGATTCATGTTCGAAGAAGCTGAAGCCATGGCACGGTAGTCTCGAAACCGGGAATCGTGCGAACGTCCGTAATCGACAAGGGGCCTTCCGCAGAAAATCAAGTTCGGTTTTGGGAAACCCTCAGTGTGCCATTTCCCCGGCTGGTGTAGCCTCTCGCGCTCGGGGCCGCTGTTGTGAGTTCTCAGGGCTGGTAGGATCAGGACGTAGTCACGTGACGTGAGAGCGCCCCGTGCAATGTAGGTGGGGTCGGAAGGGCGATGACTGTGGCGAGCACTCGAGAAGCTGTGTGATGCTGTGACTTAGAAGGTCAATGATCATGTGTTGCATCTGTTGGGAATTGACATACCTATGACGGCGGTGCGCGAAGAGTCATCGCCGTTTGCACCATGCTGCACTTGAGCAGGCACACGCGTCGTGCCCCACCTATCTGCCTCTTTCGTGCGTAGAGACCTGAACACCATTGAGGAGCTTGGCTGAATGCAAACGCGTGTCCTGGCTCATTGGCAGACAAAGAACTAGGTGCTCGTGCCTGAATAAAGGTGTGGCGATCGTGATCTCGTCTACCATGATGCCGTGCTCACGACGGAATGGACACAACAGTTGCTGAAGCGCGACACATGAAAAAACGCGGCTGAGTAGACGACACAATGAGTTTATGAAGAAGATTCTTCTTCGCATCGAGGGCAAGCCCACGAAAGCAATGAAAAGTTCGCGTCGCTCTCAGGCAGTGTGGTAGAGAGGACACAATGGAAGCAAGTCATCAGCAAGCTGAGAGGACATGCGACCGAAGGAAAAAAATTGGAATAATCAAAATTGAGTTCCGTAGAACTCTTAAAGAGATTAAACTTTAAAGAACAGATACTACACCTTTAGAGCGACTCCTGTTAGTATCAAGAGGGAAATGAGATAGGGACACGAGGGAAGCTTACTTGATCTGTTGTGGATGTTAGCGGAAGATCTTGGGAGGGAAGATGAGGAAATGGGGAATGTGCAAAGTTACATACCTAAGCCAAAAGGCAAAGAGAGCTGCCCCGTTTGAGAAATCTTGGGGCGGAGAGAGATGGGTTTATATAGCTATTCCCCTGTCCCGGCAAAACAGGGCCCCACTTATAGACCGCCTTCTCTATTTGGAATAGCGCTGGGACGCCGTGTGAGTCACAGTTGCAGTGAAGGCTGGCTGGCTGGCAGGCAGTTGGCGGGACACGTCGGCAAGTGGGCCGCGAGCCCGGGGCCGAAGACGACACGGCCGGTCTTTCGGCTGGGGCAGACGGGCCTTGGTCTTCAAGAACGTGATCAGCAAGACAGCAGGGCCTGACATACTCGAAGTCATCAGATCGCTTGGGAGTGCTCTTTTGCCCTCGCTCAAAATCGTCCGTGATCTCAGAGAAATTCAAGAGGGCGCATATATGGAATTACAGTACCGGTACACTCCACGCATGCTTGAGCCTTCACATCCAGAGACACGACCGGCCTATGATCTTCAGCAAAGTTGTGACCGCATGTCATCTCGCAACACGGATTGCTTGGAACACAGTCTAATTTCATGCGTTTGGACTCACATGGAGCAATTTGCTACTGCAGTCCGAACTGGAAGTCGTTGAACGACGAGGAAATGCTTAGCAAGCGGCCGACGAGGCTGACAGGTCGCAGCAAAGAACAGTCGTGCAGTGCGAACACACATGAGTCGTCAACAGAATCTGCAAGTAGGCTGTCCATGTGATAGATACTTCGTATATTCTGTCTTCGCAGCCGGATCGTGGTGCATATCGGCAACAGCACACGATCCCCATTGCCAAAATCACGAGAAAGCCAAAGAGTGTGTGGGTGGGTTTTCTTTGTCTGCCAATTTCTAGACATAGCGTGTGCAGCTAAATCGAGACAGATGAGGAGAATGACCGACAAGGAACCTTGCGGTGTCGTCTATAGTCATACATATTCTTCATGACAAGTCGCTGCACACGATGCACGAGTGACTAACCGGTAGGACACTCGCTGTGGGACTTCCGTCCATTCTTGTGGCATTGTCTTCTGTCTGTGGGAAAACCGGCCAGTGGGATAACCAGCAGTGGGGCGGCTGTTATCGATAATGGGACCCACAAAAAAGACTTCATCTTCCGACATTTGCACATGCCTCTGTACGCCGTCTGTCAACCATCCACCACCGATAGTAGTAGCATATCAAGATGTCTTCTTCGCTGTCGGGAAAGCTCGAAAAAATCCGATCGCCAAACTTACAAAGCCAAAAACACACGTCGGTGATCCTTCAAGCCGTTGAAGCCACCCTCAAAGAGCAGAACTCCGAGCCCACTCCCACATCCTACTTTGCAGCCCTGCTCGCGCTGCTGCAGACACCGAACGCGCAGACGAAGAAGGAACTCACCACATCGATTGTATACCTCCTCGATATCGTCACGCCCTACGCACCTCAACCTCTCCTCCGCGCCCGCTTCACCCAGATCCTCCAAGTCCTCGCGCCCGTCATCTCACAGCCAGAAGCCGATGCGCCGCTCCTCCGGCCGTCACTAGGATGTCTCGAGACACTTCTGCTCGCCCAGGACTCGACATCATGGGAGCTTTCCGTGACAGAGATGGGTCCTCGAAGCGCCGTCTCGGGCCTTCTGAACCTCTCTCTTGATCCACGACCCAAGGTCCGCAAGCGAGCACAGGAGGCTTTGAGAAACGTCCTCAAGAACCCTCCCCCTACACCGTTGTCCAGCCACCCCGCAGCCGACATGTGCGCTGAAGCCGTCATGCGAAGCCTGACCGATCTGGCGACGAATTCGCAGGCGTCGCGCAAAGAGAAGCGCTCCAGCGACCCGATACACGACCCGAACCTTATCCACGCGCTGCAACTCATCAAGACGATTGCCTCTGGCAGCGGCGGATGGCCCAGCAAGAAGATAGAGCCTTTATGCGAGCTCCTCATCGGAATAGCAAGGACTGGAAACGAGCACATGACAATGGCCATTTTCGACATCTTCGAGATGATCTTCGAGGGCATGGTTGCGGACGAACAGGCTGCTGCAAAGTTGCCACGACTGCTCGAGATCATTACAGACTTGCGACCGGCGTCCAACGACACACAGCTTCTACCTGCATGGGTCGCCATTTTGTCACGAGGATACGAAGTCGCCGCCGGAGTCGAGCCTGAAGATGTTTTCATGAAGCTCCCAGAGCTATTCGAGATGGTCTCCCAATTCCTCGAATCGCCCTCGCAGAACATTCGCATCTCAGCATCCGAATGTCTCGTCTCCTTTCTCGCGAACTGCATTCCGAACCAGGTCATCCTCGAGCCCTCGATATACGACGAGAAGACCCTCGAGAAGGTCGTGAAGGTGGTGGAGGGGCTGTTCAGTGTCAAATATCAGAGTGCTTGGGCAGAGACTTTCCACGTCGTGGGAGCAATGTGCGACTGCCTTCGCTGGAGGGCACATCCATACCTGGTCAATGTGACGAAAACGATCGGCGACCTGCGAGGCAGCGGCTCGTTCACACACAAGAAGGACGCTGACGAGATTATCGGCAAGGCAATTCGCGCGATGGGTCCAGAAGCCGTCCTCAATGTCCTGCCTCTGAACTTGGCCAAGCCTCAGAAGGGCCAGCCAGGCAGAGCTTGGATGCTGCCACTACTCCGAGACTACACCGCCAACACAAACCTCGCCAACTTCCGATCTGAGCTGGTACCCCTCAGCGAACTGATGTTCCAGAGGGTGCTTGATCACAAGGGCGAGAAGACGCAAGAGGTCAAGATTTACGAGACTGTGGTTAACCAGATCTGGTCGATTCTTCCTGGCTACTGCGACTTACCATTGGATCTCCGCGAATCTTTCGATCAGTCATTTGCAGAGCTCCTCGCAAACCTGCTTTACCAGCAAGTTGACTTGCGTCTGAGCATTTGCAAGGCGCTGCAAGCACTTGTCGAGTCCAATCAGGCTATTGCGACCAGCGAGGAAGAGGATGATCTGGTTCTGCAGAGCCGTGTCACCAAGGCTGAAGCGAAGAAGAACCTCGAGTACTTGGGCACTTTTGCCGGAAACTTCCTAGCCGTCTTATTCAACGTCTACGGACAGACTCTGCCCAACTCCCGGGGACCAATCCTGCAGACCATCAACTCGTACCTGAGTGTCACTCCCGCCGGCGAGCTCAAGGAGACGTTCGACCGGGTCTGCGAGTTGCTAACGTCTGCCCTCCAGGAAGTGGCCTCAAAGACGGACAATGACGCCAAGAAGGGCGGCAACGAGAGGATTCCTTCTACCACGCACACTTTGATGGATCTTGTCATTACTATGTCCATTTACCTGCCGAGAGAGAGCTTCTCCACCCTATTCGAGATCTCCTCCTTGGTTGTTCTCAAGGACGACGACGCACAGCTGCAAAAGAAGGCCTATAAGCTGATCCCTCGCCTGGCCGAGTCTGACATCGGCAAACTCGCTCTCCAAGAGCGCCACGCCGAACTACAGACCTTGATCCTCAACAGCGCAGAGAAGTGCTCGGCCCCCGCCCGCCGCGAGCGCCTCGCCGCCATTGCCGCCATGATCCCCTCCATCCCCAACGACTCACTCCATTTCATCATGTCGGTCCTCTCCGAGGTCGTCATCGGTTGCAAAGAGCAAAATGAGCGCGCCCGCTCCACCGCCTTCGAGCTCCTTGTCCTCCTCGGCCGCAAGATGGACGAATGCAGCGGCCTCCCCATCGACGTAGCCAAGGTCCCTCGTATGCATGCCGACTCCCCGCCGCGCACCGCCAACATCGAAGAGTTCTGCACCATGGTCAGCGCCGGCCTGGCCGCTGGCTCGCCGCACATGATCTCCGCGACCATCACGGCCATCAGTAGGATCCTGTACGAGTTCCGTGACAAGCTCACGGCCGCGACGCTCTCCGAGCTCGTTCAGACCATGGACATGTTCCTGACGTCCAACAACCGTGAGATCGTCAAGAGCTGCCTCGGCTTCGTCAAAGTTGTCGTCATCAGCCTGCCGCGCGAGCTCGTCGAGCCGCGCCTCGCGTCCATGGTCCCCAACCTCATGGTCTGGAGCCACGAGCACAAGGGCCACTTCCGCGCCAAGGTAAAGCATATTGTCGAGCGTATGGTGCGCCGCTTCGGCTATGAGGCCGTCAACACTGCTTGTCCTGAGGACGACCGCAAGCTTGTCAACAACATCCGCAAGACGCGCGAGCGCAGCAAGCGCCAGAAGGACGCGGCTCGTGAGGCGAGCGCCGCTGGCGATAGCGACGACGAGGATGACAACAAGCGCAAGAAGGGCCACTTCGAGTCCGAGTTCGATAAGGCGCTGTATAGCAGCAGCGAGGACGATGACGGCTCCGGGCCTGACTCGGATGACGATGCTGCGCCGCGGGGCGGTAAGAAGGGTACGGCCAAGAAGGGTGGCCGCGCGTATATCGTGGAGGACGAGGACGAGCCGCTGGATTTGCTGGACCGCAAGGCGCTGGCGAACATCTCGTCGACGAAGCCGGTCAAGATGCGCGAGCAGCAGAAGAAGACTAAGGCTAAGGTCGATCTGGACGGCAAGCTTATCCTGGGCGAGGATGAGAATGCTGGTGGGGACGACGAGATGGATGTTGATGGTGGCGAGAGTGGTGTTAACGCATATGTAGCGGCGCTCAAGGGCAAGGATGCGCCCAAGAAGGGCTTGCGTGGCAAGCTGAAGTGGTCGAACAAGAAGGGGCAGGACGACAACGACGATGATGAAATGGACGTTGACGAGGAGAGTGCCGCTGCTATCAAGGCGAAGGTGAACAAGACTCAGGACAGAGCACCGAGGGGTGGCTCTGCTAGTCGTGGAGGCGGTGGCCGTGGCGGAGCTCGTGGTCGGTCTGGCAAGGGCATTGCTGCGGGCCGGAGAGGGCTCGGCGAGGAGAAACGTAGGGGACCGGCGCAAGGTGCTGGAGTCATGAAGTCGAGGGGCGGTGGCGGCAGAGGAGTAAGGGGTGGGAGGAGATGAGCACGCTGTCGATTGTCCCACAAGCCATTGTTCCCTATCTGTTTATTCCACGGCAATTGTCCCACAACTGGCTATCCTACAGTGATTGTCCCACAGCCATTATCCAACGTGTGATGAGCCCACAGCACATTATCCTATGGACGACGGTCCCATATCACAAACGAAGAGTACGAGTAAACTCGATTATGTATCATGTCTTATTGCGGCAATACTTGGGCTCGCGAGCGAGCTACTACCGCCGTAACATGTCTTGCGACTCATCATTATACCTGCACGCCATGTCTCTCGAATTGTTTACAAATATACCATGGTACAGACTGATCCTGCTAACGCCTGTTCTACGCCAAGTAATGTCCATTCGCAACGTATTTGAAACAATCAACCCAATTTCGCTCGCTCGCTCGTTCACCTGAATTTGCTGACAATAACCGCAAGAATAAGAAGAACCAAAACCGTGATGATAGCAATCGTGATCACCCGATTTGTAGCCATCCTAAGCGCCCCATGTTAGTATAACCACTAAACCAAACTCCAGGTCGTCCAAGCAGAACCACGGGTTCCAAGAAGATCTTACCTACGCGCCATCCCCCTCAGGGTCTTGACACTCCGATCCACGTATCCCTCGCTGCGCAGCAAGGTATCATTCGTATGTTCAATCACGCCCCGTTGGCGACTGAGATCCCCCAGCGTCGCGGCGCCAATCATCTCCGTCTCGTTCGCGAGGCGTTGGCTGGCCTTGAGCCGCTGCGTGCTGCGGTCCAGGCGATCAGACCCAGAGAGGAGTTGTTGCCGCTGCTCGTGCTCCGGGTTGTCGCTGTAGCGCTCGTTGCCGGCGCCGCCATCGCGCCCGCCGAACAGCGCCGAGCGGTCCTCGCTAAGGTGGCGCAGCTTGCGGCGGGATTGGTCGATGGAGGTTTGTGTGTCGCGGAAGCGCTGGTTGGCGCGTGCGCGTTGCGGGGTGGGGATGTTGGACTTTTCGAGTTGCATTTGGCCGAGCTGGGCGATTGGGGCTGGTGTTAGTTGGTGTTGCGCGAAGAGCGATCGTCGTCATTCGCTAGGGGGCGGGCAGCGTGTGTCCGGCGGGCGGATGGAGGGCGACACTCACCAGCTCTTCTGCTTCCTCGAGGGCGCGCTCGGCTTGGCTAATGGCGGCTTTGCGTGGCTCGCCGGTCAGCTCTGGGATTTGGTCGAGTTTCTGCTGCAGGTCGGCCTCTACGAGCCGGAATTCAGCCGAGTAACTCTCGAAGAGCTCAGAGCCGGCATCGGTGTCGAGGGGGTTGGACATGCTGGGCGGTGGCTGTGGTGAACGTTGAGAAGAGGATGGTTAGCCGGGCGGCGAAGGGATCTTTCGAAAAGTTGTCGTGGGTTGAAGGCAGCGAAGAGGTTGTATTGCGTGCGTGGCTGATGATGTGTGTGTTTGGCCGTTGTAGGTTAGTAGAGGTGAGACAACCTTCGTGAGAGTGCACGCAGGCGAGCCAGTGTCTGAGGCAAGTGCCAAGAAACGCGCTAAGCCCGAAAGGGAGACGCCGCCTGCAAGATTACCTCATCAGGAGAATCCACTTTTGACTTCAACTCATCAACTCTACACAGTACTCAGGCGATCACCCTCTCTTCTGCTCAACCATAGCACCAGATCTTTCATACAAAGCAGTTCACATAGGCAGATGTGGTCTCTGTCATCACTCGATTCGTACACATTCAATTTTATACACAATCCATTCATTCTCGTGCCCACATCACAGTTGCTTAATCAGATATATGTACCGTGATCGCCAACTCCCTAAGTTGTTTGACTCCACAGTATATAGCCATTTCCTTCACAGCTCAGGTCCTTGTAAACAGTATCGGAGTGACTCCGTGGAAATCAGCTATCTAGGCGGGTGCGCACCCACTGTGTGAATACACGGGCCTGGCCGAGCCGTCATGGAAGCCCTAACCAGTATTCAAAGGGATTAACTGCCGTGCCAACCGCAGAGTGAAATGAACCCTATATTTACACGTTGTAACTTCATATTGTTCAACAAAAACGACGCCGATGAGATATTGTCATCCTCGTCATCGGATGACCACAACAAGTCAGCCAGATCCTCGCCCTCCCAGTCGTGTTCACCGTTCTTCAAGTTCTCCCGGTTCTGTTGACGTTGACAACGGCACGATCTCGCGCCAAGCCTTCTCCAGTATGCCGGATAGCCTGCTCTCATTCAAAGATTTCTCTTCTCCTCGGAACAAATCCTCTGGCCACAGCTTCGAAGATCGCAAAAGTCCTGACCTGAGAACCACGACACTAATACAATGCTGCTCCTTTGATCCTGAGCTCGACTTTGAGTCCTCCTGCCTTGATGGCAAGTCGCTTAAGCTTTGGCATGTGCCCTGATGCGCGGGCGATAGTTTCCAATTGATCAGATCAGAACTCAGTTAGCTTCGCTTCTGGTCGTGGATGAAGCCTATCTGTCATCAGGTTTGTCGTCAAGACGAACTCTTCATGCTTGGGAAACATAGTAGCAGGTATTATTTTCGGGCTATGATGGTCATCCTAGTCGAAAGGATCGAAGAGGTGCAGACACAGTAGCCCCACGGCCGAGGGTGGAAACGCGGTGTGATGATTGATGCGAAGGATGCGAAGGCCCCGAGTAAAAACTTTCAGTTGATCAAAGAATGCATCATCTTGGTGGTAACTCGGGTAACGTAATCTGCCCTCCGGGCCACCTGCTCTGACCGACACTGTCAGATTCATAATGTTCGGCATATTTTCCAAGAGTTGGTGGGAAAAGTCTGGCAAAACGGGATTAGAACCTCCTCTTTGTGTGCTAGAATTTATGGGTAGAAGCCTCTTACCTCTGTTGTGTCGTTTCGCCCATGTCCAAGGGATGGACCTGCGGTCACGCGCATATTCGAAGGCAAAGGCCTGGACGTTAGGCATGCATGACCCGAGGGTCAACCTTGGTGTAATGTCGAAGATAGTACATGCGCCGCGACACGAAATGCCGAAGGCAGAAATATTTGGTAATTGTGGTAGACTTGCTGCGATGATCTAGCCACTCAGAGACGTGCTGCGCACGTTGAGCTTGAGGGGTGCCTTGTTGAGCAAGCGACTGTCTTTCTTCCAGTTCAGCAGAATACTAAAGAATCATTGTAGTTCGGACGGCTCAACCAATTCTACTCGGACTCTCTGTAGGTAAACTCGTCGCTCGTGATACCGCAGTTCCTCGTCACGGGAATGCTCTTGGGGCTTTTCGATGAGAAGGCTCTCGAATATGTCGCACTTCTCTGCCGTAAGACGGCCTAGGTCTAGATTTCGAAATATCTCCTTTTCGACAGCCGCTCACCAAGTAGACTTGATGCAGGAAAGCTCAAACAGTCGTGCCTTTCGACTGATGCGGTAGGTTTCTCTCAAATTGGCGTCGGAGTCCTCCATCTGGGCGCTGATCGTGTAATTTGCTATCATTAAAAGGACCTCGTCAGGCAATGTGTGGTCCATTTTCATTGATGTAAAGTGCGTTCAGTACGAGAGATATGGGGAGGCCTGGGGTATATCCCCGAGGAAGAGTGATGACAGTAGAATAATACGTAGTAGAGCGAAAGAGTAGTAGACTTCGTGGAAGAAGATCTCCAAGCTGTATGAGTTGGTAAAGTGTACGTTGTGGTGGTACCTGCTTGGAAATTCGAAGTAAGAAGCTCCTTGTCAACAAAGATTGCTGCGACAACTAAGACTCTGCGTTGTGTAATGTTGTGCTTTCAATTTTGAGGGAGAAAAAAAGAGGGCAGACGAACTTTTACTTGTGTGAGAGTAGGGCGCTAAGTAGCAAGGCTGAAGCGACTCAAAGCGGAAGCGTGTAGTCCCTTCTCACAAGTCTGTGCACACCCCTTAGTACCGACCCTGCATTCTCTGGCCACAGCAGAATAAATTTTCTGATCTCCTTGGGTCAAGACGGATGGAAACGACTCATGAGGATCATCAAGGGTGACTTTGGTGTCAAAGGCGTCTAAAGAGGACTAGGAGCGTTTCCATTAATCATCGATTTATTGTGGAATGCCAAACTTGGTAAAAAATTCTCGCAACATCGAGAAACTGCTGATCAACCACAGGTATGTGTTTCGTTAGTGTATGTCGCCGTCGATTTGAGAGTCGATGGTAGGGGCTGACATGCAGTCAGGTGTCCTTTGATGTCAGTTGGCTGGATGCTCCTAAGCGAGTATCCTTCTGTTCGAGTTTAGAAACCTTCGCCATCTTGCCTCAAGCTTGATAAAAACCTCTCGAATTTCCTATCCCCAGCCTCATCCTGTAGCTCCTCTCCGTCAGAACCCTCGATGTCCTCCACGGGTTCGTCCTCTGGGTCCTCATTCTGTTCGTCGACTTAATCTGATTGATTATCTCCAGTTTCTGAGTCCGAGTCGACGACTTTGGCGAACAACTTGTCGTCATACTGGATGATGATACCCTTTGATTTCATGGGGAATCCAGCAATGTTGCAGACGGAATCCTTCCAGACACTGAGAGCCTCGCCGGATGGCACCTCAAATTCGGGAGGCGCAACGGTCTTGCCACCCCGCCTATGGAATGACCGGCGTATATTGAAGCCTGGATGCTGTTCCTTTGTGTTGCCCTTCTTTTACGTGATGCTGGTCTTGAAACAGCTGTACGGCCGAAACTGCTGACGAGTGAAAGCCGCAGGCATCATAGCAATAGAAACCTTCTGGAGAGCAGGCATTTTTTGCACTGCCCTGCCACAGGCCTCAAAAAAGTGGTTCATCGCTGTGGTATCGTCGTATGAGAAGGTGCTCAAGGTGAGCCTTTCAAGCTTGCTGTTCAAAGTGTGTTTCGCGGGAAAGTAGGAGTCGAAGTCGCGATCCTGGTGGATGCGACTCAAGACGAAGTCAGGACTGAGGTGCCTGTGATCGATCTTGAACTCAAATGTGGAAAAGCGCCGTGCGAAGTTGAAGAGCGAAGTGAAGAACACCGGAGCGACGTCTGTGTCATCCTCTTCAAGGCTTGCATCCAGTTCATCCTGTGCTTGAGGCTTTGGAACGAAGTGAAGGCGTAGGTCATCGATCTTTGGCACAGCTTGCGCCAACAGTCTGAAGAATCCTGCTTCTGTGTTAGAAGTTGTCGGGCATGCCGTTAGGTCGGGGTATAGCTTGCGCTTACGCGGATAAGATGGGTCGACTTACCATTGTTTCTGGCATGCGAAACCCTCCAAATGGCCCAGCTCGTCCGAGGCAGATATTTCCAATTCGTCGTACAGGATCACGCACTTCCGAAGATTCGGAATGCTTGACGCCATGGCTAAAATGTATGCAGTACCGAAACGGATGCCAGGGTTGAAAGACGTAATGTGAACCACAGGAGGCAGAATGTGTGAAGGTCGTACGTCGTGGCAAAACCACGACCTGGGACCGTGAAGCTCGATCAACAGTGCCAAAGACGGCTTTAAATTTGCGAAATTCCATTGGTGGAGCACTTTGAGAACAATTGACTGGCTACTATGAGTGCCCTGCCTAGTCCTGGGCAGCCGGAGCACAATGCTCTTCAAAAAGCAGCGTCGCTTGCCCGCAACGTACTGTTTGAAGGACACGATTTCATCGGGAAGGCGTAGCGTCTGACTTCCAAGATATCGTTCCCGTAACACGAGTGAACTGAAAGTAACTCTCTCGACAGCATCTCGTCCCTCCTGACCAAGAACAGAAATTTCGAGAAGTCGCGATTTACGGCTAGAGCGGCTCTCCACTGTCTCAGCGACGTCACGAGCAACACGTCGCCAGATCTTCTCTCTTAACTCGAGAGGCAGGTCGTACCATCGCGCCATGGTCGAACAGGTGCATGAAGCGAATCGTCTTGTACTGCTGGGGAGGTCTGCAGACGAGGATTGTTGAAGAAGCGAAGGCTAAGGCTGTACAGAAAGTTTTGTACGGATGAGAGGATCGTTGTTGGTTGTCGGGTTGAAAAAAGATGAACGTGTTCCTGCCAGGTAGTAAGAAGTCAGGGAAAATGAAGTTTTGAGCGAGTTGCAAATGGCAGCTAGAGCAAAAAAGGTTGGGATAAACCCCATCCACATGTCTTTCACCTTAGCCCTTCATCTTTTGTTAATTCCTCCCTTCTTCTATCAAGTTTGACTTGTCAGGTCCCACGGGTGAATTAGTGGGCCAAGGTTGGGACATTATGAATTTGAATTTTGAGACTTGAGCCAATGTTTGTGACATAAAAGAATAGAATATGAGCCATTTGTTTACGATTCGACTTTCTCAAAAATCGTGCCATCATAGTCTGTACCACTCAGCACCTCATCATAGCTAATACTCCAATTTCCAAAGCAAGTGTACTGGTAGTTAGCCAGGCTCGTGCTGTTCTCCTGGCTTCGGACGAAGTCAGCCAATGAGCACATGCCGTCCGTCCGGCCGTCACAGGCACCACTGCGAATGCTGTCCAGCGGGAGAATGCCGTTGTTCAGACGCTGACGGATGAATTTATAGGTGCCATTGGGAGCATTGTAACCGTTTGCGGCGCGAGAGTTTACAGTGCTGTGGTAGGGGTTGACCTCGGGCGTGGGTGAGGAGCAACCGATGACCTCCGTGACAAGACGGGCACCAAATGGTGTCAGATTGGACAAAATGAATTTTCGATCAGGGTTTGGAGGATACTTGGCGGTGTTAGTAAAATGGCTTCATAGATAGTGGGTGCCACAAGGTATCAGACTCACCGTGCTGAAGTCAGGCGCATCCTTGAAGTAGTCCATGCTCATAGCCGTCAGCACACTAATGATAATGTCATCATGGCTAAAATCCGCATAAAACTCCTTTCCCAAGGGAAAGGTAGTCGGGTTGTTGTCAAGCGTAGAGTTCACACTCGAGTCGCTGGCGTCAATGTACTGATTCTGCAGACGAGCCAGCAGCTCTTGCAAGTACCCGATGCCCTGGGCACGTCCAGTGGGATTGCCCCAAGCATAATCGTAGTAGTACTCGGTGTCCAGTGTGACCTCGAACCCAGCCCACTCGTCTTCGGTAAAGTGGCGACAGAAGTTTGAGTCGCCGATGTAGGCGGTCTCGTACGCGCAGATGCTCTGCATCGCATACGTGTCGTTTGCGGTCCAGTCGAAGCCCGTAGGGACGTACTGCTGCAGCCGTGTGGTGGCGGCGGCTAGGTACTTGGGAATGTACGTCTCCAGCTGCAAGTCACCTGTATACAGAACGTTGTCGGTGGCATACTCGTTCGTGCAGCTGTCATAGGAGGCGAGCGTGTTGTTCTCTGTTCCACCCTCGGTGATGACGACCAGATCAAATGCTGAGGTGGCATTTGCCAGCATCGAGTCGGGCGTCACCCGGAAGCTGTCGCCGAAGAAACCTAGGGACCAATTGATCTGAGAGTTGGTGATGCGGCTCTGGCTGGTCGTCCGCAGGACAGGCTTGGGTCGCGCCGTGCCATTGGGATAGTTGGGATCGTAGGCGAGCTGCGCTGGCTGCGCGTCGTATAGAAGACGACCGTACCGATTCCAGAACGCCACGCCGGCCGCAAACTCCGTATTCGCTCCCACCCCGGTGAGGTAGCCTGTATCGTCCAGAAGATACTCATAGGTGTTGAGAAACTTCAGGGGACCTGTGAATCCGGTTGTCCCAGTCCAGTTGGCGACCTTCGCAGCGAAATTTCTATCGTTACCGCCGTCATCGAACTGAAATGTGTTAGAACATGGTTTAATTTCAAAGGGTCTTCCATAATCCCGACCGCGCCCTGTTGGGCACCACACACTCACATATGACGTCGCGAACCGCTGAGCATGGCGCTGGAGAGTGTGAGCTTGTTCGATACCACAGCCATCGGGCAGACCAACATCCTCCACGCCGAAATATGACTCGGTATTGTCGGCATACGGTGTAAGTTGGCCCCAGTAACGCTGGATCACGTTGAGATCGGTCACCACCTTGGCGCTCGAGTTGGAGTTGGAGGAGGCCTGTGAGAGACTGGCGATTGCCAGGATTACAACGAAGGCTCGCATATTCGGAGATGTTCAGCTACGCAGCTTGGCGAACGGAGGGCCAAGGCCGGGAGTGCTCCATCTTTGTAGTTGGCGATTCCGTGCGTTCCGGCTCCGCTGCCGTATCAAGGCCTATCGACAAATACCGGCTTTTTAAAATTGCTCTGGGGCTACGAGTCGGGAACCCAGCATTCAGGCATCTTGATAGCGAGACGGGTCTAGCGTGTACAAGTATTAGCCGACCATGGTCCAGGAGATAGACCTACCCAGCTGTGGGAGTCCGGAATCAAAACCGCAACCGCACAGCTCCTTTATACCAGCATCTCTGGGGCACTGGTCTTTAGCCTAGTTGCTTCCAGAGTGATTGGCTTGATTCTACTCATGATGCGTCCGTTTTACACAGTAGTGGTCTTGCCTGACAGCTTTACAGCGACTCGGCCCCGTGATTCGGGATCCGGGGTCGGCCGAAATGTGCCGCTACGTAGCCCGGGCATACGACGGAAGGATAGCTGTCCGACCTGACCACAACGACACAGCGCAGCACTGTCCTACGATGCTGTAGCGGAGTCGCCTCTGATCTGTTCTTTCATACTTTGCATTCAGATGTTGTGAACTGTATAACTCGCAAGATCTGGGCTGCCGACTTTCCGGCATCGTCGTTGATGAAGAATACCATTTTGTTGGTTCTTCCATATTTCAGCACAGTCCGAGTTTCGCTTGAAAATTCTCATGCAATTCAATTTTCTTTCAAGTGTATAGATTGGTCTGTCTAAGGTATGGGTTTGGTGATGAAAGGCGAGTTCAGAAGCAATATGCACAATCGAATCCTTCAGAGTGGTCACAACCGCCACACGCAAGTGCACCAGTGACCAAATAAAACCATCACATCAGTACATCAGTCTTTTGAATTCCAATTAAAACAGTCCAATAATGTAATTGAATGATAGTTCTGAGTTGAGTCAAATTAGCAGAATGACTCCACTTGCTGCGAAAAGCTTTGCTCTAAGTGGGTCCACTCCACTTTCACTCAAGTCATATACACACAGTTTTTCCTTCAACCACAACAACAACAACTGGCCTGTTGGCCCAATGGCAAGGCGTCTGACTACGAATCAGGAGATTGCAGGTTCGACCCCTGCACAGGTCAATCAACAGCAGTAATCCAACAGAGGTTGGATTGTGATCTTTTTGCGCTTCTTTTGATGTATGTCAGTCCTGGGGGAAGGGGGGCACCAAGGCACTCCCCTCCACCGCCCACCTGCAGTCTGAATACAGATTGAATTGCGAATTGGACTTTGAGAAGTAGTATCAGAGTTCACAGCATACTGAATGTTCTGACTGTACGGTTGTGGTTGTCCATATGGCGTTGCAAAGCCTGGCAATATCCCCAACCCACAGTACACCGGGATAGCTGCAACAGTTGAGTGTAGAGTACAGATTCATAAGGACTAGATTTCGGTGTTTGTACCAATGAATACATAGATATTTTCTCTGCTAAAATCTAGTACAATGCACTTTCTGTGCAAGGTCAGTAGACGATCTAGAGTCAAGTCTTCAATAACTTTGAAACAGACAGTGTTTGCAATTCTTATGTCAAATAAGCATACTTGAAGTTATAACCTCTTGGACATGATTCTAATTTCTGTATTCTTTGTAACGACAAACACATAGTATTCAATGCATAGGCCGGTATAACACCTGCTCTCGGCTACAGATCTGTTGAAATACGTACTGGTCATCACTGTGAGCTTTGACCTCTTTAGGTCAGCTAACTAGCTAATAGCCAGATCCAAGACTGGCTACGTGTTTGATAAGAGAATTTGCTCTGGCTATAAACAGTGGGTGCCTCCCTTGAGGGGCCTGTAGCTAGAACCTCTGAATCTACCGCTTTACCCACATTTTCTAAAGACCAATGCCATAACTACATCGCATAATACATCATCAAATCTCTCCAAGATTACATAATATACTATAGCATACTGGGAACCATCAATCATCATATTCAATGGCAACACCATTTTCGACTGAACAATAGCTTTGTAAGTATTGCCTGGGTATGTATCAGAGCTGAAGGATGTTACGCCACACCCATCGACTTTCCACTCACAAGGAAATTTTCTCATCTCAACCACCCTTTTTAGAATCCTGTCGACGTTCACATCCAGTCAAGCAGCTTTGCTGAAACTTACATCAACGCAATTGTTCGAACACAGACACCCACGGCGCCAGCAGAGAAGCCACTGCGAATGGGTATATGAACACCAGATGCTCGCAATTCAACTACATTATGGAACTACATCGACTCTAAGCGCTGCACAGCCCTCATCAAGTTGCTACTGTGCCACAGCTTCCGGTAAAATAACGCTCTCACCGTGCGCCTCCCGAAGTCCCGGCCGGCATGCAAGTTGTAGAAGCAACTCACATTTGACCCACCTTGCTTTCACGTGTTGACCATGTATTGCGCAGTCTGCCGCCAAGTGTCCGTACTACCACTGCCCTCTATGGTTGGTCTCACCTTTCGTACCTGCCACGAGCCATCATGCGTTTTTACAACCTCAGGAATACCCTCGCTTCATGGCGCCAGGATACTGACGGACTGCTCGATTGTGTCACTTTGCCCCCAATTCTGACCGTCCTTGCTCCTGATTCAATAACCACGCTTCAAACTGCGAGGGCTCCTCTTGTAAGAACCGCCTCTCTACCCGTCTCTGTGCCCACGCCCGTATCTTCCGCGCCTCTCACCCCTTTCAAGGTCTCTGCCCGTGCTGCCAGGGTTTCGCAGACCGGAGCCGCCAATCCAAAGGCTAAGGGGCCACCATCTGCTGATATCATTTCCCCGGAGGATGTTACCCCTGACATGTTTCCATTTCTCAAGATGAAAAGAAATATGTACCACAACTCTAATCCGGCGGATTCTTGGCTTCTTTACAAAAGTGATCGAGTCTCGAAGATGGAGACTTTCAACCTGTCGATGCAAATCGGGAACCTAAGTCATGAGTGGGTTGCCGAGAGCAAAGAGGCCTGCGCTCAGTATGCGCAGAAAGCACACGAATTGGCTGAAAAGCACAAGATCTTATTTCCTGGCTATCGAATCATTCAGAAGAAGCGTAATAAGGGGCAGTGAACGGTTCTGGGGAAAAGCTTGCAGCGCACTGCAGCACATAGTTAAGTAGTTGAAGATAGCCATCGGAAGATGAGGTTCAAAAGCCGTGCATCCTGTGAGAAGGAGTTTCCTGATCTATTTAAGCCTTCTCAGCTCTGTTCGACTGCTTCTTTCAAATGCTAGCGTCGACTAAGAACCTACTAGGTACTCCATCTTCGCGCCCAACTTCTGTACAAACCTGGGCAAAGATACATTACTCAGTGGCAGCTACCACTTTTGGTCTCTCCCTAGAAACATGTACACTGCCTATTCGGGTGTGATAGACGTTTGTACTACTGCTGGAACAAAAGCTCTCTAGTCAACTCGTGCATACTTATTTGCTCATAAGCATTGGGTCCCGTTCGTGTCAGTCCCGACCATCAGATAAGCTATGCGCTTCACCCTTATTCACATCCGGATACACCAGCCCGGCACTGGCAGCTACCGCAAACACTCGCACAGTAACGAATAGTGGTACCGCAGAAGCCTTGGTTGCAAGTGTTTCCGCCGCAGTTCTGACCTTCACAGGCATCCAGGCAATCTACATGAAATTAGCGAATTCCCAATACAAAGATACAGAAGGGCTCGTAAGTTTAGAATACGCACTGGTGCAGCACTAGAACGGATAATGTGTTAGTGCAGTTTCTAAAGTCTCGATACCTAGAGGTGGCTCACCTCTGATGCCTGCCTTCCCATGAGTTCCTGTGCCGCAGTTCGGCTGACAAGAAGGCCGACAAAGACCGCGGCCATAGTGTTGAATTTAAACTGCATGATGCGGAGGTGCGAAGTGTGGCTTTGAAATTTGTTGGAGGTTTTCAGTGGTTGGAGATACCGGAGAGCAAGCTTTGAGGAGTTGAGCGGGCGATCGATCGTATTGATCTCAGAGCAGTATCCTTGGCCGTAGATTATATACTCTATTTCACGACCCCTTCAATGGGTCCATGACGACGATTTTAAGGAGGAGGCCCGTAGAAATACTCGCTTGAGAGTAATGATTGCGATCAGCGTGACCGCGATTGCTTGAGGAGCACCTGGGCAGCACACGAGCCACTCAAAGTGCTAGATTACTAGCCCAGATATTTTCTAGATGCAACCGAGGAAGCTTCTCAAGGCTTAGCATGACTCTTTCACCCTTGGAGCTATTAACCTTACTTTTAAATGGCAGAGTGTGGAACAGTCTGAAGCGGTGCAGATCAATTATGATCCCCTAGTGGAACTTCTTGGCAATGGGTATTATGGAACTTCCCAGGTTCTAATTGCAGGTTTTGTGTACAAGTTGCCTCAATTACTCATGTCCGCGTGCACACTATATTGTAACCTGATGGGTTCAAGGTCCCCACAGTCACAGGCACATGTTACGGCCAGCACACGCATGCTATGTAGACTGCTAGATACGAAATGTCTGGCAAAGAAGCTATCCGTGTCTTCCATATTGAGCTCTACCAGCAGCTAGAAATGTCTGAGGAGAGACAGTAAACTTGAACAGCTGAGCCGAGCTAAAGCCTAGTTGTAAACAACCGGGCTGACATAGACTGCCCATTTTGAGCTCGATCATGGCGGTCGCTGATCCCGCGATGCAATCGGTCTTTGTGGAAACTGCCGCATTCCAGAAAATTGCAATTTCTTGGCATAAAGTGTGTCCTAACAAGTCGAGTCCAGAAGGACGACCCGTGACCCGAGAGTTCAGAAAGCTTCTATAATTGCTCTGGAATAGGTGTCGGCGGAATTGGCTGGGGTTTCGGCTCTGGCTTGGCCGTTGTAGTGCGGGTGATTCGTGACATGTCTCTATCATGATCGTGTCAGTCGAGGCGGTCAAGCGTAGGAACAGAGCTCATTCACCTTACACGTGGACTATCGAGCCTTCTTGTCTCTGGAAATAGAACTTCGACGCAAGCGAGGTTTTCGTATCGAGTCATAGGCTTGTAATCTTCGACATAATAGACTGGGCATGGTGGAAGCTCAGCCCGGACCACGCAGGATGTATATATCCCATTGTCTCTCTTCACCCATGCCCGGGACCAGCGCCGAACTCAAGTTTTCTTTCAGCGATTTGACGTGAGCAAACGTGGGCGAGTGTGCTTAGATACCACGAACTGAAACACATCTCGGAGTCATCGAGCAGAGATCATCATCTCCCATTCGACAAACATCGACCTCAGCACCTCATCGGACACGCTGCGACATGTTGGTGCTCCCAGGAAGGATGCTTCTGTCACCTCATGGCGGACGAGCTGTTATGGAACAATGATGAGAGCATGATGTCCGAAGGCGCCAAGACAAGATGAAGAAACCACGGTGTCCTGTCATCGTGACGTGCAACCTGGGACCGTTCCACAAGCCTTGAAAGACAAGTCCGGAGGCTTCACAGCCAACAGTTTATCAACACACCAAGCAATGCAACATCTCGTGATGATACCGCGCATGCACGCCTGACCTGACCACCTCGCTCTGTGACCTGGAGATCACTTGGCCTCAGTTGCAACAGCTCACCCTCTCGAGCATGGCCCATGCAGCTGGCTCCTCGCTCAACATCTGCGCGCATGTCGCCACGCACATCTGAAGAGATGTTGGGTGATCCGTCCCGCCCTGCCAGCGCTTGCGCGCTGAACTGCCCCTGGGACCAAATCTGGAAGCTGCTAGTAGACGCACAATAGTGGATACCAAGCTTCCGGCTTAGTCCCACTTCAGTAAGTGCGGAGGTCGAGGGGGGTTAGGTGAGTACGGGGTTCGCGCCACGATGCTCGTGCTGCGGTGTTCGTCCGATGATGGCTGGCCTCTCTCGTGCCACTACACGCTGAACCCATATCGCAACGTCTTCTTTTGTGCCACCTAACTTAGCATTGACACAACAATGGCGCCGCTAACGCCACACTGGGCCCAGCCCTCCCACCCAGCCATCCAAGAAGTAATCCTCGGCTCAGACAACGACTTCACGTCCAAAAGCATATCGAAAGTCGCTATCGCGCCACTAGCTCTCTACACGAAACTGACCTCGCCGCCATGTACTTTCAGCAGCGAGTCCTCCTACGCCACAGTACAAGCTGGGCGTGACAGGCACATTCTGTTGAACAGCGACTTGCTGTACCTGAATCACTCGTGCGAGCCTTCCCTGGTCAGTCGCACAGGCGCGGGTGGGAGGAGACGCAGTAGGATGCAATGCTGACCGGTATATGGCTGTTTAGATCATCGACACGGACAAGATGCAGATCTTTGCTAGCGAGAAGGGTCTTCAGCCTGGTGATGAGTTGACGGTCCGTTGTGAATATGTTGTTTCTTCATGTGTGCTGTGTGGCTGATGATGTGTAGTTCTTCTATCCTTCCACGGAATGGGATATGGCGCAGCCGTTTGCTTGCGGCTGCGGTACGCCGTCGTGTCGTGGGAGGATCTCGGGCGCGAAGGATATGACGGCTGCACAGCTTGAGGGCTATTGGCTGAGTAGCCATATCCGGGAGCTCAAGAGCGAGCAGGCGAGTCAAGGAAAGCCTAGGCCTTGAGTGTCAGAAAATACTAAGCAAACCGCGCCTATGCGGTTGAGGCTCGGTTCGAACGAGCGCTGCTCATTCGTTGCTTCCACTCCGAGCTGTCTGAAGCGAATTTAGACCGATATACAGTAGAACGTTCCTTTTTGAACAGAAATATACAAATTTAGACGGTACCCATCCCGACCAGACTCCAAGATTCTTGATCCCATAAAACGTAGCCTTTGCACCGCGGATTCACACATACATGATACAGTGTAGACGACCGGACCTATCCTCCAATCCAAGCCTGACCCTACTTCGAACCAGGCTTTGTTCCCACGCCACCAGCATATTGACTCTCTTCCTCCTCAAACTTCTTCCTCTCCACCCTCTCCCGCGCCAAGAATGCCTTCGCAAACTTCCACGCCTCTGTATCCGCCAAATTCCACATCTCAATTGCAGTTCTCAACTTCAAATCGTTCTTACTCGTCGACCCAACGAAGCCCGCGACAGTCTTCGCCCGCTTCAGCAACTCCGGCTCCTTAGCCAGTTCCTCCGGCGTCGCGACCGGCCCATCCTTCCGATCATGCACCGGCTGCGGCCGTCTCTCGGGCCCAGGAACCGGCGTCTCGGACTTGCCCTCGCTGAGGCCCTCGGTAGGTATGGCGAAGCCGAAGTGCCAATCCAGGTCGTCGGGGAAATCCTGCTCGGCGACGAGCCAGATGGATTTGGAGGCTGTGTACGTGGCGGCCACGATCTCCTTGAAGCGGATCACGCGCGGTGCGCCGCCCACACCGGTACCTAGGGCTTCCTTGGTTACTTCGTGCAGCCACTTGTCGCGCGGGCACGCACGGCGCACCCATGGTACGTCGAGGGTGGCGCGAAACTCATTCATTGTGTGTATGGTGTAGGGGTGTGGCACCGTGCCTATCGTGTACAGCCCTGTCGTGTTGCGGTAAATGGGTGGGCTTGTGAGTTTAATATGCTGCGAGCTTACGCAGGGCGTGCACTTCCTGTGGTTGTTTGGTGGGCAGGACGATTGCATTGGTGACTCGGTGCACTTCTGTAGCCGGTTGGCAAGCTGGACCGCTGGCTGTATCATGGTCGTGGTATGCTGCGGCAGCGGCTTCAGGACAGCGATGCCCTTGGAAAAGGTGTTCTGCCATGTAAGATGTAAATGGGAGGTAATGAGTTGGTTGAGCTGATCCAATCCCTTGGCTTTGTTGGTGACGATGGCTTGCGCCACGATGTTGTAATGTTTGTTCAGACTTTCCTTGTTGTAATAGGCCAAAGCGCTGGGCGTCTTGTCCACCCAGAACGTCTTCTTCTCCTCCTCCGCTTTGTCCGCTGGTAGAGCCGAGAGAAAGTCCTTCGCAGTGTTCATTGCGGAGCTGCCGAGGGCAAGCTTGATGGCCGTTGTGATATCTTGTTTGGCTCCAGCGAAGAGGCCGTCCTCAAAGCCTTCCCACCTCGTGAGTCCCTGGTATTCTCCTCGACGTAAGTATTCCAACAGCTTGTCATCATGGGATCCCATTGGGAATGCCAGGTAATGTGCCAACAGGCCTCCGCCCATGTTCTCCCACGCAAGCCACCGCATCACGTCAGTCTTCAGAGCCGGGTCAATCTTGTCCATGCGCTGCAGTTCTTCATACGTTGGGTTATTGACTGCTTCTTGCTCGCTGAGTATGATGGGTCTGAACCCTTGCGCCCACCACGCACGGCGCCACGACAGCAAAAGCTCGCTCTCGGCCTCTTTCTCCAGCGGGTCCCGCTTGACCAGTGTGTCATAGTAGCAGTATATGGGCGTGCGATTCGGCAAGTCTGGCAGGAGGGCGCGGTCTTCGTCGAGCGTGTAGGACGAGCTGAAGGGGATTGCGAGCCAGCGCCAGTCGGAATACCATCGGGATTCGCCGTCCGTATCGTTAGCCTGCTTTGGAGGCGCGTGAGGGGGAGGCTTGAAAGGGTTCCACGGGGTGGACCATTTCGGAAGGCCTATGGCGGCAATGGAAGGTATTTTGGGGATGGCGGAGGAGAGGGACGGTCCCGGAATCGAGGAGGGCGCTGTGACGAGAAGAGAAAATACGGCGAAGATGGCGAGACTAGCGAGGAGGACGGAGATGCGCCGTGTCGACAGGCGGGGCACGGGACGCCCGAAGACTGTGTATTGCTTGGGCATTTTGACGCTCGTGCTCCGGACAGGAGTTGGGACTGCAGTGGTACCGCGATCACGAAGGAGGGTAGCACCACTTTAAATGCGGGAAGCAGATAGAGACGCAAGTCAATTGGGAAGCCGATTTAAGCCTAAAAGAGCAAGCAAGGCCATTGACTGTGCCACCGAGCAGTGTCGAAATCAATCCTGATGTAGAGCGTGGTAGCCGGCGGCGAGTGTCGTGAGTTGTGCTGGTGGTTTGGAGTTGGGTTCGATGTTGATTGGAAGTTGGCACCGTCACTTCAATCAACCAATGCACAATAACCGTCAAGCAGGGATCAGGCTATCAACTATAGCTGGCTTGGCACCTGCAGGGACCCGTGGATCCGCCCCTTCGAAAGACAGGGGTGTCCCAGGTGGGCATATGCACAATACCTAGGTACTAGTATGTTCTCATGCGACCTACAAGAAAAAGATTTACTACCACCACTATTGACCAGCAAGAATCAAGCCGACTGTCGTTTCGCAGAAAGGCAAGTTCGAAGGTCAATACCTCACGGGGAATTCTCATAACGGCAAGCCTTCCCACAGGTGCTTGTTCCGAACGTGCTGTCCGGTTTCTGAATCTGTGGTCCTGACATGACGGTGTCTTTCAAAGACTACCAGTCCAGCCAGAGGTGTATACTTAGTACCTAGGTGCTATCTTCCTCCCTGGAAGCTTTTGCACCGCTATCTTCGCGCAAAATGCATCGAACTGCAAATCAGACGGACGAAGTCTGCTGCTGGGAGCAGAAAAGCCACAATGCTTTTCGATAGTAACGACCGAACTGAATATTTGAAACCAAAGATCCCCTTGCAATACACAAAACAAGATCTGCGTTGCCCCGCAAGAATTCCACATCCGCTTCCATGTTTTCAGTCCAGAGATAACTCAGGATCCTCCTGTCTTTTGTCAAACCCATTGACAATTTCAGGGATCGTTCCAGCAGTGTAACACCTATGCCAGTATCTAAGGTCGGTAGGTCGACGCGGTGTTCCAGCAGGTGCAGTGGCGTGAAACTCCAACCTTGACCGGGCAGTTCTTGAAGTTCTGTGCTGCATACCTCGCATCGTGTGGCGGCCAACGGTCCACTCTCCTGGGATTAGGTCAGCTGTATGCCTCTTTTTGACGAGAATGATGTTCCAACTCACACTTGGTAAAGCAGGGTCAGGTTGAACAAGGTGTAGTTCATTATTCTGCTCACTAGCCACTGCTCCGTCACCGTGCGGCTGCCGTCTTTGCTGTCTTTGCCGTAGACGTCCGTGTGATTCTGGTCATTATTGTTCTTATTCTGGATGATTTTCTTCAGTGCAACCTCCACGCTGCCACCCGAAGCCGCCTGCCCTGGCACGTTTTCGGACTTCTCCTATGATTCATCGTGGACCATTCCCGCGGCTATCGCAGCCATCTGGATCGCTACAGGCGTATATGCGTCCACAACTTGGACATTGCCACGATATAACCGCATACCTTTGAAGTCCGACCTGAAGTGGGCCGACGGCCCGTAGATGCACCACCGAACTTGCCTTGCCGATGTCGACCAGTCATGCTTTCTTGACACGGCAGAGTTCATGTTATACCCGATGTACTCGCGAAAGCCATTTGGCACATCCGGCTCGGTGCAGTAGATGTGAATAGCGCCCGTAGTGCTCCAAGTCCTAGGATTGCGGTGCCAGATATCGCTGGACGGCCATAAGCTTATGTGCTCGGGTTCATCTGTGACGACTTGTTTCTTGCGTGTCTGGTTAGGCTTCAGATTCATGGGTGCGCTAGACCGGGGAGGAGCCATTTTTGTTAACATCGACCTTGCCGCATAGGTGCGATTGCGTACTAAGTACTTAGTAGGTAGGAACTCACAACACCAAGCATGTTCGTGTAAGCGGTATCTGGTGAATTCCCTTTGCCGGAGTACGTCCGCTGTCATCCTATGTGAAGTCAGACTCCAATTGGCTGCACTTTAGCTGGGAAAAGAGCTGACATAATTTAACAGATGTGTTCCAATTAGTGGCCCACTGCCGGATAGCTTGAATATGCCATTCCGCGCCCATAGTCCACGTCTCCACAAAGCCGCACTTTCTCATAATCTGAAGAGGGATAAGCAGTCGTATTCCATGATATCTGTTGTATCGCATGAAGCAAAATAAAAGCGGGACAGTTTTTCCAACGCCCCCTGACCCCAAGGTGGTCATGTTGTTCTCAGATCCTCTTTTTCTTTTGCTCAACATGTTGTAGTCCAGTAACGAACAAAAATGAGGACTTCCTTCAAGTTTACCAATATAACGACTTTTGAATGCCGTGTCATATAGCGGGTTACTTATGTTCTGATGTTGGTGCTGTTGCTGACGTACCTTCTTATCTGTTGTTCATGTATCAGGAAGAAGTGAGATAACATTGGAGGGAGAAGACAGGACTGGGCATTGCCCGACGGGATAGCGTCAAATAGAGGTCCCGACTGCTTGGTTTTCCTTTCTTTCATTGTTAGAAAAGCACGCCAAATCCGGATAGGGAGCGACCCGCAGACAGACAACAGCGGGGCCGACTGCTTTGACGGAATTGTCAGCAGCATCTTCGACTATTCCGCAATGAAGAACGAGACCGCCCCGAGGTGGGTGTGAATCAATCGGCACACGGACGAATTGGGCTGAGAGTGAGACTATACAATTACCTATACCGGCAGGCGAAGCTATATGGAGATTCTTCACTTGGCGTTTTGGATAAGGTAGCGGATGAGGCTGACGTGTGACACATGTATAGGGAGACAATATGCCTGGCAGCTTGATGAATTCATACGCGATTGTCGATATGATAGTACATATTGTACTATTGATCTAGACATCACCCGCCATCTCCTGACCATTGATCTGTGGCGGGCCAAAAGTGTCGACGAGAGCACATAGAGTAAGGGTGGTTATCCCAGAGGCGATCATCTCAAAGTTGATTATACCAAGTGTAATTGTGCTAATCGGTTATCTTAAAAATGACTGCTTTGAACGCTGCAGTCAACCGTAGGCGTAGTTGCAATGGCCTGTGCCAACGGTCAGATTCGGCAAAGTCATGTCAACACCCGCACTTCCACCGCAGTCGCAACGAGCACTTCCTGGCCATCTACACGAGTCTAGCTGGCCTGCCTACCAGAGATTCGTCTCAGGTTCATCATCGCCGGGTCGGGAATCGCGGTGATTGTTTGTTTGGATTCTGCTGGTTGTAGAGGCATAGGCCGCTGGCGGCAGAGGCTCTCGGAAGTAACACCTGACGACACTAATGTGGTTATCAGACGATGCTATTGTCAACTTCGCAACACCTTAGCGTCGGATAAACTGGCTTGATCATGTTTGACAGGCTGTGATGATGTCTGGTTTCCAGCGGTGCGAACAATCACCATGCCTTCATGAGTCGACCGAGAAGCGGCTAGTATGAGGTCCGAAACGAAGTATGTGAAGAACCTTCCGACTGTGCCGTCGAAAATGGCGAATGCTATGGCTGTTTGTTAGCTGGATATTATCAAAGGCTTTCGGGATGTGACCGCGCTCACCCGAGGCAGTTGAGGATCCGAATGGAGGTTTCAATAGCGTCCATGTTGACCTCGGGACGACAGGAGACCACGGAGACGTCGGGTGAGGCGAAATGAGAAGGATGAAATCTATTTAAGACTCGCTTCTTTCTTTTCCTTGATGAAAAACGCTGGTTTCCTTAGCCTGAGTCGTATGAGAAGTGCGGTTTGGTCTGGAAACAATTCGCGACCTGCGCCGGGAAACGAGAATATACTAACACAGGCAGTAAGATACTTGTTTGATAAACAAGTCTTGACCCCTTTCGCACTTCAGCCAAACCCCCCCCCCCCGGCTCACCGCTTCACCTGGTGTGTGTTGCTTGACCAACAAACAGCGACGCAAGTACTTTGAAGCAACTCCGATCTACTTTTCCACATATCTTTGATTGAGGATCTCAGTCAAGGGGCTGGACAAGGTGTTGCTCGAATTCCGTGCATCAGCTGACTACCAAGTGTACATAAGCCTACAATGCAGAGCAGTAGGATCTGAGACACCTATACCTACGACTGCTTTACAGCTCGAAGTATATATCCCGAACCCTATGCGGTGGACTTGAAGACAGAAGTAGCCTCGGAGATTCACCCGAATGGTCAGTTCGTGTAGGTAGTCTAGGGTTTGCGTTTGCCGACGAGAACCTAGATGAACTGCACAGGTGATTTGGAACAAGGGGAATCAGTATAACTGCCTTCCAACGCACTCTCCGGTAGCCAACCTATGAAGACTGCTGCAGCAAAAAACCAAATCCAATAAACTCTGCGGACACTCGGTACGTCTTTACCCACGTTCATTTACATAGGTATGCCCGGACTGGTGAGCGAGTGAGCTGTCTGTAGCAGAATCTCTTATACACGCATGGAGTGATTGCACCTCCACTGTTCCAGAACGTTGAGCACCTCGCCACATTTGGTCTCTTCCGCATGATCCAAAGGAATAATAGTTGGGCCACGAAAATGGAGAATGATTGATCGTTGAGTCAGCACCCTTCTCAAGCAGCCACCTCACGACAGGCGCTGCCTTGTCTGTGCGTAGTTCAAAGGCGTACTCCAGTGCCCCGACATAAGATTCGGAGTGATGTGGTACACGGTTGCATCCACTGCTTTGATGTCGAACCCGAGCTCATCGACAAGATAGCGAAGGGTGAGGCTGTGGCCAACTTCTCCAGCAGAGTCAGGGCCTCTCCAGGCCACAGCGTAAACAGCCTCATGCAGCAGTCGCCGGCTGTGCTTTGCGCCTTTCAACCCCAAAAATTTGAAGAGTGACAGGAAGCTCGTCTTGATGCACGTCTCGAGTAGCGGTGGTGGGCGTGGTTCGCAAGCATAGTCCTCGTCGAACTGGCTGATATTGACGCTGGCTACCTGCGTTTCGAGTAGCCAACGGCACAGATCTTTCTCCTCGTCGCTTAGTCTAACAACCCACTGAAGCAAAGTCTGTCCCTACTCACCTGGTGTGTCGACGTTCCACCCTCGAGATACGAGGGCCTCGATCAATGGCTTGGGCGCCTTGGGCCTCTCGACTCGGTCAGGTCTGATTTGGGAAAGTGCGATGCCCTCATTGCCTAGCATATGCAAGAAAAGGTCTTTGGACTTGGTGTGCCATTTAATTCCTCGAAAAGAATCGTGCAAAATTTGCCAGCATTCGTGCTCCCAAATGTGTTGTGGGACTGCTTTGCGCGCGAGATCCAGAGCACAACTCAGCTTGGGAACCGAATCGGTTTCGACGGCAGCTTCGGCAAGCACGTAGGCATTGTGTTCTCGTGTCCATACAATGCTCAATGAAGGGCTATTGATTTTGTTGCTCGTGTCGTTCGCCTGCATCTCTCAATTTCTGCTGCGCCCGGGGCCACCGGAACGAAAGTCCTTAGGACACCATAGGTGCGAATCAGAAGAGAGTCCTATCCCTTCATGACCGGGACTTGGAGGAAATATGATTGAGTCTTCGACAAATCTTGCCCACGAGCACCACGTAGTTTACGCATCAGAGTTTCTTTACTGTTTTTTCCACTTCGCTGAAAATCAAAGACGAGGAAACATCTCGAGCTTATATCTGGGCCTGCAAGATGTCGCATTGCTGATTATAGATAATCTGGCTTACGTCCGACGATCCAACGGGGACTCTGACAAGTAGGTAGATAGGAACTGAGTTCGGACGTTGCCGCCAAAAGTCTTGACTATCTACTCCAGTTTTCTGCGAACCCTTCGTTGGGGTCTCCGGTGCCCTGGCGAGATCACAGGTCACATGGTACTGCTTTTAGCATTGCCCGTGAGTATGTTCATTTGAAAACAATCACGTCTAGGACGATCGCCTCTGGAAAAGTCAGCTCTGGGATAATCACCTCTGGCTATACCTCCTCTGTTCTTCAATCAATTTTAGTAGGGACCTCTGTAGAGGGCTAACTCCACCCGACTTCACCGTGCTCATGTCGAATACCTGGCCACCCCTCCTGGGCACTCAGGTATGTATAATTCTGACAAGTTCAAATCCTCACAGACTTTGTAGAGAATATGTGAGTCGTTCTCGCTCCAGGCTCTCTCGACGGTTTCTTGTAGAGAAAGTGAGGGTATACGTTTGTTACAGTATCATCTTGCGCACTCCCAAGTCTTGGCGCAAGCTCGGCAGCGTAACTTGGTGTCGAAATGGTCTACCACTCAAATTGCCTCCTTGATCCAAGCATAAGACCCACTAAAGCATCCCTTGGCTTACATTATAAGCGCACAGCAATTGAGACATGCCATCTCAGGCACCAGACAACGGTGCGACTCTTAGACGGGACTTGAACATGTGAAGCTCGTGGCCACGCCCGACTCGAAAGCGCCTATAAGCTGAACAATGGACGAGTAGCATCCCAATCCACAGGCTGCAAGAGTTCCCAAGAGATACACGAGATTCCAGCTATGGAAGACTGGCCGTTTCATGAATCCCCGAGCAAGTCTTCTCCAGCCGTGATCAACACAACTATGTCTGCCAGATACCGCGTCGAACGTCTCAGCGTCTTGGATGATAGCATCCGCACGGATGAAATATCCCAAAGCACCCCAAGCAGGCAGAATGTAGGTGAAGCCCAACCCAAACAAGGCTCCCGCCAGTGAGGAAATGGAGGAAAGCTGCGGAATAGCCGCGGCCAGGATAAAGCCTATGACCCAGTAGACAGGAATCAAGCATGCCCACCAGAACTTTCCCGCGGAAGACGTCAATTTCGGAAAATTCAACGGCTCCAGGACCTCAACGTAGACGATCTTGAATCCAACGTTGCTATAAAGTCCGGTGGCTATCAACCCAGCCACAATGCTCAAAACATTCAGACAAGTCTGCCACCCATACACAGAAACCCCCTGCGTAATGGGAATAAAGGTGAACTGGCCTTGATAGTGGTACACCACCATGCCAAAGATGAGGTAAACGGTTGTGAGGAACGCCTGTGCATAGATCATCCCTTTCCAAAAGTCCATAGGGTGGCGCATCTCCGCCATGAAAGCAGGGAACAACATAGCCCCACCGTATGCAAAGACAGCTTGCATAGCCCCGTTGACTGACGCAACAAATCCTGAGCCTCCTGTAGCGAGGCCACTGGGCGGTGTTCCGGCAAATGTTTGAATAGGCGCCGGAATTCCAAAGCCTGGACCGAAGGATGCGGATACGGCCGCAAAATTCGGCAAGTAGTTTGAGACAAGCCCCATCACCATGATCATGCTGAGCACATTGATCCATACCGAGAAGTTGGCGAGCCAAGAGAACTTTCGAAGTGTTCGGATCTGCCCAACAACCATACCGGCGAGAGCGAATATGAGCACACAGACAATGAAGCAAAGACCGGATTTGCTGCCGTTGACTTGAGAGATCTGGGAGATACCCTGTCCGTTGAGAAGTATGAGATATGCGATGATGACGATGAGCTGGACTGCTTGCGCGACGTGAACGAAGTATCCTGACCACGGACCAAAGCACCGCAAGAAGAGGTCGGCGTAATTTCGAACCGGATAGCGGTCCGAGTCGAGACCGAGGAACATTTTCCACAGAATCCAGCCTGAGCTATTTTGTATCAGTACACAAACAGACTAACACCAGGCTTCAAAACCGAGGCATTCTGCTGGCTTACTATGCTGAAAGAATGCCGAAGACGGTGTACAAGGCGAAACCAGCACCGAATCCCGTCTGAGCAAAGGCCCAGCTAGAAGTATGGTCAGTCAAAAGTCTTTTGTCGCCTCGCCACGTTGCGAAGTTTACTCACGGAGTATTCGTCGGACCCAAGACGTCAGTAGTGATGAGATAAAATACGCTGCCCCATCCGGCTGTGCGAAGCGCTCTGTCGGCGGTGTATAGTTCGAGGTTGCTATCAGGATACGACGAAGGGCCCACATCAGGAGGCGTTCCCTTAGCACCCTTCCCCTCAAGACTCCCTTCAAGTGCTGCGACTTGTCGACTGTTGTCATTTGCACCTGTTTCATCTGCAGCACCATGGTCCTTGGAAGACGCGCGGAACCAGTTCAAGAGGAGCGACTTTATCGATGTTGGCCCTTGTCCACGCATAAACGCTTCGTTCGCCGACTTCTCCTGGGCGCGGGTGATGGATGCATAATGCAAATATTCCTCGAAGCTGAGTTTCAGCTGCAATTGTTTTCGAGCAGAAAGGAAAGCGTGAGGGGCAGCGTCTGCAATTGGTGCCGTAGCCTCATTGCCTTTGACATTCAAAGGGTCTCCAAGACTTTGGTTCGCCATTGGTAGAATGTCTGTTTTAGTGTTCGATGCCGAACAAGGGAAAGACAGAAAAATGACAGCAACAGGAGACGAAAGATTGTGCGATGGAATACAGGATCGGCCCTTATCAGTATGTTTGTACATACTCTCGAAACCCCCGTTCCAAATGACCCCGAACAATTTCCGTAACGCCAGCAAGTCTGCCCAAATACTCACAGGATGTTCAGTCTGCATTACGCATTAGTACGTTACAGAACTAACGTGATAGCGTTCCTCACTTGACCAATAATGTATCTGCAATGCTAACTAGGTGCTTATCCATGCTGACAACCCGCTGCAGACTGTGTCAGTGAAGGGGACCAGAGATTGATTCTCTGGCCTATTGAACTATATCCGAGAAGCTGCTACCGGGTGAAGTCCCCTCTCATTATTGATTTTTCCGATCTTTCCAGCTACGTGCAACGCCACACATTGTCTCGAATGTCAGCTCGCCGTCGCTCGAGGCCGCCTTTTTTGCCAATTTTTCCAGGAATCTGTCGATCATGCCCACAATATGAGCCCTTCCAGCACTCTCCGGATGCCAAATCATTGGATATATCGAGCCGTACTGAAGCCCGGGTTCCTCGTCCAAGAAAGACTCATTCTCCCAAAGCCACTCGAAACGATCCCACCACATCTTTTCCACCACCTCCGTCGCCACGTAGCCTTGGGTTGATGCTGTGTATGGATAAAAGCCAAGCGGAGTCATATCCTCTGTATACCAACTGGCTGGTATCTCCACCAGCGCCTTCTCCGCCTCTGCTGTGCCGGCCTGCGGCTGCTCAGGTAGAGAAGTTGGGTTCATCCAAGTCGAGGCCGGCTTGCTGTAATCCGGCACATGGGGCGGCTTCTGTGGAAACGGATTGGGCAGATAATATGGTAAACCGTCGTGAGCGTTCATGCTGCTATCGTACAGAAAAGAGTGCTTGTGCAGCAAGTCGACCGTCGACTCCCGTATCTGATAGAGCGGTGCGCGATAGCCGACTGGTCGCCGCCCGTCCTTCAGCTTGGTAGCCAGATCTATACATTTCTCGAGGACCGCATTCTCCTGCTCCACTGTCATAGCATAGGCACCCTCGTGGCTGTACCCATGCAAACCGATCTCCGCTCCGCTGGCCACAATATCGGCGGTCTGCTTGGGGAACGTCTCCATACTGTGCCCGGGAATGAACCAGGTGATTTTGTTGGAAATCCCATGCTTGGCGAACAGGCGCAGGAGCCTCGGGACACCTATGTTGGCAGAGAGGAGACCAGCAGAGTAATCGGCCAGGGTGTTCTGGGGCGAGTGCCCTGTGCCCAGGTAGCCGGACAGCGCATCGAAATCGACTGACAGGCAGATGCGCATACGGCGTGGTCTGGTGTTAGGTGTTGCCATGTTTCCGCAGTTGAAGAGCGTCAGCTCGATGTGAAAAGTGAAGTAAATCGTGTCTTGAGGTGCCGGGAATATCCTCCGGAGCTCGCTAATTCCAGCGAACAGCCGGACGCAACTCCGGCCCGGCTCGCCGGCCTCTGACGACTCGGACCGCGCACATTGTATGAATTCCTGGCAAATCGTATTGTGTAAGATATAACATTCAATTGATCACAGTATATACGGGTCCAAAGCTCAGTAACTCACATTCCTTGTGGACCAAGTTGCCTGTGGGCTCGTTGCAACTCGAGTATCAATACCGTCGACTGGCTGGGAAAAACATTTCTGTTTTAAAGCACGCTTTACGCCTATAATCGAAATAATCGTCGTTTTTAGGACCTCGGCTCGATGGGTCTGACTGGACTGGCCTGTTCGCACAGACCATCAAACGACATTCTTCCGACTATGTGGCTCCAAGATATCCAGGAGTCCTCTCGACCTCACAGCTCACATTTTGAGGAGCTGTCGCGAGGCTTTCCAGTCTCTCAGGAGTTACAGACGGACGGCAGTGTGCGCGGAAGGAACCCAAGATCCGGGGTAGGTGGGTTCCATGCCCAGCAACCCATTCGGCTCATGATATCGAATCCACTCGGGGCTCTTTCACCCTCAGAAGATGTGGATCAAGGACACACAGTCTTTAGGGCCTAGAACAAGAAGCACACATTCGAGTTGCGCCAATACAACAAGATCAAGCCGCTCTAGGCGCTTTCTGAGAGACACATGTTGAGACCATCAGACCTTTTCGGGGGAAAAATCAACATCACACTTTTAACACACTTTTCTCTCCGTCGTAGGAGTGAATTGGACTCTGAAAAATTTTCTGTGGACAGCTAAGGATCGGCGTACGCATCATTGTGCAAAACCAAGACTGATCAGGGGCATTGGGCAGCCGTCTACCTAGCTGGACTCGAGTTCAGCTGTCCAAGGTCCGCATTCTCAAATATCCATAGGATAGCCTTTACTGACTTCTGCAAAGGACACTCAGATACACGTGCGCACACGAAGCATCGAAACGATGGCGGACAACAGTGAAGAGGCTCATCCAGGGGTATCAGATATATCGGGCATCGATGAGGACCCTCCATATTTCTGGCCACATCCATCTCCGGTTGACGATTTAGACTTCGGGCCACAGTCACCAGACTTTCCTATCGACATGGAGCCCAGTGATCCAGGAACGAGCAGAACAGGATCGCCGGCTGCCTTGATGGAGGGTGACCTATCTCCAACAGGATCACCCACTCATCTGCCTACGCGGCTCGAATCTGCCGCTGTCTTACAACCACAGTGGAATACGGGGCTTGCAATCGAGCTAGAGATCGGAGTCACTCCCCAGCATCCCCCGCAAGCAAGGGCGAGGTTCCCATCGGATGCAGACCAATTATTCAAGACATATTCTGCTCGACCTGGGACCCCTCCTGGTGGCGGCGATGGCGAGGAAAAAGACAGGGAGCCCAGCACACACCGTGGTAGCGTATGGCAGGTTTTCAGGAACTGGACCACGGGCTGGAAGCAGGACTTAGGCTGGCCGGAAAAGCAGCAGGATGTCCAAGATTTCATCGGCGACACTGGCATCGACCTGGATATTATCCGAAAATCCAGAAAATCAGGAAAATCAAAGAGAAACAAGAAGCCAAGCATGGTCAAGATTTTAAGCATGGACGACGGCCTGCCGCTCAAACCAAGCCGACCGGGACTTGGCTCGCGCACAGAGTCGACTTCTACAATTCCCACAAATACGACTGCCTCGGCACCAGGCTCAGGCACAGCAACTCCAGGAACCCTGAGACGAATATTCGGCGCTGGTGTTGATCCTTATGAATTGAGAGGCGCTCTGCGGAAGCTGAAAAGCAAAATCGCACAGAAGGACAGCAGTCAGACGAAGTACTTGCAGGCCAAGGCGGAGCTGGCGCAACGCCGCAACCTGGTGCTGTCGATGGTGTATGCTTTCATGGCTTACGGTGCTCCACCTTATCGTCTTGAGGAGTACATCCTCCAGCTGCTGAAAGTACTAGAGATGGACGGCAGGGTCAACTACACAGTAGGCTGCATGGAGATCAGTTTCATCAACCCCGTCGACCCTGCAGACCCAATGACGCGATCAGCATACACAACTCTTGTGAAAGCTCAAGGACTTGACATTGGGGCCTGTGAAGTTGCCTTCCACATCTACACGGACGTTGTCATCGGAGACACTACCATCGAGGAGGCTACGGAAAGGTTGACCACCCTTATCGAGGAGCCGTCCTACTATAAGCCTTTGTTCTTGGTACCGCTTTACGGTGTCGCCTCGGCTCTAGCCTGTGTTTGTATGATTTCTCTTTTCATACTCTTGCCGTATTGGCTACATATCCTCTGCGTTCAAAAAGCTCGCACGTCTCTCCTCTTACACACGACCACCCGCACTGCACAGCCCATAACAATTTGATCATATTCGCATACTCCCCCATTGGGAGGGCACTTTTCTACTTGACGCACTTGCCCATATCCTACTGATCCTCCTCACAATGTTGATACTAATTTTCTGCCAGGGGCTTTCGGTGGCTATTGGACAGATATGCCTGTAGCTTTCTTGCTTGGAAGCATCGTGGGCATCCTGCAGAACGTCGTGGCTGTCAAAAACCCCCTCTACGCCAATGTGCTCGAAGTCACCGCCTCCCTCATTACCTCTTTCGGCGCCCGTGCCTTCGCATCAATCGGCGGCGGTGGCGATCAAAAGTACTTCTGCTTCGGGGCCATTGCCGAATCGTCCATTGCAATGATTCTTCCCGGCTTCATGGTTCTTACAGGGAGTCTCGAGCTACAATCCAGATCAGTTACGGCTGGGTCTACGCGGCTTTTCTACGCCCTCATATATTCCATGCTCCTGGGCTATGGAATCAACGTTGGGTCGCAGTTGTGGGCGACACTTTATCCAGAGGCTCCAACATCGGCAGTGTGTCCTAGAGGAATTAGTGACGGCTGGAAGATCCTCCTGGTGCCCGCTTACCTTGTTGTCCAAGCAATGCTTCTCCATTCTCGACCGCATCAAATACCGATACAGGTGTTTATTGGTTCGGCCGCGTATGCGGTGGATTGTGAGTCTACGCACTATGTCCTGACCAATTTCATATATGCAAGGCCAGGCTGGCTAATTCTAGACCCTTTCTCAGACTTTGTTTCGCAGTACGCCACCGCCCAAGTAGCAGACACCGCCTCCGCCCTGATGCTCGGCATTCTCGGACACCTCTGGGCCCGCTCACAGCGTGCTTTTGCCTTCGCCGCCGTCGTCGCGGGCATCATGGTCCTTGTGCCCGGCGGTCTCGCTGCTCAGGGTGGTCTCATCACCGGTATCACTACCTCATTGGCCAACGTCAGCAACGGCACGAATGCTCAGGCCGTATATGATCAGAACATTTATCGCAGCTTGAGTGTTGGAACGCAGATGATGCAGGTTGCCGTGGGATTGGCTGTGGGGGTTTTCTTGTCGGCATTGGTGGTGTATCCGTTCGGTAGGAAAAACAACGCACTGGTCTCATTCTGAGTAGATTTAGAGCTCTTGGCCTACTTAATGGACAGAAGTATCATCTCCGGGACGCAGCAGCCCCCTCCCCCCCGAAAAATAAAATAAAAAATAAGAGCCAAAGAAGTCTAAAGTCTTGACCACCTGCTTTGTAATATCATTCAACATTGTGCGTAGGTCAACCACCTTCAAGATGTGGGAGGATCGCCTCTGGCATAATCACCTCTGGGATGATCGCCTTTGGGGTAACCACCTTTAGGGTAGTCTGTACAGCAGTTGCACTCGAGCAGATATCCCAATCAATGTCTCTCTTCATCAATAATGCGCATCAGCGCTTAGCGTGACTCCACTGTCCTGGCACGCCAATGGGGCCTTTGGGAGGTTCTCACGACCATGTCCGTTCGCATTATGTCGAGAGCTGGGTCTCATTTAGTGGGATCGGCAGAATTTCCCACAAAGAAGAACGGCAACAATGCCCGCAAGCTCGAATTGTCCATCACTAGCTTCTTTAGGGCTGTGCCCACCAGCGCCGGCCGCCGGAGCAACACCCTCAAGAAGCCGGGTGGTAATTTGACCCCTCCAGCCTCCGATCCATACCATGCCAGCTTGGAAGATTATCCCAACTCCCCGCCTCCTCCTCAACGGTCCCAAAACCTGTAACCTCCCGCTCCAGCCACGGGCCCAAGTTGTCCCACGGATGCATCTCAACTTTCACCCCTCCAAGACCCCTTCTACCCAACAAACACAAGTCACTCACCATGCCCGAGCAAAAGTCATACACAAACGTGAACTTGTAATCATGAAAATCCGGCTCATTCCATCTCTCATACATCACTATATCCGAGACATCGACCCAATCCCACCCACATACCACCACATCAACCTCCACCCACAGCCGCGGCAAGATCCGCCCACGCCGCAAGCAACCCCAGCAGCGCGCGCCACTCCGCGCGGTAGTCACGCGCCATGTGCTCCGACACCCGCAGACCCCGGTCGTCCCAGTGTTCTAGGTACGACGCCGCGACTTTCTGCAGCCTGTCGTCCGCACAGCCGCTGCGAACGCAGCACTTCTGCTGCCGGGGCCGGCCCAGCCCGTCGCTTTGGGGAACGCTCATGGAGGATTGCAGGCGGCGGAGGCCGTTTAAGCGGGAGGCGGCGGAGGAAGGGGGGAGGGTTGGGCTGGCCGGGCGGAGGCCCGAGCTGTAGAAGTTGAGGAAGGCGTGTGTGTAGAATATCTCTAAGGCCTCATGGTACATGAGGCGGTCGACGAGGAAGAGCGCTGTGGGCAAGATGCGGCATCGACAGCGGGGGGCGTTGGTGGTGTGGTAGGCTTTGTATTCGCTGGAGGAATAGGTCAGCATATGATTGTTTGTCTATTCACTTCCTTGGGTTGAGTACGTAAGCCTACGGAAGGGTACGGCTATGAACTGGAGACATACCACACCCAACCTGCATACATGAGACCGACAAGACCAGAGTCCAGTCGCCCATCGCGAATCAGCAGTTTCTCACCGCGATTTTCGTAGTCAGCTATTGCTGGAGGTCCCAGGTGTGCATGGCGGAGTACACGCAGACGGAGCTCTGAAGGGGGGGGGGGTGGAGGCCGGGGAAGTCGAAATTCGTCTTGACCGGCGGGGCGTCGAAGACTGGCCCTTGCTTTGGTGGTTGCTCGAGGCATGGCTCCCCGGTGCAGCCTGGTTGGGAACAGTGTATGAAAGGACGCGGGAAGAACGTAAGCAGAGCATGAAAGGCATGAAGTTGATTACCCTAACCCTGACGTCTTTAGGAGGAGGAAGTGGCACAGCACATCGAGGTATCATCCACGCAGAGGTATCCCGATAGTCTTTGAATTTACAAGATCAATGCAATGTACACGCTACTATATTCAACCACATTTGCATTATCAACCAGCGCCCCAATGCATTCATCATGCCTCCGGCTCATCGTGCACGCGCCCCTTATTCAGATCCACCGTCTGTAGATCCACAAAGCCCGGCCTCAACGCAATCCAGTAGCCCACATACGCCACCACGAACAAAATCAAGCTAATGTACGCCGTGAAGAAGCTCAAGACATCCCACGCGGGCACAAACGCCACGAACCCTTGCGTGAAGATGATCAGCACCAGCATGCACAGCCCATACCACGACAGCCACGGCTGGAACGGCGCAATGTACGGCAGCGTCGCGCGCTCGATGCCCTGCAGCTTCAGCGCCGTCTGGAAGCGGATGTGGCACAGGTTAATGCTCGCCCAGCAGATCAGCCCCGCGACGGCCGTGATGTCGAGGAACCAGTTGAACGCCTCCGTCCCCTTGTCGCTCAAATTCAGAAAGCCCAGCAGGCCGAACGCCGCGGTGAACAGCACGGCGACGTAAGGCGTCTGGAACTTGTTGGTGATCGAGAGCCACTGCGGCGCCTGGCCCACATTCGCCAGCGCTACGAGTACGCGTGAGCCCGAGTAGATGTTGCTATTCGCAGCGCTCAGCACGGCCGTCAACAGCACCGCGTTGATGATATGCGGCAGCACCGGGATGTGCGCGAGGTTCGCAGCGATGACGAGCGGGCTCGACGCAGCGCTGTACCCGTCGCTCAGGAGGTCCGGGTTCGTGTACGGCACCAGCAAGCCCAGGAAGAAAATCAGCCCGACGAAGAGGAACAGGATGCCCCAGAAGGTGTTGCGGATCGCGCGCGGCACAGTCTTGTGCGGGTCGCGCGCCTCGCCGGCGCCGACGCCGACGAGCTCAGCGCCCTGGTAGGCGAAGGCGGCGGTGATGAGGACGTCCCAGAAGGCGACGAACTTGGCGGTGGCACCGGGCATCTGGTCGTTGTAGGGCGCGAAGGCGCCGGGCGAGGACCAGTAGGTGAAGCCGAGGTAGCCCTGGTGGCTGGCGCCGGCGTCGACGCAGATGCCGAGGATGATGAAGCCGATGATGGTGATGACTTTGATGGAGACGAACCAGACTTCCATCTCGCCGAAGAGTTTGGCGGGGAGGAAGTTGGCGGCCGTGAAGATGATCCAGAAGACGCCGATCCAGACGCCGATGCTGATGCTGGAGTTCCAGTATTGGATGATCATGCCGGCGGCGGTTAGCTCGAGCGCGTTTGTGATGGCCCCTTTGAGGATGTTAGTTCGTCTTGTTCAGGTCATGGTCCACTGCCCAGAAACCGTGGACGGCGCCCGAAACCTACAGCTGAACCAGTACAGCCACCCAATCGCAAAACCCATGCCCGGATCAACAAAACGAGCGTTGTACACAGTGAATGACCCAGGAACCGGAAGGTACGTCGCCATCTCGCCCAAGCTGACCATGACCGAGTACATGATGGTGCCGATGAAGAGGTACGCAATCAGACAGCTCACCGGGCCTGCTGTCGCCAGAGCGGATCCCGTTCCGATGAAGAGACCTGTGCCGACCGCTCCCCCGATAGACAGGAACAGCAAGTGGCGCGACGAGAAGCCGCGATCCAGCTCGTGCGTCGAGGCGTCCTGGACTGAGTGCTTCTCGGCGTCTGAGCCGCCGTCGCTCGGGCCCGAGTAGGGCGGAGCCACGTCGATGTTGTCCTTGCCCATTTTTGCAGCTGGTGGTTGTTTGCAGCTGGTGCGTGGTGTGCTGCTTTTTCCAGTTGACGACTGTGCGCACCAAGCCCAGTTGTGAAGGGCCTGCTTAGGCTTTCACGAGAGACTGCTGGGAGTGAGCCACGGTCCGACGGTCGGGAATCCTGCGTCAATGTCGTGGCTCTCCAACAACTCCAGCAGGTAATATGAGCTGAGGTACTGATGAGCACGGATTTAGTGCGCGCCCTGTGCGATTGTTGCGTCGGCCCCCCACAAGGAAAGCTTGTCGGGATGAGTAGCCACGAGGTAGCTAACGAGAGACACAAGCAGTAACGGCGAATATGGTCGTCCAGCACGAGAAATCTGGCCACGATGGATGAGCCTGGCTGACGACAGGTTTTAAAGCTTTTACGACCGAACAACCCCCCCCCCCCCAATCCTGGTGGTGGCAACGCGGAGCCATTGTGGAGCACCTAGCCCGAGAAGCTGGGGCAAGGCCGCCTCACTTGCACTTGCACTTGCACTTGCACTTGGACCTGCCGGAACTAGCCTGCTGCATTTGAGCGAAGGCGCGAATGAGCCTGGCTGCAATTCGCTGCGAGCACCATAACCAACAAAGTGGTTGGAAAATACTTGGACAATCCTAGAACTGCTACCAAGTCCCGTCCGGGCGTGGCCTGATGCGGAAATGCTGCTCTCAGCCTTGCGATGTCGCGTGCCTCGCACACCAGGCTGCATGAACTACTACTGCGTGAGAACTTTTCATTTGCAGATCCACGACTCCTGAGGGGGTCGCGCAGGCCGACGGCTCGACGATGATGGCTCAAGTCTTCGCCAAATAATGGCCCTTAGCCGTCGACAGCCGTCGAGACTCGACATTGGAATCTCGGATTTGGCCAGGATGGGCAAGGCCAAGCGCAGCCTGCCGTGGAGAGACATCGGAGGCGACCGGTAGATAGGGTGAAAACAAGCCGGGACTATGGGCCACTGTCGAAATTTTCACTGCCACAATGTCCTGCAGAGCAGGCTCGCTCTGCCCGTTGCGCGAGCCGTGCCGTCGCTTCAATGTAACGTGGTCCCAGCACCCCTTGCGCGAGGGTTCGTGGGAAGAGTGGATTGCCTTTGGTAACAGCAACTGGCGACACTGGCTAGCACCGCACGAACCGTCTTTAGCATCGTGGGGCCCGCGACGATGGCGGATAAGCATTGTGGCCCGAGCTTGTGCACTGCGTGACTGTCAGAAATGTGTCGAGGAAACGCGTCTCTGCAAGGTTCACGCGTACAGTCAGCTTGCTTCATCGAGTTTTGGGTTGCGATGCCGCCAGCCAGCCCTTGAACTTGTCGAAAGGGCCGAAAGAAGAAACGACGTCAGTTCAAGCTTTCCCCCCCCCCCTTTTGCAGGCTAGACCCCTTTGGGAATAGCCCCCCATGCAGCCCGTCCCATGCACCCGTCCCGTTCCTAGATCGGACCCGGGCGCCGGCGCGTGCCCGGCAAGTCGGGTTCGGGTATCGTCAGCCGAGTGATTAGTGATGAATGGCCGACGGCAGGAACGGCAGTTGCTGACCTGCTGCTGCGATACCGTAGCTTTGCACCTTGCTCTTCTTGTGATTCTCGCATGGACTGTGCAGCGTGGAAACTCCAGGCGCCAGCTCTCACAGGCGCTTTCGGCTGGTACCTTGACCACCTATCGGGGATCCGGAAGACGAGGCCACCACATCCCGACGCCTATTCACGGTCGCGCACACACCCGCAGATGATCTCACGGCAAGACTGACGCGACAATGGCTCCAGACAGGGGACACACACGCTCGCCCGACCAGCCGCCGCCGTACCCCGCTGGCGACGGCGCAGGAACAGAAGACGAGGGCCCGGCAGCTGGCAATGGGGCACAGCCATACCAGGATGGACCGGAGTCGACGCTCACAGCAACCAAGCCCGGTCTCGAAGTCGAAGGCCGCAGCTTCACCCTCCGCGGCATCGCGGCCGGGCTCCTCGTCGGCCTCGTCATCTGCTTCAGCAACATGTACTTCGGCCTGCAGACCGGCTGGGTGAGCATGATGACGATGCCGGCGTCCCTGATGGGCTTCGGGCTCTTCAAGACGGTCTCGCGCCACCTCGCGTTTCCCTTCACGCCCGTGGAGAACGTGCTCGTGCAGACGGTCGCGGGGTCGATGGCGATCATGCCGCTGGGGTGCGGGTTCGTGGGGGTGTTGCCGGCGATGAACTTCTTGCTGAAGGACACGGAGCAGGGCCCGATTCAGCTGAGTACGTGGCAGTTGGTGGTATGGTCGCTGGGGTTATGCTATTTTGGGGTCGTGTTTGCGGTGCCGTTGCGGCGGCAGGTTATCATAAGGGAGAAGTTGAAGTTTCCGAGTGGGTTTAGCACGGCGGTGCTGATCAGTGTGCTGCATGGGCAGACTGGACTTGTGAGGGACGAGGCCGTGGTCTCGAGTCAGAGCGGACGGCAGCATGCTGTGCGAGATGGCTGCACTCGTGTGGATGATGGGCCAGCAGCGAGTGTGGACCCTGGAGAAGGCTCCGAGATTCAGAAGCAGCAATGGGCGGCCAATGTGCGCATACTGCTGGTGTGTTTCTTGGTGTCAGGGCTCTACACGTTCGCGACTTACTTCCTCCCCATCTTGCGAGAGCTTCCGATCTTTGGGGCCACCGCTGCGTCGACGTGGTTGTGGACGTTCAACCCGAGTCTGGCATACGTGGGACAGGGCATCATCATGGGCCCAGCCACAACTCTGCACATGGTACGCACAGCAACCCCTCCTCCTCCTCCTCCCAGTAGATGGCGTGTTAACACATGTCCAGCTCCTCGGCGCCATCATAGGCTGGGGCATCCTCTCGCCCCTCGCGCACAACAAGGGCTGGGCTCCCGGCAAGATCGACGACTGGGAGAACGGCAGCAAGGGCTGGATCGTGTGGACCTCCCTCGCCATCATGCTCGCCGACGCCCTCGTTTCTCTAGGTTACCTCGCCTTCCGCCCGATCATTCAGCGTGCTGCAATCATGCTTCGCCAGCAGTGGGACGCCGGCAGCGGCACAGGCATGACGCGCCTCATCCCCTCCACACGCAGCAACAGTGGCTACACCGCCCTCGGCCGTCCTCACGAGCATGACACAGCCTACTCCGAGCCACCAAGCCCCATGTCCGGCCTCGCGCCCGACCACTCCTTCGCCCCGCCAAGCGACGACACGGCTAGCACCCAACCCGGCATCGCCGCCCTCCTCACCGAAGCCGACCAAGACGACGCGCCCGCCGACCAACAAATCTCCACCCGCACCGTAGCCCTCGGCCTCCTCCTCTCAATCGCCTTCTGCGTCGGCTGCACGCACATCGTCTTCGGGTCCCTCATACCCCTCTACGCAACCCTCGCCGCGGTCCTCATGGCGCTCATCCTCTCGATAATGGGCGTCCGCGCCCTCGGCGAAACAGACCTCAACCCAGTCTCGGGCATCTCCAAGCTCGCACAGCTCTTCTTCGCGCTCATCATCCCGCAGTCCCACCCAACCTCCGTGCTCATCAACCTCATCGCGGGCGCCATCTCCGAGGCCGGCGCGCTGCAAGCGGGCGACCTCATGCAGGACCTCAAGACGGGCCACCTGCTCGGCGCGGCGCCCAAGGCGCAGTTCTGGGGGCAGGTCATCGGCGCGACGGTCGGGGCCGTGGTGAGCGCGTTTATCTACCGCTTGTACACGGCCGTGTACACGATCCCCGGCGCGCTGTTCCAGGTGCCGACGGCGTATGTGTGGATCTTCACGGCGCGGCTTGTCACGGGCCAGGGCTTGCCCGTGATGGCAAGGGAGTGGGCGGTGGCGTTTGCCGTGCTCTTTGCGGGGACGACGGGGGTGCGGATTTGGGGCACGGGCAAGGGGTGGCAGGTTTACGTGCCCGGGGGCATTGCGGTTGCCGTGGGCATGTATAATGTGCCGAGTTTTACGCTCGCGAGGACGGTGGGGGGCGTGGTGGCGTGGTGGTGGCGGCGGAGGGGTGGGGGGAGGGAGGATACGCGGTTGATTGTGCTGGCGAGTGGCTTTATTCTGGGTGAGGGGTTCTTGAGTATTGTAAATCTGCTGATGCAGAGTGTTGGGGTGCCGCATTTGTAACGGCGAATGGGCGGGTGATGAGCTGGCAGCGGGAGGTTGGTTTGGATATCGTGTTGGGAATGTTTGTATACGGCCGAGCATTAGGGGTTTTTTTTTTTTTTTTTTTTTTTTGTTGGCGACATAGCGAGGATTCTGTAGCATTTGACGTTTGTGTAGAATTGCACATAGCTTTTGCTTATTGATCCAGCGGACGTTACTTGCACTCTTTATTGCTCTGGCTTGTTGAAGCCAGCTACTCCGGAGTAGGCACCACCATTGATTGAGAACATTAGACTGAGAGCACATCCACAGAACTGCCACGGGAGATTGGTAGCCTGGAACTCTTTGGACGGACATCCTGGCAGGATATAGAGCGGAACCAGACGACAGGCTCGACCTCGTCCAGGCCGAACCTCCAACTCATCTCCTACTTTGCTGAAATCGTACTTTCGTTGCGTTCTCTGGCATCTACTTTCCAGCCTCATGCGCACATGGCAGAGCCATACACTGGTATCTAGCATCAACTTTTGCCCCACCGTTCCACCTCTCTAAGCCGACGCGACCACTACTCTCTAGCACAAGCTCCAAGTCTGCGCCTTCTTCTCATTCGGCAGTCCATCCCACTCAATCTTGATCTCCAGTCCTCTCGCATTCAACTCGGCAATGCCAAACTCCATTGTGCCCTTAATCTCCTCGCCAGCTTTGCCGCCCGTCAAGCCCTTGTTCTCCTTATCCTCAATCATCAAGAACCCCTGCTTCCAGTGCGTGTCCGTGCCCCGCGGCGCCGTAGTAAACGCAACACTCCCATCATGCCGCTTCTCCTGCCACTCCTCGGCCGCCAGCTCGACCAGCTCCTTCTCAGCCTTACGCGTCGCGGCGAAGTAGTTGTCGAACCAAATCACAAACCCATCCACGCCCTCGACGTCCTTGTCAAGCTTACTCGCCCAGTCGACCTTGAAGCTCAAGTCCGCGACCGTGCACGTATACAAATCCAGCGCATACGCACTCGCACTCCCGCACACCGACGCCTTCGGCACATACTGCACACGCACATCCTTCAGCAAGCCCTCCAGCATGGGCTGCATGTCGAAGCCATAGACATCGCGCCAGAAGCTCACGCTCTCATCGACATACTCCGGGTCGCTGACCGGCGCGACAAACACCGTCGCGTGGCTGGGGATCAGCAAGCCCCCCGGCGCGAGGTAGCGGTCGCGCGCGAACAGCACCGACGGCAGCATGGCCTCGTAGAGCAGGCAGTAGCCCATCCACTCGGAGACAATGATGTCGACGGAGGCGACGGGGAGCACGATGTCCTCGACGCGGCCGCGCAGGCAGGTGATGCGGTCCGCGAGGTTGTTGTGGAAGACGTTCTCGCGGGCTTTGTCGAGGATGGCCGACTTGTCGATGGCGTAGACGTGCGACGCGCCGGCTTTGGCGCAGAACATGGAGAGGATGCCGGTGCCGCAGCCGATATCGAGGACGGTTTTGTTGGCAAAGAGGTGCTTGTTGTTGTAGATGAAGTCGCGGTAGGCGTCGGTGCGGATGGTGTCCTTGAGCATGGTTTCGTGGATGTCTGGCATCAATTCAGCTGCGTAGCGCAAGCTTGGTGTGGATTGAGTGACATACCGTGGTTAGCATAGCCCTCCCAGTACGACTGCGACGAATCCTCCTTCTCCTTCGGCTCAGCCTTGGACGATGTCGACGAGGAGTCGTCGTCCTCTGCGAGCCAGCGTTTGTCCAGCGTTTGCTCCACTGCGAGGCGGTAGTTGGCGAACTGCCGCGTCACATCCTCGAGCTGCTCCTGCAGGGTGGCCTCCTTGGTGGCAGCCTCGACAGCCTCGGGGGCCTTGCGCTTGGCGTCTTCCGAGGAAGGCAGGTCATCCAGACACGTGATGAGAGCATCGTCGGGCACAACGGGCATCATGAAGCGCTCGTCCTCAATGTCGCTAGCCGAGATCTGATCGGGCAGCGTCTTGCCATCCTGGACCGTGCTCCGTACTGCAGCCGCGTTAGCTCTATGATCTCGTCCTTGCCGCTTGCGATGAGTGCCCATACTGTAGTTGACCAGCTTAATGCTGCCCAGGAAATCCAGATCCAACCGATCGCGAGTGGCAACAAAGTCGAAGTTGAACCTCTCTTTGCAGTGGGCCAGCATGGAGGCCGCGTCCGGGAAGACCTTGTCGTCAAAGAGCGAGACGATGTCGAGGCTCTCCATCTCATCGTCGACATCGTTGACATCGTTCCAGCCCTCGGATCCCTCCGAGTCGGACAGGTTGTCCTCTTGTTGTTTCGACATGGCCAATATGCTGTGGTTGGGAGTGGCCGTCGACAGTTGCGAGACCCTGGTCACTGTCAGTGGGCTGGGCTCTCTCGCTTGGCGGGATAGTGAAAGGTGTGGTAGATTGATGGACAGTTTTGTGACACAAGTCCATAGGAGAATCTGGGCAATCGAGGCCGTAGGACTTACAGTACTTCACAATGGAGTCTGCAGCCTGTTCGAAAGATTGAAGATCACAGGTGCTGAGTTGCTGGTTTTGTTGTGTTGCGCAAACGCTCAAGGTGCACGAAATTTTCACTTGTGCGTGCTTGACTCCAATTTTCGAACAGTGGGAAGCACGACAGGCCAAAACTGTCACAAATTTAAAGGGTTTGCAGAGACAGACATCAGAAGGCACGATTGCAAATATAGTGGAAACAGATACATATGATTTGATGTTCCAAAATTTTGTTGTGAATATTGTTCTTCAGCATTTCGCTTCGGGCGGCGATCGTCGCATAACATCATCTATCTTACAGAATTAGGTGAGGGCCGGGGAGGGGGGGGGAGGGTTGTCCTCCGGGTAACAGCTTCAAGTAATCAGAACCCTTCAAAAGTTGTTCAACGCTGATGATTTACACGTACATGCTATGCGCCGATACAAATGTCGCAGATCCATTTAACCTCAGGAAATAAGGGTATCCGATGCATCGCTGCTAGAACGCTAATCAACCTCACTGTCCTCTCCAGCGTCCTTTGCTTCATCGTCATCGTCTTCGTCTCCATCCTCCTCCTCCTCATCATCCCCGCCATCTTCATCCTCCTCATCGTCCGAAATAACTTCGCCCTTCTCCTTAAGCTTCGCTTTATACTTATTCGCCTTCTCCTCGGCGTCGGCAAAGAGAAGATACGTCTCGTCAAGCTCACCCTGCAGCGCGTCTTTCTCGGTCTCTTTGGTGGCGACCTTGGCTTCGAGCTACGAGTGACCGTCAGTATGGCAATTATACTAGCTTGCACGGGACTGGAAGTCTTACCTCTGTTAGTTGCTTTTGCAGGCCGGAGATGTTGCTCTCCAGCTCGCTGGCCTTTTTGTCGGCCTTGTCTTGGACGTCCTTTGCGGCTTGGGCTTCTTGCGATTTGCTCTTATTCGCCTGGGTAGTGTTAGCACATGCAAACATTGAATCATCCACACGACATAGCATACCTTCATAAGATCAACCTCAAGCCTGCTAATCGTAGCCTTGAGGTCCGCCATCTGCGCCTCACTCCGACGCGACGAGCGATCCGCCTCCGACTGCCTCCTCTTGCGGCCATCCTCGGTCTGCTTGCGCACCTCCTCCTTCTCCTTCTCATGCTGCTCATCCTTTAGCTTCAACTCTTTCTTGAACTCCTCCTCCATTTGTATAAGCCTGTCCTCATACTCCTTGATCTTAGCCTGCAGCTCCGCCGCGGCCTTCTTCTCCACCCGGCTATACTCCTCCTCGGCCGTCCGACGCGCTGTGTCGACGTGCTTTTGAAGTTCTTGCTCGTGCACGGCGTGTTGCTCGCGCAGCTGCTTGATTTCCTGCTCGTGGTTGTGCTGCAGGCTATCGTTGATGGCTTTGACGCGGGAGAGTTCGACCGAGGTGGACTCTTCGGTGCGGCGGAGGTTTGCGCGTTCTTGGCCGAGCTGCTGCTCAAGGTGCGAGGCGGCTGCTTGGCATTCTTGAAGAGACTTCTCTTTCTCGTCAAGCTGGGAGCGTAGGGAGTCGACGAGTTCGCGAGAGATGCCCTTCTGCACCCCGTTGGTAACGACGGAAATCTCCATCCCTGGGTCTCTGTCGATGGCTCGCAGGACTCGGCTATAATTATCCTTGAAGAACTCAACGAACATTGAGTCGAAGAAAACGTCGGGTAGCGCGCCAGTCGAGGGGTCCAGTCTCTGTGGTATCATCTCAAAGTCTCGCACTGCTGGGTGAGCCCTGAGTTTGCCGAGCTTATCGATATATCGGTCTCGGCCCATACTCGACATCAACAGCGATTGCAATGTGCCTCGAGGGACCGGAGAGTCTTTCGTCGAGAATTCATATACCACGCCCAAAAGCATGGCCGCCAAACCCTGTACTATCGTCTCGCTCGAGCTAGTCTTCACCACGGTCTGGATGAGGCGTTGGACATTGGTGCCCTCTTCAAGCAACTCATTGACGCCGTCCAGGTCTTCGAACAGCCAACACAGCAGAAGCATCAGATAACCTATCGTGACTCGCTCGTCCTCACTCCTAGTCAGGCTCGCGATCAAGTGCGATGCGATAATCTGGATGCTCGTCACGACCTCCTCTCCCTCAGCCTCGTTGCCTTCGGTTACTTGCCTGGCGAGCTCTTTTGTCGTGGCGTTTTCGAAGGTTAAATGGAGCATTATACAGGCTGCAAACCAGTACCTGTATGGGTCGACCGTGCTGTCTTCGGTTGGTGAGCGAAGCAAAGTCGTCAACACGTTTGCAGCTTCGAACATTCCTGATTTGTGTCCGTCGATTGCTCTCCGCAGGAAATGCTCTCGGATACCAGGATGGTTGTAAAAGTAGGCCTTTAGGCACTCGCAAGCCGCCATCCTCATATCGAAGGCTTGTAGGTTGTGCAGGCATAGCGACAGGTCCAGCAGTCCATCAATCACGTAAACTTTTGGAATGCCATTTGGTTTGGGACTTTTGCCGTTGGGCGTGGGTGAAGGTGACGGCGCTTCATCCAACGGTGAGGGTACTTGGAACTGGGCGAAGTTCTCTTGGAGAGTCACGTTTCCTCGGATAATATCGGCGCATGCTACCAGAGCCTAGAAATTCTGAGTCTACGAACACAATCGCACAAGACGGGACAGCACGTACCTCGGCCTTGATTGGTATTTCCGCCGTGTGGTCAAAGGCGAGCTGAAGAGCATGGAACAGAAGATGGTGCTGCCAGAAGTGGTTTTGATTTTGCATGGTCCCCACAGCACCGCGTACGAGGAACAGCCGTATAACCGCGAGCAGAGCGTACACATTCCTGCTGCGCTGCACCTGCGCCCATGCTGCTACTTCTTCTTCCCCATCTGCGGAGGGTTGGTATGCGCTCTTGAGGAGCTGTGCGAGTTGCGGTACGCAGCCCGACTCGCGAAATTGCGATTGCGTGGTAGAGTTGAGCCTGAGCAGGTTCGCCATCAATATCAAGCAATCCTCTACCACCTGGCTGCCTTCCAGCAAGCCTTCCGCAGTGATGATCGCAAAGATCTTCTTGAACGCGTCTTCGTACACCACCAGCTTCTGGATGTCGGGCGAGGATGGAGTGAGATAGGTAAGGAGAGAGATGGCTTCGTTTCGAATAGCCTCTCGTCTTTCGTCGAGAATGGCGACAAGTCTCGAAATGCCCAATGGCGCGGTGAAGACGCATTCCTCGGTGCGCTCGGTTCGGGCAGCCAGGATTGCGGAAAGCAATTGGAGGGAGTAGAGTCGCGAGTAAAAGTCGTTCGTTTCGAGGAAGTCTAGCAAAAGTGTGATATTCTCCTGCCTCTGTGTGAACTCGTCGGCCAGCCACAGCACAATCTCGTCTGACGCCTCGGGGCTGTCCTGATTCGGGTTGAACAGCATCAGCAGGGTCTCGAGAACCACCTTGACGGTATCCACGTCGTCGCCATCCTTGCTCAGGCTTCCAATAAGGCTTCGCAATGCTCCAGATGCAACAGAAGCTGGGTATTCTTTAGAGAAGCTCCTCAGTCCTTGTATGGCAGCACGGCGGTCCTCGAGGAGCGTCGCTGAGCTGAGACGGCCGCTGAGAACCGAGATGGTTTCGCCGACCGACTGCTTCGGCGGCGCGTTCGCTATCGAGAACATAGTGGTCGAGCTGATGGATTTGTGTCACCGTCCATGAGGCTTGACGATCATATGGTGAGTGGGGCGTGGGAAGACATGTTGGAGTTTGTGGAGGCTCGGTGAAGGTGATGCTCCACGAGGATGGAGTGGATTGACAGCTGTTGACATTCACTGTCTCCAGCATCCCACCCTTCAGAAGTCAGACGAGGGATCAGGGGTGCAGGGGTGAATGTTACAGGGGAGCAACACTAAATGTGAGTTTGCTAGGCCTGGACCTGGGGTAATGTACAGGGGTCTGCTCTCCTCCGATCTCGCTGCATTTTGAATTGGTTGTCAATTTCTCTGAGAAAGCTACTACTTTGACTCAATCTTCCCCAATTGAGCCTCAACCAAAAGTCAAATTCACCAAAAATATCCTTAGGAGTCACAAGTCGACTTCTCTCGAGAACTTCACCCCGGTTCTCCGAGGCGAATTGACATCGACATGGCTTCCCGAAGCATCCTGCTGCGCACGCAGCGGGCAACCCTTGGGTCCTTCAAGCAAACACAACCCACAACCACCTCCCTCAACGCTGTCCGGGCTAGCAGCTCCTCAACCTCGGCCATCGCCTACAAAGCCCTCCGCAGACGCCAGGCGCCCCTCCCCGTGAGCGAGTCGCCGCCTATGTGGTCCGCCCAGGCCGCTGTGTCCAACATCCTCTACGAAACCCCCGTGCCGTCGCGCGACCCACCCAAGCGCCACGTGCTCAACTGCCTCGTGCAGAATGAGCCCGGTGTGCTGTCGCGCGTGTCGGGTATTCTGGCCGCGCGGGGCTTCAACATTGACTCACTCGTCGTCTGCTCGACCGAGGTTGCCGACCTGTCGCGCATGACCATCGTGCTGACGGGCCAGGACGGCGTGGTCGAGCAGGCCCGCCGCCAGCTCGAGGATCTGGTGCCCGTGTGGGCGGTGCTGGACTACACGGAGGCCGCGCTGGTGCAGAGGGAGCTGGTGCTCGCCAAGATCAACATTCTGGGCCCTGAGTACTTCCAGGAGCTGTGGGCGCATCATAGGGAGATTACGGCCGAGGTTGCTGAGGACTCGCTTGAGGAGGGCGCGGAGGGCGATCGTACTCCTACGTTGAGTGAGACGGCCGAGGACTTCCACCCGAGCAAGTTGGCGCCCAGTGAGGCGCTGCGATTGAAGCACGAGCACTTGCGGAGTGTCACGTACTTCACGCACCAGTTTGGCGGCAAGGTGTTGGATATCAGCAACAACAGCTGTATTGTGGAAATGTAAGTGGCATTGTTTCTCCTTAGAACGTGATTGACATCGTGCTAACGCCACGGTCCAGCTCGGCCAAGCCCTCCCGTATCGACTCATTCCTCAAGCTCATCGCACCCTTCGGTATTCTCGAATCGGCACGTACTGGTCTTATGGCCCTGCCTCGGTCACCCCTCTCTGGACCGGCGGATGATGGCGTGAAGGATGCGGATGAGATTGTGGATGCCAGCACACTGCCTCCTGGTTAAGATTCACGGTGTTATTATCACACAAAAATAAAAGCGCCGGGTATTAGGAGTTCTGCAAGATAGTATGGGGATCGAGATTTCATAATAAGGCTCAGCGCCAACGCTTCAACTTGACGCAAGAGAACAATTTGCTCGCCATTACACTTTTGAACGCCATTCCCCCTTCCAATTATTAACGTGCGAAACGAAGGTGTGATTCTGGTGCTCTACGCGATCTTTCCCTTGTTGACCACGAAGCCCTCAAGCGCAGCTGTCAAGGATTAGCTACAAAGTCACATTATAGATTTGCGGGAGGAACACTCACCAACTGCAGCCCACAACCGGTTCTCGGCCTCAGGGAAGACCAACGAGCGGTCGCTGTAGAACACCTCATCGTGCACTTCCTCCTGGTGACGAGGCAAGCAGTGCATGAACTTCCAGCCTTCTTTCGCACCACCACGCTTCGCCAGCTCATTCGTGATCTGGTATCCCGCGAACGCCGCGAGCCTCTTCTTGGCCTCGGCCTCCTGGCCCATGCTCACCCACGTGTCCGTCACCAGAATATCCGCGCCCTTGATGGCCTCCTCAGGCACCGTGGTCTCCTCGAGCTTGCCCGCGCCGCCAGCAGAGAGAATATGCTTCTTCATCGCCTCAGGAATGCCGTAGCCCTGCGGACTCGCAACTGAAATATTGACTCCCAGCTTCACACACGCCGACGCAAGGTCGAACAGTACATTGTTCGAATCGCCAATCCACGCAATCTTCATCCCCTCTAGCCCCAAGCCCTTCCCACCCGAGCTGGGAAATGCCTCCGACACCGTCAAGAAATCCGCAATCGTCTGCAGCGGATGGAAGTCATCGCTCAACGCATTGATCACCGGCACGCTACTATGCTCCGCCAGCCCCAGAATCTCTGAATGCGCACCCACGCGCGCCACCATGCACGACACCATGCTCGAGATGACCTGGCTGGTGTCGCGCAGCGACTCATTGACGCCGAGCTGGATGTCGGCGCTGCCGAGGAACATGGGGTGCCCGCCGAGCAGCGCGACGGCGCCCTCGGTCGACACGCGCGTGCGCGTCGAGCGCTTCGAGAAGAGCATGGCCACGGTGCGGCCGCTCAGCGCGGCGTGGTGCGCTTTGAGGGCGCCGAGGGACGCGATTTGGGACTTGGCGGCGCCGGCGTTGCGGACGAGGGCTGTGAGCTCGACGGTGCTGAGGTCATTGATGGAGGTGAGATGGCGGGGGGCCGTGGTTTTGAGGGCCGTGGAGTAGAGCCGGGCGGACCGGTGGACGGCGGCGGCTACTCTGGTTGTGCGCAACATTGTGAGGATGGCGTGGGAGATGTTCGGCCTGAGTTTTGTCAATTGGTGTGTCGAAAGATGTGTGAGGCGTGGGTGATACATGGCGACTTACACGAATGAGTCTGACAGGGATTGGAAAGTTCGAGAGTTGCAGTCGAGCAAAATCCAAACTACAACCAGACAGAAACGTCTTCAGGGACTGTGCGAGTCGGGAAAAGCTTCGCAGGCACGTATTTAATGAGTTCCTTGAAGGAATATAAAGGATTGAAGACAGAAGCGTGTGTGACGCAAGGAGGGTAGGAAGAGTCACAGTCGCAACGGCAATCGTGGAATCCACTTCGACGCACTTTTGACTTTTGATATGTCACTTTTATCGACAGCTTGTTGCTTCTACTCACACCTCAGATTTTCAAACTCTATGCAATGCTACCTTGACAGAGAACGTTATTTCAGACAGAGCCCATGGGCTATAGCCAGTTACTTGAGGCTCATGGAGGCTCCACTTGTGAGGCTTTGCTGACAATATCGTTCTTCGCCAGTGGTTACACAGTTGAGGTCCCCACGGCCGATACAGGAGGCTCTTCTCAGGTGTCCGGTTCCTGAATCGTGGAGGGTGGTGTCTGTAAATGTGGGTCACCTACTAGTCGCCTGACCAATTGGACGAGATGCCGAGCTGGCAGAGAGCCAGCATGGACCTGCGTCACCGTTCCGCTCGCCAAGCTGCGACAACCAGTCCCGTGTCACGACCCGTATGACTTGCTTGTCTTCCATCTTGCTACAACTTGTCCTTCCTCTCTATTAACTTGGCCCCACTCCTCTTGTTGCGAATCTCTGCATTCTCCTAGCTTCTACTTCATCCAAAACCTGCGACCTATTTACAACACTCCACCGAGACTCGGCTTCCGACCCGGCGATGAATTAGAGCATCATCCCTTACAACCGGCCCCGACTCCGATTTACAAACACTCCACTGAAAACATTGAAAGATGCCCGACTCAGAGCGAGATCCTTTGCTCTCGGCAGACGCCTTCGATCGATCAGAAGATGCTGGGCGTGAGTCCACGCCACTCTTGTCTGGCGCCGATACTCCCCGCTACGGTGGAGCTGCGCCCGACCAAGAGCAACAATACGATGGTGACAATGCTTCTATCAGCTCGGGCCGCAGCGGCGGATCAACAAAATCATCTAAGCGGCGATGGCCGTCCATCATAGCTATGGTTATTCTGGGTTGCCTTTCCATCGCTATCATTATTGTCGCTTTCTTCGTGCCCGCAGCAGTCGAAGAATACGCGAAGGAGGGCGCCGTCATCGAGCCGACCAGCCTCTCCCTCGAATCCATCACAACCCATGGTGTTCGCGCGCGCATACAAGCGAATTTCAAACTGGACCCGCTGAAGGTCAAGAACGAACACACGAGAAGAGTTGGCAGCGTAGCGACATGGTTCGTCCGGACGCTCGGCACCGACTCGACGAATGTGCAGGTTTACCTGCCCGAGTACGATAATGTCCTGATTGGCAGCGCGGTCATACCGCCCTTGACCCTTAATATCAACGGCGACAATACCGCAATCGACTTTGTCGCCGAGCTCATACCGGGCCAGGCAGAGGGCATCCGCATGATCGCGAACGAGTGGCTGGAGGGCAGGCTTCACCGTCTACGAGTGCTAGGAAAGGCCGACATCAAGCTCAGGACAGGCGTCATTCCCCTCGGCACGCACCTCGTGTCCGAGTCCTTGACGATAGAAGGTCAATCTCTCTACCGCTCCTTTGCGTCTCTATACTTTGGCGAGAAGACGTTCTCCTGAATCATCAAATCATTGCGCTACTACACACATTTCGCGTTCCGTCCCCTCCTGACTGCATGCTTGTGAACCATGCTGATGAGTTTGTGCAGCGAGCAAACTGCCTGGCGGTGGCGGCCTCCCCCAGTACAACATTACTAAGGTGTTCTTCCGAGACATTGATAACCACACTGTGGGTGCCGAGGTCTCGGTCGATGCGTACAACAAGTGGCCGGTGGAGGTCGATGTACCACCACTTGCATTCGAAGTCATGGTTCCCGATTGTGGTCTGCACGACCCATTCATTCAGGTGGCCGATGCCCTGACTGACCCTGTTGGTATTCGGCCTCACTCACTCGTGGTCGCAAATGTGCACGGAGTGGTTCGCTCGCTACCAGATTCCTTGACACGAATCTGCCCAGATTCTGACAAGTCTCCCTTGGACTATGTCTTGAAGGACTACTTGGGCGGATCGGCCACTGTCTTCGTGCGGGGAAAGGAACGGTCTGGGTCGCAGACTCCCAAGTGGCTTAACGAGGTCATGTCGCAGATCGTCGTGCCGGTGCCGTTTCCCGGTCGCAGCTTCGACAAGCTCATTCGGAACTTCTCCCTAACGGATACACACTTTAGCCTTCCGGATCCGATGGCTGAGCCCGATGACCCGGCTGCTAACCCGGCGGTGTCTGGAACAATCAAGGTCACGGCCGGGCTTCCCAAGGAGATGAATTTTGGTATCAACGTCACACAGATCCGCGCTTTGGCCGACGTGTTCTACAAGAAAGAGAAGCTTGGCATACTTGACCTGCACAAGTGGCAGCATGCGAATTCAACCAAGCTGCATGCTGGCTCTGATGACCCGGAGCTGGAGATCCGGTCGCGCATTGATAACGCGCCTCTGAACGTTACAGACTCGAACGTGCTCACGGATGTTATCCAGACTCTCATTTTCCAAGGGAGGACTGTGCATCTAGATGTCAAAGCTCGGGTCGACGTGAAGGTGGAGACTGTCCTCGGAGACCTGGTGTTGAAGGATATCCCCGCGGAGGGGAGAATTCCAATAAAACGTCCGTCTTCTCCTTGGTGAAGTTAGTATCCTTGTGTTGCAAGCTTCTATGCCTGCTAGGGCTGAGGTTCCTCCTTCCCTTCTGAGGTGCCTGGCTCGGTAGATTCTGACAATCAAGCAGCCATTCATAAAGGCGGATTACATGAGGGCAATCCGCTAGGACAACTCGCGCCCAAAGTTGGAGATGTCATTATCCTGGACACCACGAGCGACTGGATCCTGCTGCAGGCCTTGGTCAACATCACCAATCCCACGCCCTACACTGCAAGTATTCCTTACGTCACTGCTCATATCATCTGCAATGGCTCAGTCATCGGCAAAGTGATGGCAGAAGATCTCGAGCTCACTAAAGGAAACAACACGAATCTCCTTATCCGCGCAAAGTGGGATCCCTCCATGGGCGGCGCGGGCGCAAAGCTCATCGCACAGGATCTCATCTCGCAATACATCTCGGGCTTCAACACAACCCTCGGTGTGCGTGCCCACCGCGACAGCATCCCAGGGCAACCTATTCTCGGCGAGGCTCTCTCGCACTTCAATATCACCGTGCCCACACCACATCTCGCACTGCCTGACGACCCCTCCTCGGACCCGGACGATCCCGCTGCTAAGAAGGGCCACTTTATCCGCGACGCGACCTTCCACCTCCTCTCCTCATCTGCGGACTTCACCCTCGCGTCCCCGCTGCAGTACAACACTGTATATATAGAGCACATCAACGCCACGGCGTTCTACAACCACACCGAGCCGGTCGGGCGGATCATGTATGATCTCCCTATCGCCGCGAAGCCAGGGTTGTCGAGAACGCCGAAGCTGCCAGTGGACTGGAGCGTGGGGAGTATCGGGCAGGACAAGGTCAAGGAAGCGCTAGGCGGGGGCTTGAAGCTAGACGCGAGGGCGAACGTAGTTGTGAGAGTGGGCAAATGGAGAGAGAAGATCTGGTTCATGGGCAGAGGGATCGGGGCTGGTGTCAAACTTTGACGACTTTTCTTTTGTATATGTTGTATTCTTTTCAGGCGAAGGCGTTATGGTTGGGAGGCTCTGGCGGCAATAAGCCATGAAACTTAAGATTCGGACAGTGTTATCGGTATGGGAGGCTGCAGTGAAATTTCATATACCCTCGTTGATTTTACGAAAAGGCTCTTTCGGCTGTGCGCTTGCGTAAGACACGGACTGGACGCGACCGCCTTGTGCTCGGTCGTTGTACCATGGGTGTGTAACCATATCCCCTCGGCTGTGCAACCATCCACGGGTGAAGAGCAACCCTGATTCGGGTACTCTATCCTAGCAGCTTTGGCGCAAGCGATCGCGTTGGAGCTGGAGGCAGAGTGGAGAGGGGTGAATGGAAGAAAATATAGTGTGCGAGTTTGGCTCTACGTGAAAGGCAGGTAGCATCAGCCCTATGTTGCGCAGGCTGATGGCGTGCTGTCAGATTGTGCAGGGTGCATTAGTGTGGGTGGGTAGACTGGGGTTTTCGTTTGTCTTGGCTTGACGGCGTGCATTGGGTGCGTTGAAGGATTGGGAACGTTGAAAACAGCCATTCCATACTGTGTTGGCCTACAGAGATTGTTCCACTCAATTGAAGTTCCGGTCGGTGCTCTGAGCTTTACCTGACTACCACATAGCGAAGGGGAGAAGGGGGACAAAGGGCCGAGGTTGGGCTCAACTCCCGGTCTACACCGAAGTGAGGATGGAGAGACTCTTCCGATTTAGCACTGAAACGATCTTTTATTGAGCTTCGTAATCCTCCGTGGGTGGGGTACCCGACATGCTGACGACCGTGGCAGCTGGTATCTCGCAGCTCACGCAAACAAGCTCATCCGGACTCGACTCGAATTGTAACATCTCGCTTCCGCACGTGAACGAAGCCGATGGTACGCACATGGAAGCTTTCTGGAGGCTTTCCCACAGTCCAGACCCTTGTGATAGCACCGCCAAAAGTCCTTCCAGCCCAGTTGCCCCTGTTGTCTCGAACAAGATTATTTGCCTCCTCTTCTCAGATGCTGTTCATGCACAAAAAGCAAGCAGCACAGTATCGCCATGTCTCAGTCTGTGCTGTCACCTGATCCAGAACTGTGCTCCCCTCCCATCCGAGTGGTAAGAAGTCTCCTTGGCCAGACCAGATCAAGGCGGAGATGTTGGATGGGTGGGTGCATGGAGCCGCAGATGGGACTGCCGGCATCCTTTGTGTGACGTGGAGGATGGTAGGGCGAGGTGGTTCATTGCGAAACCACGACTAACAACAACAATGAAGCTGGAGATGCCAAAGGAAATGTACACTTGAAGCAAACAACACTGAATGAACGAGCAGTAAAAGAATGCTTGATGCTATCCAATTCTTTTCAATATTGCTGTTGCTTTGATACTTGTGAACTGGAGTCTTGCTGGGCTTCAGTCTTTTATGGAATCTCATGTTGATGTTAACTCTTTGGTCTGGTCCTCATCTCAAACCTCGCTGCCGCCGCTTTCTTCGATATCTAGTAACCATCAAGCCTCCCGTCGCATCACAAGTGACTCGCTGTAGCCAGATACAACCATCTGCCATCATCTCTGTGGCCTTGCAAAACCTGGTACCTGCTGGCTAGATCCCCAATCCCAGGTGTGTCGCTTTCCAGTATCTTGCTATCACCTTATGAAGCTGATCCCCAACTTCAGACCTCATCTGCAACTATTTTGGACTTCGGAACGCTATCGACCAAATCAGCCTCAAACCAGCTTCACAGGTAGACCTCAGCCCAAATCTCAACTTCCACTCACCTACAAATTCCTTGGTCAGCGCCACTTCTTATATCAGCTACCAACTGGACTCTTTCGACTTCCATCTGTTCAGCTTCCGATTGTCCCAAAACAAGACATTCACTCCAGACACCGCCATCTGTACAAGCTCTGTTGTTTTTCAGATCATAGTTGAATTTCTGGCCAAACCATATCCAGCGCGCTCCGCCGGCCATCACCTCATCGTCAGTACCCTCAACAAACCCCAAAGTTGGAGATACCATCTATCTTGTGCTGACTTCAAACTCATGCAGTTGTCTCAGTTGATTTTGCAGTAATCGCTCCTGTTTGGACAATCTTTCTCCTTCAACACCAAGTTACAGCACTGCTTGCGCCAACCTTCAGGTCTTCCAGCCACAGCTCATCGTCAGTCCTTCCGGTGGATCCTTGAGAAGACATAACTTCAAAAACGATACTGACCTTCCAAGTGAGCAGAATTCTTGGACTGATATTGCGCCGCGCCATAACTGCTGCGGCGTTTGTCCTGACATCAAAGTCACAGCTCAGCATAACCTACACCAACATTCCATCGTCCATTCAAAGCTTATCGTTAGTCGCCTTGTAATATATAATGCCTACATGTGCCACTAATGAATGGCCTACTAACTTCAAGTCAATGCAGATTGCTTGGACTCCTGCTGCGTCGACTTCTTTCTGCATCAACGTGCTCCAATACCGGCGTCGCAAACAATACCCACGAGGTTCAGCACTGCCCTGGGACCCTGACCCCGGCATACCTTCCCATTCCACCACCACCATCAACCCTGAAGTGCCCAATTGGGAAGGGACAGTACCTTCGCTTTGCTAAGATGGCCCCTTCCTCTCCTCCAAGCCCTCCAAAAGGCAAGGACATCGGCGTCGCCCCGTTTCCTCCTCCCCTCGAGTCGACTGTCAACAACCACATCAAGAACAACGACACCAATTCCGCGCTCAACCAGGAGAGCGTCACAAAAAAAAACCTCGAGCTTGATCTTGAGGTTCTCCAAGGTGACAACTGTGACGCCGAAGGTGACGGCGAAGAAGACGGCATGCCGAAGCCACGCCCTCAGCAGATTAAGCGTGAGGTCGACATCAGTCTAATCCTCACCATTCCTCAGCGCCATGACTTTGGCAAGCTGAGCGAGGACATCCAAGACAGGGTTTACGAGCACGTCGCCAAGTCCACCAAGTTCCTCGAGCACCCAGCCGCCCAAGCTGGCCGTATCAAGATCTGGGACTTTGCTCCTGCTGTCGAAGCTGCCCAGCTCGCCCTAGAGCAGGAAGTCCGAAATAACAACTACCTCAGTGTTGGAAAAGAGGACCTACAGAACGAGGATGAGCAGGAGAAGAAAAAGCCGGTCATCAGGATCGACGTCGACAGCGTCGAGCCTCACGTCTCTTCGATGGCTGTTCTGAAGGACGAGGCCGGCGCGTACTTCGCCAAGTGGAGAACGACCATCACCAAGCGCTTTGCCGATCTTATCGTTACCAACCAGCCAAGCTTCGGCGCCGGACCTCCCCGTCAAGGCCAGGGAGTTCCTCGCGGAGGTGCTATAGCTGCAGGCCGCCCTCAGCAGCAAGGTAAGCTTTCGTTTTGTTGTAATCTTTGACACCAATTGCGTGGTGCACCCTCGTCTTCTCTCATCCCCCCTGCGTAGCACCCTGAACTGGCCAGTGATACTGACACCATGCAGTCAACATGGGCGTCGCCTATCAGGCCGACTTGAATCTCATCAGGCGTTTCCAGCCTGTTGAGACGCCTTTGTGCAAGCTGTCCGTCGACAAGCGACGCCTACTCGTCCACGCCATGGTCCTCCTGATGATCTCGACAGAGCACTACATCTCATACAATCGAATTTACCTCCTGTACCTTGCTTCTTCCCTCCACCTTCCCCAGTCGGTGTTGATTGAGGAAGAGAACCGCATTGCTCGCGGCCTCGGCAAGATTTACAAGACCTTGTGCGAGGAAGCTGAGGTGCGGGAGTTGGAGGAGAAGAAGGTCGCAGAGAAGTTGGCCGCCCAATTCGCTGCCGATAACCCGAAGAGCGAGCTTGCCAACAAGGACGCCGAAATCCAGCAGACTGACAGCGCCAACTCCGAGAACAACAAGGAGAATGTAGGGGCCGATGTGTCGATTCAGGTCCGAATGACCCAGGAGGCTCAAAAGGCTCGCGAAGCTCAACAGGCTCAGGAGGCTCAGCAGGCCCAGGAGGCCAAGAACCGTGAGCCCAAGCGAAAGTGGCGCCCTAACCCCAATCCCATCCAGGTCGGCAACAGCTTGCTCGATGTCGGCATTGGCCTGGTCGAGGCCAACCAGGGCCTACCATCTCTCAGCCTTGCCCCAATCGCCGTTGCCCACCTGATAGGTCCTCTTGGCGACTGTGACCTGGCCTGTGGCGTGTTCTTCGGTGTGAACCTCGCTCGTCCATCCTTCCGGTCTCTCGAGGCACAGATGGCGGGTGTCCAGGACGGTGCAATTGTTGCTCTACACTGCGCGAATGGAGCCTTGCAGGAGATTAGAGACCCCAAGGACCTTGCTGCGGAGGACCGTCGTATGAGACTGGTTGTCTGCATCAACGGTCTATTGACCAGCGAGGACGACCTCGCTAAGCCCTGGAACTGCCTGGGTCACCACAACGAGGTCATGTCCGTCCGCTGGGAAACGGAGGCTCTAGTGAAAGTCGGTAACTCCCTCAAGATCCTGGCCAGAAGCAAAGCCTGGCCTGAGACCAAGCGCGTGCTGAACGGCATACCCAGTGAGTTACACCCTTTCCAACAAGATGCAATGGGACTCATAGACTGACGCCGAATAGTCAACACAATCATTGATTTCCAGCAGTGGCCCGAGTCACTGATGCGCGTGAGCAAAATCGTCGACAATCCCTACTTTATGGCTTATCAGAAGAGCACCAAGGCGGCAGAGTCCGTGGCTAATTGCGTTGTGTCGCATGTGCTTGGGGAGCGCGGAATCACTCTCATCGCACACGGTCTAGGATGCCGAGTCATTTATCTGACTCTGGTGAGCCTCGCCGAGCGAAAGATGTACGGCGTGGTCGATACTGTCGTCATGATGGGTGCACCAATCGTCGGCGACGCTGCCTCCTGGAGTGTACTGAAGAGCGTCGTGTCTGGCCGTTTCGTGAACGTATTCTCACCTACCGACTACATGCTGGCTTTCGCAGCGCGTACTGTAGTTTGGGGTGCCGGTCTTGCTGGTTGTCAGCAGATCCAAGGTGTTGGCGGCGTCGAGAATCATGACTGCAGTGATATCTTGGACAGTCACCTGGACTACCCGGATCTGGTTCCCACTATTCTGAAGCGCATTGGCTGGGAGGACCTCAAGCCGGACCTGAAGCCTGCTCCTATGCAGCCGAAGGTTCCTGTCGCCACAGCTCAGAGGACGCCTGCTGCTCCAGCACAAAGGACTCCAGTTCCTATGGGAAGAGGCCGTCCTTCCCATGGTCCAAACCAGAGCCAGAACAAGTCTGTCGCCACCGAAAACAAGGAGAACACGCTGCCTCAGCGCGGTGGTATGAACTCTCGTGGCGGGGGCCGGGGTGGTAGCCGCGGCCGAGGTGGTGCTGGTAATAACTCCGACAAGCGTCTGGCTGACCAGATGGGAAAGATGAATCTGTAGAGCCGAGATTACCCACCTATCAGCGGCAGCAGCAGACATGGCGGCAGGACGAGTGATAACCGGGACAACGTGCGACCAGAACGTGGCGGAAGAACTCCTCGCGGCAGCTTTCGAGGCGGCCGCAACGCGAACAGCAGCAATCGCTTTAACAATGAGCCAAGGTCAACAGGACCTAGGCCAGAACGATTTCGCAGGGCACTTGTTCCCAACGACTTTGCTAGGCCGAATGCGACAAACACACAGTGACAATGGTAACACACAGTGACGGGCGTCACACACAAGAATCCTCTGTACATTTACATCAGCATGAGCTTCCATTGGGAGCCTCAACTCATTCACGTTTTATTGAGGCTGCGGACTTTGATCCTCAGTCATCTTACCTTATCCCATTCCATTTTATGGGCATCGAGACGCATGGCATATCCGGCATCAGAAAGGAGTTGAATGGCCAGCATGGGTCGAATGCATTGACCTACGAACAGAGGGACGGAAAGGACATGACTTAGATTCAGAAGACTCAGGTCAAGGTATGGGGATCGGCACCAAGGAATCAATGGCTTCGATGTGAAGACCAAGCAAATCAGGACAGGCAGAGCATACCCAGATAGCCTACTTAGGCCAAATATTGAGCTGCGTTGACTTAGACTGGCCATGCCTCTCTTGCCGTGGCTGTGATTGAGCATTCATGCTCTGGTCATCTGTGAATTCTTTCGCTGGTATGAGCTTCGTGAGATCTTGATAAGGGAGGCGGAGGTGGAGACGGGCATGAGGATAAGATCAAAGGGCAGTCCAAGGGAGATACCTACATCTTTGAACCGTGTTGGTCATCATCTGATAGACAGAGTCCCATCCCAGCACAGCCGACGTCTCTGCAGTCTGCCAAAGCAGTGCCTTCCTCGAGAGCCCAACGGGTCAAGCCTTCCGGCCGGCCATCCCAATACCTCACTCCCCGCCCTTAGCCTTCCCACTCTCAACCACATAATATGCGCCTTCCCGCCTCCCTCTCGTCTTCACCTCCACTTCAACCTCCTGCGCACACCTCTCCCTCTCTGCCATAGCACCATCCCTCGCCCGCCGTGGACGGCCTCGGAAACCGACTTTACTCTCCCCCGCCAACGGACCCTTTAGCAGCGCGTCGAGCGTGACCGCACCGGGCGAGGACGAGGTCTCGTCGCGGATGGCGGTCAGCGGCGCGATGTTGGTGGTGTCGACGGCTTGGATTGCGCGGACGAAGTGGAGTTGCATGTGGAGAGTTGCGAGCAGGGCGGCTTCTGCGGCGGGGTTTGCGGGTGGGGGGAGGGCGGAGAGGCGGAGGAGGTGGTGGAGGGTTTGGGGGGTTATTGTGGTTGGTGGTGGTGTGGAAGGCAGGAGGCTGCGGACAGACCAGGTTGGTGTCTCAAGGAGGGTGTGGAAGTCTGTTGGGGGGGTTGTTGGGCATTTTGAATGGTTTGTGGAAAATGAGGCGGCGTTGGGTATCCTGGATTGTGGGAGGGATGTCCGAGAGTTGGATAGTTGTTGTGCGCGTCGAGTGAGGGCGCGGGATGCAGACATGGTTGGAAAATTTTGACAATTGCCCTGGGCCTGTGGGGTACAGATCGCTGCTCAGAAATGCAGAAATACGTGTCGTTTGATGAGTGCGAATGAATGTGTGGTGTACTCCGATGGTGTCCCATAATACCAAATTCTGGCTTACAATTTGCGTGCATCGAGGGACGTCGACGGCGTCTGCAGACAGCCGCGCGGGTGGGCTGGCGTTGAACAGGTGGTGGCTGATTGGCCAGCAATACTTGTACCAGAGACGCAGCTCTGGGCGTATACTACACGAGTCAGAATGTAGAAGGACTTCAGGAGGCGGTGCGGACAGAAGCGGCGTCATAGCTTCATCCCAGCCCGCCTAGCGAGCGTCAGATGCGACTTGGGTAGAAACGACGACGCTTGAACGTGACACTTTACCTGTAACCCTTCATCCTTCTGCCGAAGTACTGACGACCTAGCAAGAGTTGTCCTTGAACACCAGACACCTTGCAAACTTTACGGCGAGATCCTATTGACCTCCGTTCTTGAGATCCTAAACAACAGCCGCTACTACCCTTCCGATAGACCGCCCAGAAAGGCCACGCAACTATGGCTCAAGACCCGCGCGCATTGCTGCAGAAGGTGCGCACCTTCGTAGTGGAAGCTAGAGATGGCGAGATGCTGATTGTGATATTGTAGGCAGACAAGACGGTGCAAAGCGCATCGGGCGGCTTCAAGTTCTTTGGCGGCAGGGAGGACAAATACCAAGAGGCGTCCGACCTCTACATCTCCGCCGCCAATGCGTTCCGGATGCAGAATTCTAGTCAGTCCTCGCCACTTTTCCCTGCTTGGCTCCTAACGTTCGGCGCAAGGTGACTAACTGATCTTCTTGCCTCCGCCCACAGACCGCGAAGCCGGACAGACCTTCGAGAAGGCCGCCCAGATCCAAATCACCCATCTGAAGGAGCCCGACGATGCTGCCAACACCTACGTCGATGCCTACAAGGTTTACCGCAATGAGTCACCCGAGGACGCCGTCAGGTGTCTCGAGTTCTCCATCAACCAGTACTGCACCAAGGGCAACTTCCGACGGGCTGCATCACACAAGGAGAATATGGGCGATCTGTTTGAGAACCAGCTGGGCGACCTGAAGCGCGCATGCGAGGCATACGAGCAGGCTGCGGGATGGTATGATGGAGATGGCGCCGGAGCGTATGAATAACCACCCAGGGCCGACCAGGCGCAGTAAAAAAGACCGGCTGACTGACAGTATACAGGCTCGCAAACAAGCTCTGGCTCAAGGTAGCCGACATCGCAGCCCTAGACGGCGAGTACCAGAAGGCCATCGACAACTACGAGAAGGTAGCGAACCAGTCCATCAACAGCAACCTCATGCGCTACAGCGTCAAGGAGTACTTCCTCAAGGCCGGTATCTGCCACCTGGCCACTGAGGACATGATCCTTACGAACCGCGCGCTCGAAAAGTACCGCGAGATGGACCCGACGTTCGCCGGCCAGCGCGAGCACCAGCTGCTGGTCGACCTGGTGCAGACCATCGAGGACGGCGACCAAGAAAAGTTCTCTGATAAGTTGTATGCCTACGATCAGATGAGCAAGCTTGACAAGTGGAAGACGGCCCTCTTCTTGAAGATCAAGGGGAATATCGAGAGGGGCGCGGACAATGAGTTCTCCTAGACTGGCAATGATGTGCAGAGAGAGACAGAGAGAGACAGAGAGAGGGAGGAATAGATGGCGTTGCGTGCGTGGGTAACGTTCATTTTGTTGGTGCACCGGTTTCTTTTCCATCTCCATCTTTCGGCGCTGCGTTGGGATACTACTGCTGAGCAGAGCTGAGCGTTGCTGATACGGTAGGTAGCCCATTATGACTTTCATAGGTCTTAGCAGAAACCACGAGGCACAAATCAAATCATCACATCACACCGTCCACGTCCAAATTAAAGCTCTTTGAAGCTTTTCGGTACCTTGCCACTACGTATTTGCTCAGCACATACCAATTCGCTGGCGTTTTCTCCGGACCTAATTGTCTAACTATATTCAAGCGGTCGGCAACTTTGAAGGTAGTTCGCAAAACACAAGTCGCCAATACCAAATTACGGTCTCCTGCGAATAGTGTGCCCCCTACATTTTTCGTCGAGTTGCAGGAAGAAACTTGCTTACGGTTTTGGAGGATTCTTCTCATCTTTCGGTACAGACCGCCGAAGGCCGATATGTACCTGATATGCAGAGGAACTGTGCAGCTCCTGACACTGCTTCTGTGTTGTCCACACCATACTACATGTAGTGTCACGTACTCAGACACATGGGCACCGAATCATTGGATATGGAAGTGGGAGTCTCTAAGAAGAAGTGTGTGCCCAATAGGGTTAAGAGCAACGGAACCGAGAAACCCAGGCATCAAGGGGGCAAGCAAGGCAGCCCTACAGGTTCAAACGGAAGACAGACGAAGATGATCGCACCATCTGTCCAGATCGACTCCGTAAACTTTTACCGGTCAAGTCCTCTTCCTCCTTCTATATATTTTCCGATGTATCTCGTCCCCCCTTCCATCCTCACGGTTTTGCATACTCTGCTAGACAAATATCGCACAACACCATGGCGGACGCCTTCATGAACCTCGGCTGACTGTCAGACCGCTCTATCGACGCATATATGCTGCCAATGCTCAAAGACAGATGTGTCGCTGTTTCACTGTGAGTGATGCATCACCTCCTACTGTTCTCAGAACTGTCAGACCCAAGACGGGAAGCCCACCAGAACACCTGCAGCGGCCGCCTCAGCCAGCACGTCAAGCAGACCATCGCCAGCACCAGTACTCCAGTCGCTTCCTCGGGCTGCATCACTTCTGGCCTGCAAGAGCAAACTCTAAGCCCCTCCACGCGCATCGCCGACGAAATTGACCTGCGCACCCGTGCCCACGCCGATATTTACAACCTCCTCATCGGCACGTATGGCCTGCACTTGGATGGCATATCCAGGATTGACGGTACGCGCGAGGTCGGCTCTCTGCCCAGCTTCCGCGTCTTCCTGACTGCCTTATAGGCCAAGAACTCCGGAAAGTACCTCCCCGTCTGGTGGATAGATGAGAACCAGGCCGAGTACGAGGCATGGCGCTCTGATACTGGCAGCTAGGGCCGGCTGAGTCGGAAGCAGGATGGCGTTCCTTCGGTCATCCAGAACGAGGATCCTGACACAAAGTCGGACTCATCCAAGAAGCATGGACGGGGTGATAATGCTCGTGATGCCCAGAGACTGGCATTCGTGTTGGCGCAACGGATGAGCTGCAATGGGAATGTGGCGGTGACGACTCGCCCGGATATGCAGCGATCTGTGGTGCAGATGCATCAAGCGCGGCTGCAGCAGATGCGAATGTACCAACGCGCACAGATGCATATGGCTGCAAACTTTGGGAGGAACTGAGATTGTTCACATGTTGTCGCTCGATACAAGTGGGTTGGTATGCCGGAGGAATGAACATGACTTGTTGCTTTCACTACTTGGGTGTTGCCGCTCGACTGGTTACTTGTGTGTCTCTATTACAGTGATCAGCCACCTGCAGGATGTTTCGGCCCGAAAGCCCCAGTGATGGGCGTCGATGTATCCAAGGTACGTACTCGAGCCAGCAGTCGTGAAGATGTATAAGATGGAAGCAGTTGAAGTTCTTTGAAATCTGGCTATTGCGAGCGTCGTTGCGCTAGGTGCTAGACACGCTACTCTATGTTCGAGGTTGGTCGATCACTTCCTTTAATGCTATTTACGCATTCCAGAAACAATCCTTATATCTTGCCAGAGGTAGCTTGATGATGAGACGGGAGGGCACATTTGACAGTAATGGAAACGCTTGCGTGTCGCGACCGCCGATACAGAGTCCGCTTCCGTTGAAATGCCTGTAGACCGATACAGTACTCCAATTTGCCGGACCAAGGGAAATGTTATGAAGTCGAGGTCCTGGAGCAGTGTCTACGACACCATGAGACTCCAGTTTGCATAAGCCCGGCTGCGTATCTGACGCTTTGAGATAGCGGAGCCTGCTGTGCAGCCCCAGAGCAGTATCTAGATAGGTTATGCGTGAGCATCATGGGGGGGAGGGGCAATAACACATTCATGCCGACCGTTGAAGCTCTGTGGTTCCTCAGGGTCGAGCATATGCCCGTTATGCAATGCTGCAGTCGGTGGATAGCGTGAAAAGTCTTCGAGAGGTTTCGATTACTTGTATTCAATTCTTTGATCAAGCTTCGTGATATCCGAAATATCAGCTTCTGGGGCAGTGGTAAAAGCACAATGTCCGACTAAACCCCCGTCAATCACTTCAACATTCACCACCGCCCATTGAATGGGTAGTAAATAGCCTTGTTCTCGGTCCCCTAGCAATGTGTGACAAGTAGCGCTAATAGCGCGGCTATTTGTCGCTACAAGTGGCATCTTCCCCGGGTATTTTCGAAAGCTTACGGCCGCAATAGCTAAGACGAGTATAACGCCGATTAGAAACGCCATGTCATGCGAAACATTGCATCAGCCGACATATATCACTTCAGAGGGTCAAATCAAATCTACCCAACACCACGGCTTGACTGCCGAGAAGGTCTCTGAGAAGGGAGGAAAGCACGAAAGCAGGGTCATTACCCTGCACTTACAGAAGAATAAAGCAATGGGACTGTAGCCACATGTCGAGAACAAATTTGCGCTGTCTTTTGAACCATCTGGCCAAAGCGCAGTGATACGCGCGAGGAAGAAAGCCTGCGAAACAAGCCAATTGAGCAGGGTCGTGCCAACCATTTGCGGTATGCCGTAGCGCATAGGCAGCGAGATGATATAACTTCCGCGTTGAATGCCGACAGGCTGCGAAACACGAAGTGGTTCTCTATTGTGTTCTTGTCCCATGTGATCAAACTCGTGCTGTACAAGAAACGTCGTCAACATGTTGTTGTATACCAAGTAGAAGAAGGAGGAGATCAGCTGTGGCGCGTTGGCTAGAAGGGCATTAGATATGAGGCCGTACGAGTTCCTGAGAGGCAGGCCTATGATTAAGAAAATATAGTCTTGAAGATCACCAAAGCCCATCGACCAGAACGATGATAATGTGAGTGCTACCTGGCGACCCTGAAGCGAGGTAAAGGGTGCAAAGAACAAGCCTGCGAGAAGACCTAGCAACGCAATGCTTCTGTAAAGTAGCGGCGAGACTGAGGTTAGTTCCTGCTACCTAGCTAAGCCAATTGGCCTCGTAACAAGAATTTTCGAATGACCTTTGAGTACTTACAGACTGACGAAGAAGATTCAGTTCCGTGTAGAAACCGCATGCCGCCATTGCGTTGCTTTAGGCTTCGCGAACCCGTCGTAACAATTCTGCAACGTACTCTTGAACACTTTGTGCCCCAAAAGTCGTGATGCCTTGCTCTGATGGCTCTCACGAAAGGAATGCATCGATGCAAGGCACTTGCCATCTGTTGTCTCATCCGGTCTCCGCCAGGTAATTACTCTAGCCGCCAGCCATGGTCCCATATTATTTTCTTCCCACAAACGTTCGCTGGAAACAAATTCTCCACTCTGTACTCGCTTCGCCATCTCTTGCGCCGTCATACTCGTTCCGCCAAATATTTCGAAATTCATTGTCCGCAACTTGGTAGCGGTGGCGGTGGGCCATTTGCCTCTTCCGGCAACTTAGCGGGCTCTACTTGATATTTAGTAGAAGCCGAATGATCACGCAATAGTTCACGCTATAGCCTGTTCAATACGATCTGCTTTGCGTTGCATCCCGAGGTTGTTAGCTACGCGCACTATACAGACTGCTTCTTTGGATGCTACTGATTTCGCGTTGACAAACGTCTGAATGCGACTATACAAGAAGTCCGCTGTTCATGGAGTCAGGTGGAAAGTAAGCTTGAGTTCGAGAATTGACGTAGCATCCCCTCTCCTTTCAGCATGCGTATCTCTACGGCCTTTCCCCTGGCAGTTGTCCGTGCATCGGCTGCCGCCATTTCTGTTCTCGCTCCCCCTTCAATTGAGATTGTCACTGATAAATCGCTAGTGGTTTGGGAAGAGGACGTAGATCCTGAAGCTGGTCTAATCCAATCCCGCGCCTCCATCATTGCCCAGATCGCCAACATACGGTGGCACTCTGCAGGAGCAAAAATGTCGAATATTGCCCTGAGAGTCGTGATTGACGAACTCGAACGCTACAACTACATCAGCACGAACGCCCACGTCACCACTCTCAACCATCATCACTGCCGTCGAGGCCATCACACACATTTCACTCACCGCAAATGCAGCAGGCGGTGCAATCTGGTGTCTTGACGGGTGAGATTAGAGCCAATGCCGAGCACGTCAGGCTCAAGCGGGCTGCTACCTCGGTGGCAAATATTACTCGTCTGTCCGATTGGGATCTATCTGCACACCCAGGGTACTCCACTTGAAATATCTATGACAATCGCACTATCATTGGCAGTCAACTACTTCATTGGATGGTTAGAAACGAGACGGCAAGCCAGGTAGCCTTCATGCTTTACCAAGCCGGCAACATACACATGCCTATTCTGGCCTACGCCACCAACGAGACCGCTACGCACTTCCATATCCAGTATGAGCCACCCACATCCAATCTCACCGCTCAAAACTCAGACGGTCAACAGCATGTCCATTTCTTCGCCGCCAACGGTGCTGGAATCAAGTTGAGCATGAAGGATCCTACTTGCTCTACTAGCCCCCCAGCTTTCGATTCTGAAAATACTGGGCGTACAAACCTATGTCCAGCGTCATCAAGACTCCATCGTTCAAGCCGTTTCGAAGTAATGATTGCCATGTCTTACAGTGATGGGTGACTACACAATTATGTTGGTTCATGGTGAGCTAGTACGTATATATGTACAAATACGTATTTACCAATTAATATGTATTATAAAAATGTATCCTATCCAAACAACGACTTCTATGAGACCCCTTATCCTGTAACACCTTTGCTATGAATTCCAAAACCCTTTAAAGCATGTAGTTCCATTTAGTCCAGAAGACTCTACGTCTTCTTGCCAATAGAGACGCGAGCCCGCTGATTCGGCCTGACGCGGAGCCAGTAGTAAGTCCCGACAGCGACTGCAACGTTAAAGACCATGTACAGCCACATAATGCCAAAGTTGCGCCACCGGTCCTCGTAAAGGATGCCGCTGCCGGCAAGATACCCATCGGCGGACGCCAGCGAGCAGTATCGGCAGTCGGCGGTGTCGTTGGGGTTCTGCAGCGTGCCCATGGCCCCCGCGCCCTCCATGAAGGCCGCGAAGTAATCGCCGCAGGTCTGGCCCGACGGCGGCGAGACGACGGACGCCTCGATGGCGGAGCAGGTGATCGCGCTGCCGTGGCCCATGGTCGCGGTGACGGCCGCGATCCAGTAGGTGAAGGGGCTGGCGTAGTACATGAAGATCCAGAAGCCCGGCAGCGCGGTGGGCGTTTGCAGGACACCGCAGAACATCAAGCTCATCATCATGCCGATCGTCACGACGGCGCCCGCGGTGGTGGCGTCGGGAAGGGCGGCGATTGTCATGGCTGCGAAGGTGCCGGCGTACACGAAGAGCGTAATGATGAGCAGCATGACCAAGACTTGTCTCTCGGAGGACTGGGATGTGCCGTTGACGGGGTAGTAGAAGCACACAAAGGTGAAGATGCCGGTGATGACATTATAGGGTACCTCGACGAGGATGTTTGCAAACATGAAGGCCTTCCAGCTGTATGCTTTGCTTGGTCGCTCCCGAACCTCGTACAAAGACCGCTGGGTGACGAAGAGTGGCTGAATCTGCTGGACCAGGGAAGAGAAGATTGTGACTAGTTGAAATGCCGAGAAAATGGTGCTCTGAACACCGGCCAGCGAGCTTTCGGGGCGGTAAAAGGAGAAGCCGATGAAGAGAGCCGAGACGATGCCGAGCACTAACTTGGCAAAGATATATGAAGGCATGCGCCAGTACTGCTGGAAAACACGGCCAGTGACAGCCATAAGTTGCTGGCTGAAGGGCATAGCAAACTCGTCGTGGCTGCCCTCGTCCTCGCCCGTATGTGTCTGGTGCGCATTCTCCTTTTGGATCCTCCCGATTTCGGCTTCCACCTCGAGGCGCTCTTGGCTGTCGACCCACACCGAGTGCCAGTCCTTGTGCTGTCCGTTGGCGATCTCAAGCATGTACTCAGCTGGATTCTCATCGGCCCCACAGGGCCGCGCGCCCTTGGTCTCAAAATAGTCCAGGAGAGTTCGTGAGTTGTGGCCAATGTCGCCAAAGTAGACTGTCCTTCCTCCTTTGGCAAGGAACAGCAGGCGGTCAAATTCCTGGAACAGAACGGCACTCGGTTGATGGACAGTACAGAGAACGGCTTGTCCAGAGTCGGCGAGCTTGCGGAGGAAAGAAACAATAGCCCAGGAACTCTGTGAGTCAAGGCCACTTGTGGGCTCGTCAAGAAAGAGCAGAAGCTTGGGCTTGGCTGCCAATTCGACACCGATGGTAAGAAGTTTGCGCTGCTCGACATTCAGACCCTCGCCAGGGACGCCCACGACAGCATCAGCGAAGTCTTCCATGCTGAGCATTTTGATGACTTCTTCGACGAATCGGTATTTCTCTTCTTTGCTGACCGAGGCCGGTTGACGAAGTAGGGCGCTAAAGCGAAGAGACTCTCGGACAGTGGATGTGTCCAAGTGAAGATCTGTTTAATCCTGAGTGTCAGTTTGAGAAGCGTATGGTATAGACTCTTGCGATGTAGCTTACCCTGCTGTTGCACATATCCTGTCTTTCTCTGAAAGCTCTCATCCAACGGCTTTCCATTGACCAGCATGTCCCCAGTGATGACGCCCATGGTGATCCTTTGTGCCAAAGCATCAAGCAAAGTAGTCTTGCCAGCACCGCTGACGCCCATCAACGTAGTTAGTGTGCCAGGCTTGACCCATCCCGAAACGTGATCCAGCAGTCTGCGATCTTCGCCCTTGATCTTGATGTCGTATACAACGTCCTTCCAGGTGAAGACGTCCGTTTGAGGCTCGAGGGCAGATACTTGTCCAGCGGATTCCTGAGCAGTGTCGGCCCCCGACCGGCTCTCGGTAGACTGGTTGCTGGCATCGCCACGATTCTGGAGATAGGCGGGAACACGGCCACGCTGGAAAACCAGGAACTCTGCGGTGCTGCCCACAGATGAGTTGAGCTCGATGACCGCAACGTATACTGCCAAGAAGAAGACGAGGAAGGCAATGAGGATGCCAAAGTTGCGCCAGGTGTGAGCCCACGAGTACTCGAAGCTTGCAGCGATGTATGCGTCTCCGTTGACGGTGGCGCGCCCTGCGACGGCTCCCACCGCACTGCATATCCACGAGTCACCCACAAGGGGGGTGTATGCGGGTATAATGCTGGAACAGATGTACTCGTGGCCGTGAAACTCGTTGGAAATCAGAATCTCGAAGGCATAGAACAACGGATTGATCCACCGAATCCACCCAAACCATACCCTCATGTTTGGCGGTGAGATAATGAAACCAGTATAGATGGCCAAGGCCAGCACAGTGATTCCAGCCAGCGACATGGCCTGAGACGAAGTGCGAGTTGCCGCGGCAATGGTACGAAAGATAGCCGAGAAGACAAACGTGGAAATGAATGTAATCAAGAAGTACAGGAAGAACTGCCCTGGTGTTCGACGTAGACCAGCCATGAAATAGAGGACCAGATTGAACGGGATGGATATGATCAACTTGACCGGTATGTCGAGAACAACACCAGCGAGGGCTTCAGTGCCAGGGTGATAGAATGCATACGAGGTTTGTTTGTTGACAATAGGGCGTTGGGCGTATTGAGCACTGATCTCCGACATGGAGTTCAAGGCATTGGTAAGAGTAGCAAGGAAGACAGCGGAGCCCTTGGCATAGAAGCCGGCGGTGGATTCGTAGTTTTGGGGTGAGTAGAAGAGTGATCCTACGATCAAGGCGATGACGATTTGCATGACAGAATTGGTCAACGTAGCGACTTTGTCGCCCATGACGCGTTGGTATGCCCTTTTGACGTTGAGCTTGATTTGCTGGCTAACCGTGGTGACAAAGGGTGAGCCGCGTCGAGCCCGTTTTGCTTGACGCTGCGTCATGGTCTGTCGGAATGCCTCAAGTGTCTGGTTTGGAGGACCGGACTTGCCATCACCCTCATCGCCAGACGTTGGATACTGCTGTCCATGTGCCTCGATCGCTTCCCGGAGAGCCTGATATTCGGGCGAAGCGCGCCAGTACCGCGCAAAATCATCGGGAGTTCGAGGGACCTTGTTCTCCATCCCTTTGCGTGCCCGGCGCTCACCGGGGTTCGTGATGGAGGTGAGGAAGTCGCCCGTGGTCTGTCGTGGAGGACAGGTCCAACCTTGTCGTTCGAAGAAAGCTTTGGCGTCTTTAGCAGGACCAAAGTAGATTTGCCTTCCCTCGTACAGCACAGTCGCCTTGTGGAACAGATCGTAGATGGCCTGACTAGCCTGGTAAATGGCGACGGCGTGAGAAGCACCGAAAACGTCGCTAAAGAGACGCAGTGTCTGGACAAATTTGAAGGCGGTGGCGGAATCGAGACCTCGCGTGCTGCATTCGCGATGCGGTTAGCATATGGTACCTAGGTATAATAGCAAACAAAACACAAGGGTCTGAGGGGAGTACGAACCTGTTGTCCCAAGCCGCGAAAGGAGATCCAGCCAGCATCATCTCGGCAATACTGACACGCTTCCGCTCACCGCCGGAAACACCACGTATGAAGTCATCGCCGACCTTTGTGTTGTATGTGTGGCTCAAGCCACAGATGGCCATGGTGACCTGGGTCATGAGGGAGGCGAAGTCGCTGCGGGACAGACCGTTGAAGCGGTTGGCGGGTGTGCGAGCTGCGGCGGCAAACTCCAGTGTCTGGCCAACGGTGAGATGGGGGAAATGCCTGTCGACCTCCTGGTTGTAGACGACCTCGCCCTTGAACTCCTTCATGATCTGTTTCTGCGATATGCCGTCATAGGATATGACAGAGCTCTTGTCGAGGCCCAGACCCGTCAGCTCCCCCGTCATGGTCTTGAGCAGCGTGGAGCAGCCAGAGCCGGGCCTCCCTAGCACGATCAGGAGCTCTCCGCTGCGGAGAAGGCCATCGAACTGGGTCAAGATTTTCTTGGGCGCCTTCTTGCCCAGATGGAAGAACTCGCCCGGTCGCAGAGGCCCTGCCAGGACCGAGTCCAGCGTCTGCTGTAGCTGGACAGCATCTCCGCTGCCCGAGACGGTGAGATCCTTGTACATGATTCCAGTTCGTGCGGGTCGAAGGCCTTCAGTTTCAATCTGCTGAATAAGGTTCGTAGCCCATTTCGCCGGGTCGAAGTCCTTGCTGACTGGGTCCAAGGCTGTGTCGCTGTTGTTGAAGGACAGCACGTCCAAATATTCGCCTCGCGACCTCTGAGTCTGAGAAACGGCCGAGGCGATTCTCCTCAGCTCCTGATTCTCAATAACTTCTGATGAGATGCTGGAATCGTCAGACTCGACCATGGTCCCATGTTCCGCAGACCAATGCCTCAGGTTTTTCGGATTCTCATACAGTCCCTCCATGTGTTCCGGCTCCACGGCGTCTTGTTTTTTCTCCATCGCCAGCCGTCGGCTGTCAAGCCGTGTTGAAGGTGGATCAGTAGAAGTCGAATAGTGGCGAGTGTGTGTGGACCTGGAAGGAAGTAACAAGTAGATCTGCAAGATGTGCGTGTCGAGGGCAAGTGCAGTATTTATTACAGCCTCACAAATGGGATTGTTGTTGTTGAAGGGGCGGGAGAAGCTGCAAGGTTTCCAAGCCTTTACTGGGACTTCCTCTATTTGAACAGTAACAATAAAGGGAAAGTGAGTGGAAAGATTGTTGGACCGGGCGGCATATTGCGAACACCCTTACTCCGTGCTCCGGTCCGGAGACTAAGCGCGGCATTCTGGACGAACCCGACTTCACGGGAGACGCTTGGACGTGATTCATCATGGCAGTCATGGATGCCCAGAACCGCGTTGTTGTGGGTTTAGATAAACTCCCGGAGACCCGTACTTAGGGCTGTTGTGGCTGACATACTCGCGGCTAGCCTGCCTGTCTGCCAGCCTGTACACCTTGATGAACTGTGACGTGTGAAGAGATGAAGTTAAAGCACAGGAAGCTTGGAGGACCGCCGGGCTGCTCCCGGACACCGATGCGCAATGCCCAGGCTCTTTGTCATCCCCTGCATGGAAATTATGGAACATTGTGGATTTTCCACCGACCTAGCTTGGCTTCAGGTAAACAGTGTTTACCGCCCTATTCTTGATAAACATCAATCCAGCTAATCTAGGAACCATTAGAGTAGATAACTAGATCTCTACTTGCATTTCGTTGCTAAAGCCAAAGCTTAAAAGCCTTACCCTCCTTTTCTTTATCTAGTTCCCCCAAGCTCGAGGGTCGAAACTATCGATAAGAAAGGAAGAGCACTTACCCTTTACAATTCTATGGCTGTTCCGCCTCGATGATCTGGAAGCCAAAGACTCGCAACAACTGCACAAAGAAAAGGAGGAACGCAGCCTGCGCGTCAGCCATGATGACACATAAATACAGGAAGTCGAAATTAGCAATCAACGTAACTTAACAAAAACATTCATCATCTCACTCTTAGCTAAAGCCTGCCCTGAACATAATCAATAACCGTCCTCGAAGTACAGTGGTTCCCCTTGAAATACCATGTCTGGAAATAGCATATATTTTCCGGTCTGACGACTATTTTGCTGAAGAATAATATAAACCTGAATATTCTATTAATTCTGGGGATATGTTATTCCCAAGAGGGGGGGGAGCCGTAGCATTTTGATTGATAATTCGCCTAATTGGGTCTTCATTCTGGGCGTTGGACCGCCTATTCAGTGTGCGCTGTGACAGCATGTGTACGTTATTCCCGGTCCTGCACCCCTGCGACGGCCCCCCACTCAAATTTTGGTGTGGAGTGTCTAGCCTGCCGCGTTTTTCTTCTATCTAACAGTATCACGTATATCGTTATACCTGCCCCCTACCCTTACGCTTACCATTATGGGCCGCGCTAAGCACCTGCTTATAGTCGAGATGAAGGTTGCAATTATTTGATATGTTTCTTCGCAACAGCCTAAACCCTTATAGGAAGCGATCTGCATGTAGATTAGTGCGACCTACGGTGTCTCCGTTAGTTAGCCTGCCCGTTCTGGATTGCTCCGGGATAAGCGGCTGATCGATATTGCGGCACACCTAATAAAAGCTATAAAGAGCGTAGAGATGGCGAATAGATTACCCGGTATGGGTGAGAAGAGCTTGTTTAAAGCAATGTAGCTTAAGCTCGAAGCTGTTTTCTATAAGTAGCAGTTATTAATAGATATTAAGAGTCTTTTAACTTTATGCAAAGTCCTATAAGAGAGGGCTATTTAGATTTAGTTTTAGGTATTAAAAGCGCGTAATAATAAAGCTATAATAAAGTCTATTCTTATGCCTAAATTTGGAAAAAAGTAGGTTTATTAATTTTAATACTACTTAAAGATTATAAAGATTATCTTTTATAGAGAAATAAATAGCGCTTTCTTTAAAGCCATAAAGCTAAATTATATAAATAATATAAATTAACTGCGAAAACTAGTATTAAAACTAAGTTTAAATAATTTAAATAATTTAAATTAATTTAGGCTTTATTAGTATTACTTAGCCTTATTTAGCTTAATTACTAGAAATTATAAAGGCGTAAAGCTAATGTATCTTTCTTATTTCTTAAGTATTATTATCTCGCTCGAAAGCCTTATTAATACTAGTTAATATAAAATAAAACTTATATTTCTTTTAATACTTATATTAATATTATTAAAATAAACTAATTACTTC